>ML677476.1:129674-171503 GCA_007922305.1 Dermatemys mawii | reverse complement strand
AGAAAGAAAGAAAGAAAGAAAGAAAGAAAGAAAGAAAGAAAGAAAGATTTGGAAATACTGTAGACTCTCGATTATGCAGGATTGGGTTAACCAGAAAGTGGATTAACCAGGATGTCAAAAAAAAAAAAAATAATACACGTAACTCACAGGGCTGGCTCTGGCTTTGTTGCCGCCCCAAGCACAACCCCTCCCCCCAACCAGGGTGCAGGGCAGCCAGTGAACCAACACCCCCTCCCCCCAGCACAGGGTGGCTGGTGAACCAACCTCCCCTCCCCATATTTTCTACGGATGGTGATTATCTGGGATTTTATTAACCAGGATTAATTTTTTCCCTATCATTCTGGATAGTTGAGAGTCTACTGTAGAGTTCCAGATCTTCAGCTGGTCTAAATCAGCACTGCTTCACTGATTTCAATGGAGCAATGTGGATTTGTAGCCGTTGAAGATGTGTTCCAGAGTCTGAACTCATTAACATCCAGAGTAACTCCAGAGAAGTCAGTGATGTTAGACTAGATTAAGACTGGTGTAAATAAGATCAGAATCAGGCCCTCAAATTCAGATTCTGGTGTAAATCCTCTTATTGTGCTTGCTGGTCTCACTTGTCTTCTGCAGCCAAACTCTCCCCAGCAGGCACAGTCACTTGGCATTTCTACAGAACTTCTGCATCATTTGCACTTCTATTCAACCTTCTGCTCAATGATCTCAAAGCACTTTACAAGCATTCATTGATTAAGGCTCTCAACATTCCTAAAATGTATGTTTGTATCCTCACTTTGCACAGGGGAATAGAAGCAGAGACAGGTTAAGTAACAATCTCAAGGTCACTAAAGGTGAGTGGGGAATAGAACTTTCAACCCAGGGCTGTGATCTAATCAGTGGCCCACACATCCCCCCTGGCTTATTTGCGTATGCTGGTCTGTACCTGGGAAGTTTAGTGAAGCCTTACAGTGAGATATAGCTAATTTGTTACGAATGTCTATAAATAAAACAAATGCTGAAACGATCCACACTGCTCTGTTGTCAAAAGCATCCCCCTCTCTCTCTCACTCCCCACTCACCGGCGACTGACATTATTTCTTGGTTATTGGATGACAGTTCAGTGCCTTGAGTGTTCCTCTCGCTGTAGGGTTAGTAGGATAATTGACAAACCACAGGGACCAGATCCCAGGATTAGGATGACCGGACTGTCAAAACAGCTGTGACAAACTCTCACATCAGCTTCTACTGCAAGTCAAGTCTATGAGGAAAAAAATGCACCTTGTCAGGGCCAGGATCAGTCTTTAGTTTAAATCTTTTCCCACTGCACAGAGAGCTACAGCAGAGGGAGAAGAGGGCATGGATTTTTTTGGTTTTGTTTAATTCATAGAAAACTCAGCTACAGTAAGTCACATTTAATTAGAGTATATGAGTAAATATTTTGGGGTCCGATTTTGTTTAGTTAACATGTTTACTGGAATGTGTGACAGACGTCACTTCTGTTTCTTATTAGAGGACTGACAAATAACTGTATCCTCCGTGCATATGTGTACTCCAAGAGAACTGAGTAGCCACACACACAAATATAGTCGCTTCTGTAAGGTTAATATTTGGAATCTAAAAGTTGTGGACATTATTTACATTAATTAATATTTGTACAGGCACTTTGGAGATTTAAAGCACTATAGAAATGTTCAGTATCATTATCATTGAATAATTTCTTCAGGTTTTATGCATTTAAATGTAAACCACTTGAAACAATAGTCAAATAATTTGCCTCATTTCATGCCACTTTTAACATTTCTCCTAGACATTCAGAAATGCAATCACAGATCTTTGAAATGACAGCTAATATGACATCTATTTATATATAAAAAAGTGTTCTCTGTATGAAATCCTATACTGAGAATCGTTAAAAGAAAATTAAAATGCAAATACAAAAGAGGGTTATTTACTTAGTTCTACCAGCTAACACATGGGATAGGTACACCTAGGATTAGAAAGATCCAATTATTTTTAAAATACAAAACTGGAAGATTCTTGTTCATGCACCACTTGGGTTTTGGAATATGATCAAAATGGTTTTGGAGTAGTTAAGCAGTGTTTTTCAATAAGAGTCATATTTAAGAAAAGAAAAGTTAGAAAAGAAGAATCTGTGAGCATTAGTTTGCTTAGTGTCAAAGAATTCAAAAGAACGCTGAGAAGGAGTAACCAAAGATAAAAGTATGGAAAACTGTCAATTTCAGCTTGCGAAAACTGACTTTTTGATACATGTTTGTGAGAATTTGTGATTTTTTTTTAAAATGGGAAATGTTGCCATTTCCAAAAGGCAACACATTTTCTATGTGAAAAAAATATTGCACCCTGAAATAAATTGTAATTTATTTAGAGCCAGATTTCCCCAATCTCTGTAGGTTTGTACCAATAAAATATAACAAGTGATAAATTATTTTTTTTCATCTACGTAGCAATTAAACTCTAGAAAGAGGAGTCAGTTATTAATGCTGGGGGGTGGTTCAAATGTTTTTTTCTGGTCTGGTTCTAAGCAGGAAGGACCTGAAATCTCACAAGAAAGCCTGTTTTTATGAAACCTTCAGCTGTGTTTTCAGAAAAGAGGTTATGATCATATTTCTATACCTGCCAAATATGGGATTAGAAAAAAAATCCAATACTGATTTAAAAATAATCAGTGATGGAGAATCCACCCAGACCCCTGGTAAATTGTTCCAATGGTTAATCACTCTTACTGTTAAAAATATGCCTTATTTCCAGTCTTAATTTTTCTAGCTTCACCTTTCAGCCATTGGATTGTGTTATACCATTCTTTACTAGACTAAAGATCCCATTATCAAATATTTGTTCCCCATGTAGTCACTTATAAACTGTGATCAAGTCACCCCTTAATCTTCTCTTTGATCAGCTAACTAAATTGAGCTCCTGGAGTCTTTCAATATAAGTCATTTTTTTCTAATCCTTTAATCCTTCTTATGCTCTTCTCTGAACCCTCTCCAATTTATTAACATCTTTCTTGACCTGCGGACATTAGAACTGGATACAGTATTCCAACAGTGGGTGCACCAGTGCCAAAAAGAATGGTAAAATAAACTGTTTTACTCTTACTCAATATTCCTATTTACATATCTCAGGATTGCATTAGTCCTTGTACTCACATTTCACACTGGGAGCTCATGTTCAGCCAATTATCCACCATGACTTCCAAATTTTTTTCAGGTCACTGCTCCTCTGTTGTATAAGTATGGACTACATTCTTTGTTCATGGAGGTATCCATTTATATTTAGCCATATTTAAGCACACATTGTTTGCTTGCACCTAGCTTACCAAGCAATCCAGATTGCTCTGCGTTAGTGACCTGTCCTCTTCATTATTTACTACTATTACCATTATTTACCACTCCCCTCGGTTATTTCTCAGGTAAAAAATTTTCAACAATAAACAAAGGGCACACAAAATTTGTGTAGGATACAGGTAAATTGGGGGGTTGAAAGGAGTGATGTCTCTCAAAATGAGACAGATTAGAGAGCTACACATAATGTTCAATGATGTAGTAAAAGACAAACATTTAGTAGTAAGGCCTTTTCGCTGATTATGGCTTTAGCTATTGTTTTGTCTTCAAAAAGTGTAAAATTCCAAGGCCACATAATCAATAATATCCTGTCAGGTGCCATTTTTTTCCTCCATACTTCTCAGCTGAATTTTCCACAACAATTCTTTTTATTATTACATTACGAATATGACACACTATTAACAACCGAACTGTAACTCTCAGTGGTGGAATATATACAATGGTATTGCATGTCTCAGGTCCCCACAGTATTTTACACAATTAGTAGAGCATTTAGAAGCTTACCAGGTAGCTGTCAAAATACATCAAGCTTGTGAAATTGCAGTTATCCTGACTTCAGGAATTGATGAACCTACTGCTAATAACAGTCATCAGTGACTAACCATTTCACTGTGGGGTCACTCACCAATGCAATTGCTAGAGTATCATGTAAGCTGTCAAGGCAACACAAAAAACTTACCACTTCAGAGAAGAGTCTCATATCCATCCGTGTTACAGCACCAGGAGAGAAGGCAAGTGTAGCAAGTAGGGAGATTTTTTTTGAACTCTTTAGTAATACAACATGACTGAAGCCTCCAAAAGGATAACCTATGTCAGTGCAGTGTTAATAACATTAGAGAATAATCAGCTGAATAAGCTTATGAACAAGGTCTGATTGGGAATAATAATTAATAAATTTTAAAATGTAGATCGTTAGAGAGATACTGAAGCGCCTTACCCATTTACATGTAAGAATTCCTAGGAGGGGATATTTTCCCCTGCACACTACAGAAGAGAAAACATACAGCAGTTGTAGAAGGACACGTTTTGTGTCCTGAAGAGAGGATTGTGAAGCAGGACTCCTAGATTCTATCCTAGACTGTGCCACTGATAGAATTGTATCAGTTTATGCAGTGAGAAATTAGGAACAAAGATGGCCATACCTTCAGATGTTGGAAATCAGCATAGCTCCAATCTGATGTTGCCTTTCTGGAAACATGGAGTACACTGTATGTCACCTCAAAGAAAACCGAGCTTAACATTTTCACACCACCTGGAAATCTACAAAAATCTGAGACAGGTTTTCATGTTGCATTTTGAACTTCAAAGTGAGATTGGTCACATGGTAGAAGTCAAAAGGTTGACACTACATAATATGTCTTCTGATTCCCTGATTGGTTGCTTTTACCCAAGTGGGCAGGAAGGTTATCATAAGTCTTCTATCTCTGCATTTCCAGTGCACCCATCACTGCAGTACCTAGGTAGTTTAACAATATTAATGCTGGTTTACCATGTGATTTGCAACCTACTGTTCATGTGTGTTACATGTCTTCATCTAGTAGCTGATCCAAAGAGGTTGTGCATTTACCACCACTTGTAGCTAGAGGGATTTGTCCATTCACTTGACTAGTAGCCTCTCCAGCCTTTATGGCTGAGGGTTTTAAGTTCAAACCATGGTGTCAGCTATGCATTTAAATACAGTTTTGCTCTGTTGAGACTGGTTTAATGTGTGTGTGCTGTTAATGGTGAAGCTTACCTCTGTTAAAGAAAAAGAAAATTCCCTTAAGTCCTAGAAGCAGGGCAAGAATTATTGAAAAGAGATGAGATTATTTAATAAGTGTATATTTTAAAGGAGAAGTGAAATTATTATATCCAGTTTTGGATTCGTGTCTGAACATAGGGAAGGAGTCTAACCCTGGCTCCAGCAGGGCGTAGAGTCTATATTCAGCTCACAAACATTGCAAATGTGGGAGCTCCTCTGCTGCAGGTACTGTATTGGATCATTACAGGAAGCCCTACACTGGCCCACACAGAAATCTAGGTGTAGGGGAATGTTATGGATGGAGCCATGGGCAGGAGAAGGCATCAGGGACAAGAGGGAGTGGGTCCACATAACAGACACCTATGGGTATTCCACCTTGTGCCACAAGCCCCAGATAACCCTAGAGAGGCTCCCACATCCTAGAACAATCCACTGAGCTCTATCTCACACACATGACTTTTGAAGAGCAACATTTTATAGACATGGTTGTAGGTCTATAAGCCACATCAAGATCTCCTCTGTGATGTTGTGGATCTTGTCCATTTCACCTTTGAATTCTTATTTGAGGCACTGTGCTATGATGTGTTTGATGGTTTGGATGTTCTCATCGCAGTCTCATGAAGAGGAGTCTTTGATTTTCCATTTGTGCATTAAAGGGCCTCTTCTTCCATGGTTTGCTCGGACACGGTTCTGTATGGTTCAAAGTTTGCATGGCAGGTCAAAACTGGGAGAGTGGTTTATAGGGTCAGTGATAATGTGCTTGTTTGGAATGGTAGGTGAGATCCAGACCCTTTGCCATTCCCTGGCCAGATCCGAAAACAGGAAGTGGGTGCATGTTGTCCTTAATGATTTTTGTGATTACCGGTGTTATTGGGGTATGTTTGTCCATAACCGGCCAGATGGGAAGTTCCAGGTAGTTTTTCATGGCTATATCTTGATGGATAGCTGGCGGTTCAGTGTTTGCTAATACAGAAAGCCTTGGTATATGTATTGATTTTAAAATTCCCATGATAATTTGCCTGTTCTGCTTCAGCTGCCTATCCACAAGTTGGGTATGGCAGCTTCTTGTCCACACCAGCGCACAGTACTCTGCAAGTAAATACACCCAGGCCAAGACCAATGGGACATTTGTTCCCCAGTTTGTCCTTGCTAACTTCTGGATAATGTTGATTCAAGTCTTTGCTCTGGAGGCTACTATCTTAAGGTAGTCATGAAAGGTGAGTGTGCACTCATGAATGACACTGAGATATATTGGATTTGAATCAGAACGCATAGTTTCACCACAAAACTGAACAATTGGCTTTGTGTAGTTCTGCTGTCAAGGTGGAATGTAGAGACAGCAAATGTGCTCAGATTTGGTCTCAGCTGCCACTTTTGGAAGTACTTCTCCATGATCTTAAGTCAGATGTAAGGGTCACTTCAAGTTCTTTAAAACAATGGGTCTGAGCTTCAAACTGAGTGCCAAATCATTAACAAATGCAAATTTCTGCATTATCATTTCCGGAGTATCACTTGTGTAGATGATGAAGAGTGTCAGAGTGAGTACAGAGCCTTGTGGTAATCCACTATTCAAAGTGTGTGACTAGTTGGTTTGACCTCTGAGGTATAGACACACCCTTTGAATTCTAAGCATGATGTTCAACAGCCGGAGAATCCGCATGCAAGAAATCACTTTGTCCACTTTCAGTAGCAGTCCATCCACTCCAGTACACTGAGCTACCTAAGTTACATCGGTGATCATTTTGGGCCTAAAGAATTTCAGAATTAGAGAGGCCTAAAGGCATCTTTGTCTCCTACCCCTGGACTGCACCCCCAGAAGGTACAGGACAGAATCTCATCCATTTCATATAGCAGAGGTAATGTCAAATGAAGTAATTGTGTGGTGCACTGTAGCCTATCCAGTGTGTATTTGGGGCATGTGCTTAATGAACACATGTGCATTTTCACTATCTTGGAGTGTACAGTTCAGATTCAGTAATACACTGGCTATTATCCGTTTCCAATAGTCAGACTAGGGGATCAGGTTGCACGGTCTCTCTTACTTGGCTGCTACTTCTTCAGCCTGCATTTATTTACTGTTATTTATAAATCTTGTTTTTTCTGGATCATCATGACTTATGTGGCTACTGATGTTCAATGTACAGCTCATATGAGTCAGTAATTAGGTGCATTTGTGGGATATTAGTGGGGCACCGGCCAGCTAATCTACTATTACTGCCTCTGAACATTCTGCTCTGAGCCTGCATTTGTGCTTATATCTTCTCATCTTAAGTTCCATGTAGTTTCAAACATGCTGCTGCTATTTGCCAGTGACTGGTGCTAATTTGGATCCTGATTAGAACTAGTTGGGAACTTTTCGATGAAACTTTTCTTTGTCAAAAAATGCCAATTTGCCAGCACCAAAACTTTTCATGGGAAAAGGTAGGTTTTGATGGATGCTTTTATGTTGCAAAACGTTTGAAATTGTAAAAATGACATTTTCTAAGCAAAAAAGTCCAGTTTTCTAGTTCAAAACAACGTACTCCTTAGAATTTAAGATAATTATCATAAAAATAATGTTAAAAAACAAGACAATATCAAAACAAAACATTTTGAGTGAATCCACCTAACTGGATTATTTAATTTTTATTTTAATTTTTGGTTTATTAAAATTTGCAAGATTTTGTCCCAATATCTCAAAAATGTTCACAGGATGGGAAACCATTTTACACCCAGCTTTAGTCCTGCCAGGCCTAAATTTCATCATGAGATACCCTTCCCTTCCCCGATGTTCCTCTTGCTTCATGTATATTGGCAAAAATGCTGCTCCTCTATTTGGAAGGACATGCATTCACACCCTTCCAAACTCCAGTATATTCCTGCCTAAACTCATGCAAATTATTGATGGCTTCATGTTAGTGTTTTCTAAAATGTCTCCAAGTCTTGTGAGCATCTAGTCCATCATACGGATGATGTGGGACCTTAAAATATCTTTTAATAAGGTGGCAACTAATCCTGTGAAAGATAAAACACTCAGCAACATTTGAATAACTTTTTGAATGGCATCTCTCTTTCCCCATCATTTCACTCACTGCAGCCTGCCCTGTCTGCACGCCTTGGGCTCAGACCTGCAGTGCTTTCTCATGACAGTCATCCGTACGCACACAAGCAGTACCACTGACTTCCATAGAACTATTCCTGCGTCAGACTGTTTGCATCAGTAACAGCTAGAGGATCAGGCCCTTGCAGGGGGAGCCCATGATAATCGTAAAGATGAATGAGAAGTAATTTCAGATCAGTAAAATGCCATGAAAAAGAAAAGGGGTGAATTTGTACTGTATATGTAGACACAAATTACACACGCACACAAACACACACAAGCAGGGAATAATTAAGAGGGCACAGTTACAATAAAAAGGTTTCCTTGTTAGCCATTAGCATGCTATATTGATGAGGTCTAACATGTCTGGAATAATAATTGGTACAGCTTAAAATAAACATTTTGAGTATTGAACAACTAGAGTTTTTAATGTGCAGCTACCTGCAGACCCTGAGACTTCCTTAAGCTGCCAGTCTGGTTAAGGTTATGACTGCTGATCTATTTTACAGAGGGTTTTTCCTTTTTGTTTTTGATGAAGGTAGCGTCAAACTCCTCAAAACAAATAATGCTGAATTAAAGCAATAGTTCTTGTACAATAGCTTACCTGCAGACCAGTCAGGCTCTGTCGACACATTCCAGGAGTCCTTTCTCAGCACTGAATGATCCTATTAAACCCAGATCCTACAAGTTGCTCATATAGTTGACTCTGAAGAAGATTTGGGGGCCATAGTGAATAATCAGCGGAACTTGAGCTCCCAGTGTGACGCTGTGGCTCAAAGAGCTAATGTGAGGTTGGAGTACATAAATGGGAATCTCCAGTAGGAGTAGAGAGGTTATTTTCCCTCAGTATTTGGCACTGGTGAGATTACTGCTGAAATACTGTGTCAGTTCTGCTGCCCACCATTCAAGGATGCTGATAAATTGCAGCAGGTTCAGAGAAGAACCATGAGAAGGATTAAAGGATTAGAAAACATGCCTTACAGTGACTGAGTTTATTGAGTCTATTTTGCTTAATAAACATAAGGCAAAAAGGTGACTTGATCGCAGACTATAAGTACATACATGGGGAACAACTATTTCATAATAGGCTCATCAGTCTGCCAGAGAAAGATATGACATGATCCAATGGCTGGAAGGTGAAGATAGACAAAGTCAGACTGGCAATAAGGAATACATTTTCATGGCGAGAGTAATAAACCATTGGAACAACTCACCAAGGGTCGTGGTGGATTCTCCATCATGGACAATTTTTAAATCAAGATTGGCTGTTTTGCTAATAGGTGGTCTCTTGGAATTATTCTAGGGAAGTTCTATGGCCTGTGTTATACAGTGATCCCTTCTAGCCTTAGACTCTATGAATCTACAGGCAGTCATGTGTTTTTATGCAGAACAGCCATGACTTGAATTAGATTTTAGGAGTGGGGCTCAGGTTTGGGAATATTCAGATGAGTAGAGAGTCAGTCTGGTCTAGCGGATAAGGCACTGGAGTGGAAGACAGGAGATCTGGATTCTTGCTTCCATCATAACCACTGACCTGCTTTCTCATCTTAGAAAAGTGTCTGTGCTTCTGTATTCTCTCCCATCGTTTGCCTATTTTGTCTTAGATTGTAAGCTTTGTGGGGTAGGGACTCTCTCTTATTCTTTATGTGTATAGTGGCTAGAACAGTGGAGCCCCTAGCTTAAGTCCTACCGTAATGCAAATCTCTACACAAAAGAATAAATGAACACAAATCTGACATCAGGAATCATAATGTTCAAAAACCAGTAGGAGAACATTTCAACCTCTCTGGTCACTCAATAACAGACTTAAAGGTAGCAATTCTGCAACAGAAAGGCTTCAAAAACAGTCTCCGTTGAGAAACTGCTGAACTGGAATTAATTTGCAAACTAGATACCATTAATCTGGGCTTGAATAGAGACTGGGAATGGCTGGGTCATTACACAAATTGAAACTATTTCCCCATGTTAAGTATCCTCACACCTTCTTGTCAACTGTCGGAAATGGCCCAACTTGATTATCACTACAAAAGTTTTTTTTCTCCTGCTGATAATAGCTCATCTTAACTAACTAGTCTCTTAGAATTGGTATGGCAACTTCCACCTTTCCATGTTCTCTGTGTGTATATATACTTTCATACTATATGTTCCATTCTGTGTATCTGATGAAGTGAGCTGTAGCCCACAAAAGGGTATGCTCAAATAAATTAATCTCTAAGGTGCCACAAGTACTCCTCGTTCATAATGCAGATAAGAAGCAACCTTGGAACTTTTTTTTATAACTGGTGTTAATCCCATCCCTACTATATACCCTAGCAATGTCGTGCTATACCATTAAGCATCCCTAGTCGATTATACCATTTCTTCATATGATCTTACATCCATCATTTGTAGTCATCTTGAAAAGATTTATGAAATTCTGTGCTAAAATGACATAATAGATAAGGAAAAAAGTGGGTGGGAAAGATGGTGATGTGGGGAGATGGAGAAAATACTAGTCCCTTTGGGTGGATTTTCTTCTGGTTTGAATTGTTATCCAGTATTTGGATAACAGGATCTTAGCAATACAATTAGGTAGAGAGATGCTTCATGAGCAATAACCCACAATAAAATGCAATTGCAAAAAATTATTTTTTGAAGAAAACAGTTTGTCTTCCAAAAAGCATTCACCTTAATACATGTTAGTTAATTTCTTTCATATTTATTGGCTTGGATAGGGAAAATAGATTGTAACCAGTGCAAGCAGGTATAGCCATGCCTGAAGTTCTATAGGAAAATATCTAGCAAATTTCTATATAAAAATTCAAATAGGCTTTACTTTTTACAGCCTTGACAGACAATAGATAGATTAAAAGTTAACTTGAAAAAATGCCTGAGGGAGCAAACAGTTCTTAATGAGAACATACTGAATGAAATTAAAATGAAGCCTAATAAAGATATATTCAGAATGTAATGTCAGCAAAGTTATATTATTGAAATAGAATCCCATCCATAAAAATGCACACCATTTGGTCTAGCTGGAAAAGCTGAATGGGGAAAACATACACAGAACCCTTTATGATCTCCCAAGTCACAAAAGACTGACTTCAAAATTATAGGACAGGATTTAATCCCCAGAGAATAAGAAGTTACTCATAGCATAGTACTCATCATTTTACTTGGTAACCTTTAACATCATTTTACAAAAGGGATGGATGGGGACATCTTATTGGCATTAGTGAAAAAGATGATTAATTATGAATACATCAATATCAGATTTTAAGTTATCTCTTATCAGTAGAGAAGGTCTTATTGATTCCACTTAAGTATTTCATTAGACAGTTACAGCCACACTGAATACATGGTTTTAAAAAAGGGATTAGTAAACTTCGGAAAAGGGCCTAAAAGTACGTACTTGATCAGAGGTCATAAAACTTTCAGTCAGCTCACAAACCCATAGACTTTAAGGTCCAAAGGGACCATCATGATTATCTAGTCTGATCTTCTGCACATTGTGGGCCACAGCACTTCATCCACTCCTGAAATAGACCCCTAACCTCTGGGGCTGAGTTACTGAAGTCCTCAAATCATGGTTTAGAGACTTAAAGTTACCTAGAATTCACTATTTACACTCGTTTAAACCTGCAAGTGACACATGTCCCATGCTGCAGAGGAAGCCGAAAAACCTCCAAGGTGTCAGCCAATCTGACTGGAGGAAAATACCTTCCCGAACCCAAACATGGCGATCAGTTAGACCCTGATCATGTGGGCAAGACCACCAGGAGAATTCTGGGAAAGAATTCTCTGTAGTAACTCAGAGCCCTCTCTTCACAGTGCCCATCTGCAGCCCGTTGAGGATTTTGGCTGCTGGCAGTCACCAGTGGGCCACATGCAATCACAGGTGGTTCCGTCACACCATCCCCTCCATAAACTTATCAAGCCAGGCTCAGCCTCAAAGCCAGTTAGATTGTTTGCCCCCACTGCTCCCCTTGGAAGGTTGTTCCAGAACTTCTATTCCTTACCAAAGTTGGCTCATATATCTTAGCAATTCATCTTAAACCTTCTTCACAGCTCTTCACCGGAGGTTCAAATAATCGTTTAAGGAGCTCAGCACAGGCCTAACTCTGCTCCCAATAGGAAGCCAATAATGAAACTCCCATTGACTTTAGTAGGAGCAGAGATACAAATTTAGGACAGTGCTCAGCACTTTTGAAAATCCCACCATAAGGGACCAGCATGTTCCCTGAACTCCACCCTGCTCCAAACAAAATCTACTTACATGGGCATGGCCCACATTCTGTGGTTTGCCTTTATGGTTAACTTAAATAGCAGCAAAATAGAAGTCTCAGGACTAAGCTTTCTTCTGAGCTTGGCTATTCCAAGGGATATTCCCTCAGGGCCTCCTCTGTCCCTATCACTAATTTCCTCTGCTGCAGACAAAGGCTTAGTTCCCTTTTTGTTCCTGTTTTGGAGCTTGGAGAATTCAGCTGAGCTAATAACATCATGGTGAGTCAGCAAAAAAACCACTGCCTCTCAATGCAGAGTACCAGCAGCTGTCCTTAGGCTGAATCAGCAAAAAAATGTTGCATTTCTGACAAGGTCCATTAGCCTGTATTTTACTCTTCCTAATTTCATTCTGTTACTTCTGTTCACCCTTGGACAACACAAAAGAAATCTCATTCCATTGTGCATCTTTTCACGTCTTGGTGCTTTATAGTTATTCAATTAACTAGAGACAAGAAGAAGGCCAGGGAAAGTGTGGGACCCTTACTGAATGGGGGAGGCAACCTAATGACAGATGATGTGGAAAAAGCTGAAGTACTCAATGCTTTTTTGGCCTTGGTCTTCACAGACATGGTCAGCTCCCAGACTGCTGCACTGGGCATACAGTAAGGGAGGAAGCAAGCAACCCTCAGTGATGAAAGAATAGGTTAAGGACTATTTAGAAAAGCTGAACATGCAGAAGTCTCTGGGGCTGGCTGCAATGCATCCAAGGGTGCTGAAGGAACTGGCTGATGTGATTGCAGAGACATTGTCTTAGAAAATTCATGGTGTTTGGGGGACGATACTAGACAACTGGAAAAGCACATATAGTTCCCATCTTTAAAAAAGGGAAGAAGGAGAATCTGGGGAACTACAGAACGGTCAGCCTCACCTCAGTCCCTGAAAAATCATGGAGCAGGTCCTCAAGGGATACATTTTGAAGCACTTGGAGGAGAGGAAGGTGATCAGAAACAGTCAACATAGATTCACCAAGGACAAGTCATGCCTGACCAACCTCATTGCCTTCTATGATGCGATATCTGGCTCTATGGATAAGGGGAAAAGGGACATGATATACCTTGACTTTAGCAAAGCTTTTGATACAATCTCCCACAGTATTCTTGCCAGCAAGTTAAAGAAGTATGGATTGGATGAAAGGACTATAAGGTGAATAGAAAGCTGTCTAGATTGTCAGGCTCAACGGGTAGTGATCAACAGCTTGAGGTCTAGTTGTCAGATGATACCAAACAGAGTGCCCCAGTGGTAGGTCCTGGAGCCAGTTTTGTTCAACATTTTCAATAATGATCTGGATGATGGGATAGATTGCACCCTCAGCAAGTTTGCGGATGAGAGTAAGCCTGGGGGGAAACGGGGGAGGTAGATATGCTGGAGTGTAGGGATAGGGTCCAGAGTGACCTAGACAAATTGGAGGATTGGACCAAAAGAAATCTGATGAGATTCAACAAGGACAAGGATCTGTACTTAGGGCTGAAGAATCCCATGCACTGCTACAGGCTGGGGACTGACTGGCTAAGCAGAAGTTCTGCAGAAAAAGACCTGGGGATTATAGTGTATGAGAAGCTGGATATGAGTCAACAGTGTGCCCTTGTTGCCAAGAAAGCTAATATTGCACATCGCGCTGTATTAGTAGAAGCATTGCCAGCAGATTGAGGGAAGTGATTATTCCATACTATTCAGCACTGGTGAGGCCACATCTAGAGTGTTGCATCCAGTTTTGGGCACCCCATTTACTGAAAAGGATGTGGACAAATTAGAGAGTGTCCAGTGGAGGGCAACAAAAAATGATTAGGGGGTTGGGGAACATGACTTATGAGGAAAGGCTGAGGAAACTGGCCTTTTTTAGTCTGCAGAAAAAAAGTGAGGAGGGATTTGATAGCAGCCTTCAACTACCTGAAAGGGGGTTTGAAAGAGGATGGAGCTAGTCTATTCTCATTGGTGGCAGATGACAGAACAAGAAGCAATGGTCTCAAGTTGAAGTGGGGGAGGTCTAGGTTGGATATTAGGAAAAACTATTTCACTAGGACTGTGGTGAAGCACTGGAATGGGTTACTTAGTGAGGTGGTGGAATCTCCATCCTTAGAGGTTTTTAAGGCCCAGATTGACAAAGCCAAGGCTAGGATGATTTATTGGGTTGGTCCTGCTTTAAGCAGAGGGTTGGACTAGATCACCTCCTGGGGTCTCTTCCAAACCTAATATTCTATGATACTGTGATTCTATGAAATATACTTTAAATATATATTAGGTGTTATAGATGATTTTTGAACTTGAAACACCTTCCATTGTACAACACTAGTAACACTTTACAAAAAACCCTAGTGCTTCCAGCCAAGGTAAAAGTTTTCCATTAATATATGCTTTATTAAAGAAATAATTGTAAGGGTTTTATGTAAAGGATCACTTACTGAAACAAACAAACTAAAAAGTCTATTCATAGGTCTGCAGGCTGGGAATTTGCAGCTCTATTTACCTGAATCATAACTGCATAGATGAAGTAAGGGAGGGGTGGAGCATGACTCCATCCCATAGCAATCTGGATAACCCAGTAAACCCTATCTTGACCATAGGGTTTGACTGTACAACCATTACATTGGTGTGCACTTATTTACACAAGTCATACCACTGAAGTCCCTGGGACTACTTGTGGAACCGGATTCTATTTTGAGTACTTATTTAACCCCCCATTACAGTAGTAGCTGGACACCTAACAATTATTAGTGCATTTATCTTCACAATATCCCTGTAAGATGGGAAAGATTATTTACATTTTACAGATGGGAAACTGAGGCACAGAACAACACTAAGGCCTGGTTGCTCGAAAGAAGTTAAGCACCTATGGTCCAGTTTTGACATCTGTGTCCCACTTTTGGATTTGAACATGGATCGGCCACCTCTTAGATGAGTGTCCTGACCCTTGGGCTATGGGATATTCTGATGGGTAAGGGGCACTTCCTCTATCTCTCCTTTTGAAACTGTTGAACTCTGGCTTAATAAGAACATAAGAATGGCCATACTGGGTCAGACCAAAGGTCCATCTAGCCCTGTATCCTGTCTTCTGACAGTGGCCAATGAAAGGTGCCCAAAAGGAAATGAACAGAAGAGGTAATCATCAAGTGATCCATTCCTGTCACCCATTCCCAGCTTCTGGCAAACAGATGCTAGGGACACCATTCCTGCCATCCTGGCTAATAACCACTGATGGACCTATCCTCCATTAATTTATCTAGTTCTTTTTTGGACCCTATTATAGTCTTTGGCCTTCACAACATCCTCTGGTAAAGAGTTCTATAGATTGACTGTACATTGTGTGAAAAAATACTTCCTTTTGTTTGTTTTAAACCTGCTTCCTACTAATTTCATTTGGTGGCCCTAGTTCTTCTGTTATGAGAAAGAGTAAATAACATTTCCTTATTTACTTTCTCCACACCAGTCATGATTTTATAAACTTCTGTCATATCTTCCCTTAGCCATCTCTTTTCCAAGCTGAAAATTCTCGTCTTATTAATTCCATCCTCATACGGCAGCCGTTCCATACCCCTAATAATTTTTGTTGCCCTTTTCTGAACCTTTTCCAATTCAAATATATCTTTTTTGAGATGGGGTGACCACATCTGCATGCAGTATTTAAGATGTAGGGCATACCATGGATTTATATAGCAGCAATATGATATTTTCTGTCTTATTATCTATCCCTCTCTTAATGAATCCTAACGTTCCATGAGCTTTTTAGACTACTGCTGTACATTGAGTGGATGTTTTCAGAGAACTATCCACAGTGACGCCAAGATCTCTTTCTTGAGTGGTAACAGCTAATTTAGGCCCCATCATTTTATATGTACAGTTGGGATTATGTTTTCCAATGTACATTGCTTTGCATTTATCAACATTGAATTTCTTCTGCCATTTTGTTGTCCAATCACCCAGTTTTCAGAGATCCTTTTGTAACTCTTTGCAGTCATCCTGGAACTTAACTATCTTGAGTAGTTTTGTATCATCTGTAAATTTTGCCATCTGACTCTATACCCCTTTTTCCAGATCATTCATGAATATGTTAAATAGGACTGAGCTCAGTACAGACTCCTGGGGGACACAACTATTTACCTCTCTCCATTCTGAAAACTGACCGTTTATTCTTACCCTTTGTTTCCAGCTTTCAACCAGTTACCGGTCCATGAGAGAACCTTCCCTCTTATCCATGACTCCTTACTTTGCTTAAGAACCTTTGGTGAGGGACCTTGTCAAAGACTTTTTGACAATCTGAATACACTATATCCACTAGATCCCCCTTGTCCACATGCTTGTTGACCCTCTCAAAGAATTCTAGTAGATTGGTGTCAAGAATAAGAGAGGTAGCTGTGTTAGTCTGGATTTGCAGAAGTGACAAAGAGTTCTGTGGCACCTTAAAGACTAACTAAAGTATTAGAGCATAAGCTTTCATGGGCTAATACCCACTTTGTCAGATGCATGCATTGGAAGTATCCAGAGGCAGGTATAAATAAGAGGCAAGGATCAGGTTAGAGATAACAAGCTTAGTTCAATCAGGCTGAACCAGCTTGTTATCTCCAATCAGGGAGGATGAGGTCCTCTTCTAGCAGCTGATCTGGAGATGTGAACACCGAGAGAGGAGAAACTGCTTTTGTAATTAGCTAGCCATTCATAGTCTTTGTTCAATCCTGAGTTGGTTGTATCAAATTTGCAAATGAATAGTAGATTGGTGAGACATGATTTCCCTTTACAAAAACCATGTTGACTATTCCCCAACAAATTATGTTAATCTATGTGTCTGACAATTTTTTTCTTTACTATAGTTTCAATCAGTTTGCCTGGTTCTGAAGTCAGGCTTACCAGCCTGTAATTGCCAGGGTAACCTCTGGAGCCTTTTTAAAAATTGGCATCCCATTAGCTATTCTCCAGTCATTTGGTGCAGAAGCTGATTTAAATGATAGGTTACGATACTATGTTAGTAGTCCTGCAGTTTCACATTTGAGTTCCTTCAGAACTCGGGTGAATACCATCTGGTCCTGGTGACTTATTACTCTTTAGTTTATCAATTTGTTCCAAAATCTCCTTTAATGACACCTCAGTCTGAGACAGTTTCTCAGATTTGTCACCTAAAAAGAATGGTTCAGGTCTAGGAATCTCCCTCACATCCTCAGCAGTGAAGACCGATGCAAATCATTCATTTAGTTACTCCGCAATGTCCTTATCATCCTTGATTGCTCCTTTAGCATCCCGAACATCCACTGGTTGTTTAGCAGTCTTACTGCTTTTGATGCACTTAAAAAAAAATGTTACTATTACTTTTTGAGTCTTTGGCTAGCTGTTCTTCAAATTCGTTTTTGGCCTTCCTAATTATATTTGTACACTTCATTTGCCCACGTTTATGCTCCTTTCTATTTTCCTCACTAGGTTTTAACTTTCACTTTTTAAAGGATGCCTTTTTGCCTCTCACTGCTTCTTTTACCTTGTTGTTTAGCCAGTTGCTCTTTTTTGGTTCTCTTACAATGTTTTTTAATTTGGGTTATACATTTAATTTGAGCCTCTAGTTTGGTGTCTTTAAAAAGTTTCCATGCAACTTTCAGGGATTTTATTTTTGGTGCTGTACCTTCTAATTTCTCCTCAATTGTGTGTAGTTCCCCTTTCTGAAATTAAATTCTACAGTGTTGGGCCACTGTGGTGTTTTCCACAACACAGGGATGTTAAATTTAATTATATTATGGTCACTATTACCAAGTGATTCAGCTATGTTCACGTCTTGGACCTGATCCTGTGCTCCACTTAGAACTAAATCAAAAATTGCTTCTCCTCTGTGAGCTCCAGGACTAGCTGTCTAAGAAGCAGCCATTTAAGGTGTCAAGAAACTTTATCTCTGCATCCCATCCTGAAGTGACATGTACCCAGTCAATATGGGGATAGTTGAAATCCCCCATTATTATTGAGTTTTCTGTTTTAACAGCGTCGCTAATCTCCCTGAACATTTCACAGTCACTATCACCATCCTGGTCAGGTTTTTGGTAATATATCCTCTAGTGGCAGTGTGGTTCCCCACCGCCCCGGAGAGAGACAAATCCCTCCGGACACCAGAGTGGGTGGAGCCAGAGAGCTCTGAGCCTGCCCCCACAGAGGGTTAGGCATTGCCCCGGAAGTATAAAGGCTTAACCTTAGAGCTCACTGGGAGAGTAGCCGTCGGGGAGGCCAGACGTCTCTGGCCTAGCTCGCTATTGGGAAACCCCAGCGGCCTGCGGTAAACCCGAGGACTGGCCCAACCTGCCCCGCGCCAGCTACCTGGAGGAGTCTCCGAGCCTGCCCCGCGCCAGCTACCCAGAGGAGTTGCTGAGTTACCCCTCACCAGCTATCTTGAGGAAACCCGGGTGCTGAAAGCACCTGAGGACACCGCCCTGACCCAGGTACCTGAAGAGGGGGAGTCTGGAAGTAGCCCGGTGGCAGCCGACCGTAGTCTGGCTGCATCACTGCCAGAGCCCATATCAGTGTGTTGTGGCGAGGATTTGCACTGCTGCAGCAGCGGGTCTTCTGCCACTATTAGGACCCCGGGCTGGGACACAGTGGAGTGGGAGGGCCTGCATCCCCCAGCCACCCAAACTCATAGGTGGGAGTCTCCCCCTCTTGCAGGCTCTTTGGAACCTAGGGCCTGGGCCTAGTCTTATATACTGTTACTGCTCAGCCCCTGCCTGAGGGCCTGACTCACCAGTGCCGCTCCCTGACCTAGGGCCTGGGCGTGCTGTGTTTATTTCTACCTTCACAAAAGCTGCAGAGGAAGACTCCCATGGCTGGACTAATTCCCCACAAGAACTATTTCCAAGTTTAGTGATGCGGTGTGGTTCCCCGCTGCCCTGGAGAGACACGAGCCCCAGCTAACCTCTCTACATAGCCCTACTGCTATATTTTTTATTATTCAAGTGTGGAATTACTGTCCATAGATATTCTATGGTATAGTTTGGTTCAATTAAGATTTTTTACTTCATTTGATTCTATGCTTTCTTTCACATATAGTGCCACTGCCCACCAGCATGACCTGTTCTGTCTTTTCGATATATTTTGTACCCTGGTATTACTGTGTCCTATTGATTATCCTCATTCCGCTAAGTTTCTGTGATGTCTATTATATCAATATCCTCATTTAATAGGAGGCACTTTAGTTCACCCATCTTGTTATTTAGACTTCTAGCACTGGTATATAAGCACTTTAAAAACTTGTCACTTTTTAGCAGTCTGCCATTACATGATGTAATTGAATGAGACTTTTTTTCATTTGATTGTCTCTCATCAGATCCTACCTGTATTTTATCTTCCATACTCTCCTCCTTATGAGGACATAGAGAATCTCCATTAATAGACCCTCCCCTAAGGGATGTTTCTGTCCAAACCATATGCGCCTCCACATCTGTTGGCTTTCCCCCAGCCCTTAGTTTAAAAACTGCTCTGCAACCTTTTTAACTGTAGGTGCCAGCAATCAGGTTTCATTTTGTTTTAGGTGGAACCCATCCTTCCTGTATAGGCTCCCTCTTTCTCAAAAGTTTCCCCAGTGACTAATAAACCCCTCCTCCCTACACCATCATCTTATCCATACATAAAGACTCTGCACTTCTGCCTGTCTAACTGGCCCTGCACGTGGAACTGGAAGCATTTCAAAGAATGCTACCATGCGGGTCCTGGACATCAATCTCTTACCTAGCAGCCTAAATTTGGCCTCCAGAACCTCTCTCTTATCTTTCTCTATGCCATTGGTACCTACATGTACCATGACCACCAGCTCCTCTCAGCAGTACACATAAGTGTATCTAGATGTCTTGAGAGATCCATAACCTTCTCAGCAAGTAGGCAAATCACCATGTGGTTCTCTTGCTTATTGCAAACCCAGCTACCTGTGATTCTAATGATCTAATCACCCATTACTAATACTTGTCTCTTCCTAATAACTGGAGTTCCCTCTCCTGGAGAAGTATCCTCAGTGCGAGAGGATACCATGACATCATCTGGAAGGAGGGTCTCAATTATCTGCTCCAGTTAGATGTTCTTCTTCCCTGAGGCTTTCATCTTTCTCAACAGCATAGAGTCTATCAGACCGGGAATGGGACCATACTACTATGTCCCAGAAAGTCTCCTCTATGTACCTCTCTGTCTCCCTTAACTCCTCCAGCTCAGCCACTCTGGTCTCCAAAGCCTGAACCCGGTCTCTGAGGGCCAGAAGCTCCTTACACCGAATGCACACGTACACCACCTGCAAGGCAATCATATATGCTGCATTGAGTGCAATAAACTGGGTAGCCCCCACTCTGCTCTGGACTTCTGCCTGCATTCTCTTTTTACTTCTGCAGCTGGTTCCTTTGTTATTGTTTTTATCAGGGGGTTGTTTTTTTGGCTTAAGTTTAAAGAAGTTTAAGGAATACTAAGTGTATGTAGTTCCTTCTCTCACTCTCTGGAGAAGTCTCTCGCAAAACTCCCATTAGCCAGTCCTGTTCACTAGCTCCTTTGGTTGCTTAGGAGCTGGCTTTTTAAAGCCCTGAGTAGCCCACCCCTGTGGTTAGGGGTGATGGGCACTAAGGAGCTTAGGGATCACAGCCTCATAAAGAAGCTCTCAGCCTTGCCAAGCAGGCCACTAGGCACAGCACCCACATGGTTAGCACACTTCATAATTAGCATTGGCTGGGCCAGAGAGAGCAAGAGCGAGAAGCATACGCATAAGAATGACTCTGTGGCCCGGTGGTTAGGGTCTTCACACAGGATATGAGAGACCCAGTGCCTCTGTGCTCAGGATTTTTTTAGTTACTTATACAGAGTGAAACCGCTTCCACAGGAGAGACTGAGAGTGTCTCCCCCCTCCCACATCTGAATATTTTATAGCCCAGGGGTGGCCAAACTTACTGACCCATGAGCCACATACGATAATTTTCAAAAGTTTGAGAGCCAGCCATACCTGCTGGGACTCAGGATCTCAGCCTTGTGGCAGGGTGATGGGGCTAGGGTCTTCTACCCTGTGGGAAAGGGGATCTCGCGGCTTCAGACCAGTGGCAGGCACCTGCCAGGGTTCGGGGCTTCAGCCCCACTCCTGCCAGGGCGCTGGAACAATGTATACAATGGGGGTGCTGAGAGCCATCAAGGCAAACTGTAAATCCTGTATATGCTGGAAACCACTTCAAGCCAGAGGATGTGGCAGTACCCCAGCATCCCTAGTTCCAGTACCTATACATCTCTCCTAAAGCCCTTAGCCCCAGCAGGTATGCCCTGAAACCCTAAGCCCGGTCAGGTGCCTCCTGTAGGGCTGAAGCCCATAGTCCCACCACACTACCATAGGGCAGAAGCCCTGAGTGACTCCCACCACCAGTCTGGTAGGTAGAAAATGTGGGGGAGGCTTGAGGGACTCCATCAGCTGAACTTTAACTTTAACAAGGACACATATGGCTCACAAGGCACAGTTTGGCCACTCTTGGCTAGAGCACTCAGTGGAGAGGAAGCAGATCCCTGTTTAAATCCCATCTCTCTCTCAGGTGGAGGGGATCCTTGAACTGGGGAATCTCCTACTTTCTGGCTGAGTACCCTAGACCCTGGGCTAGAGGCTAATCTGATTCCCCTGTTCTCTTCTTGTTAAAACTGGGAGGGTTCATTCTGAGAGTTACTAGCAGACATAGGTGTCTATCTTCAGGAGAGGGGTGAGGCTTAACACACATCACAGTGGCAGCAACTCCCATTAGCTACCTAGGCCTAACATTGTTTTTTTGTGAATTACTAGCACCTAGCTCTCCCTATTCATTGTACAGGGAGCCTGAGCATCTAACTCAGGCTTTGTGAACCGCAATGATTTTCTAGGCATTGTGACTGACCTAGCTACTTCTGTGCATCCAGGCCTAAGTGACTTGTCCAGGATCGCATAGGAAGTCTGCAGTGGTGGAAGAAAGTGAACCCAGGTCTCCTGCCTTCTAGACTGGAGTCCTAATCACTGGACTATCCTTTTTCCAAGTAACCAATACCTTCCTCCTCAAACTGTCTGCTAACCATAATGAGGCTCTCTGTGGAGTAAGGAACTATTCAACATGAGTAAGAACATCACCATCTGGCTCAATGAGAATTAGGATTGTGGATGTGGGCTGAAAATCCTTTGACATGAGACAGTAAAAATGTGTTCAATGGAGACACATTGAAATATGTCTTCATTTTACATTTGGAGCGACACTACTTATATAAGAAGTCTGGTTGTAAGCTTGAGAAAAATCATTGGGAACAATTCTCTGCATAGTATAATACTGTTCTCACATAATGAAGACAGCCTTTAGCGTAGCAACATTCAGAGTGTACTGCTGCAAGGCTTATTAGAATTCCAGTGAACAAGTTGCTACAATTATGATTTGATTTTAATTAGTTTAGATATTAGCAGAATAGTCCCCAGCAGCCTTTAAATGTCACTGAGTTTCCCAGAAGGCCAAGGGGGTGTCAGCCATCTTTCTTGCTTTGTCCAAAGGGCCTCAGGGAAACCAAGAAAAAGCCAAGAAATATCAAAGACTCCAGTATACTGTGGTCACCCACACTAATCAGCACTGGGTCTGTTAAGTGTCTCTTTGACTTACATTACCAAATCTTTTTAAATGAACTGCATTTTCATAATTTCCTGAAATTACCCACTAAGGGCATATATAACATTTAGCAAAGCACTATATACACTGCAATGGGGTTCATCAATCAATCAAAACAGAGAGCAATGCATGTGTTATGTTATTTCTGTTATATTACTTCTGTTATGAAACTCTGTTGTTCTGGAGGATTTTTCAGAACACAACGGTGTAAGATACATAGGCAATAATTAGCTGGGAAGAAGGTGAATGTCTCTGTTATGAAGGGAAACCTATAATCTGATTTATTCTGATTGCAGAATAGTTTTTTGTTAGTTGTGAATTACTTCCAGTGCTTTTGTGAGGTTTGGAGGGTATTTGGGGATTGAAACCCAAAGGCCTTGAGCATTGTTTTTAAAGGTTAAAACAAGAAGAAGGGAATGAAGAGTTAAAAAACCCCAGCAAAACCATTGCAGAGCACAGATTAGAGTCCACACTATGTAGAATGCGGCTTTTACAGTTACAAAATTAAGCCTTGCTACTGAAGAGAGGAAAGATAGTCCAATGGTAGGCCATTGGAAAGAGTCCAGCAGAGGGCAACAAAAATGATTAGGGGGCTGGAGCACATGACTTATGAGGAGAGGCTGAGGGAACTGGGATTGTTTAGTTTACAGAAGAGAAGATTGAAAGGGGATTTGATAGCTGCTTTCAACTAACTGAAAGGGGGTTCCAAAGAGAATGGATCTAGACTGTTCTCAGTGGTACCAGATGACAGAACAAGGAGTAATGGTCTCAAGTTGCAGTGGGGGAGGTTTAGGTTGGATATTAGGAAAAACTTTTTCACTAGGAGGGTGGTGAAGCACTGGAATGGGTTACCTAGGGAGATGGTGGAATCTCCTTCCTTGTAGGTTTTTTAATTTGCAAGTTTTTCCTAATATCCAACCTAAACCTCCCCCACTGCAACTTGAGACCATTACTCCTTGTTCTGTCATCTGGTACCACTGAGAACAGTCTAGATCCATTCTCTTTGGAACCCCCTTTCAGTTAGTTGAAAGCAGCTATCAAATCCCCCTTCAATCTTCTCTTCTGTAAACTAAACAATCCCAGTTCCCTCAGCCTCTCCTCATAAGTCATGTGCTCCAGCCCCCTAATCATTTTTGTTGCCCTCCTCTGGACTCTTTCCAATTTTTTCCACATCCTTCTTGTAGTGTGGGCCCCAAAATTGGATATAATACTCCAGATGAGGCCTCACCAATGTCGAATAGAGGGGAACGATCATGTCCCTCGATCTGCTGTCAATGCCCCTACTTATACAGCCCAAAATGCCTCTAGCCTTCTTGGCAACAGGCGCACACTGTTGACTCATGTCCAGCTTCTCACCCACTGTAACCCTAGGTCCTTTTATGCAGAACTGCTACCTAGCCATTCAGTCCCTAGTCTGTAGCAGTGCATGGGATTCTTCCGTCCTAAGAGCAGGACTCTGCACTTGTCCTTGTTGAACCGCATCAAATTTATTTTGACCCAATCCTCTAATTTGTCTAGGTCCCTCTGTATCCTATCCTTACCCTCCAGTAGTGACAAAGAGTCCTGTGGCACCTTAAAGACTAACTAAACTTTAGTTAGTCTTTAAGGTGCCACAGGACTCTTTGTCACTTCTGCAATTCCAGACTAACATGGCTACCCCTCTGATTCTTACCCTCCAGTGTATCTACCACTCCTCCCAGTTTAGTGTCATCTTCAAACTTGCTGAGGGTGCAGTCCACGCCATCCTCCAGATCATTGATAAAGATATTGAACAAAACCGGCCCAAAGACCAACCTTTCTTTCTACACATTGGGATGGTTTGTTCCTGGAACCTCAATAAGGATTCTTTAAAATACAGCCTCAAGTTCCATTCAGGACTGTTTTTCCTGTTGAAGCTACAGAGTCTGTGTGATATGCTTAAGTAACATGAAAAATGTCTTCAACACAACTCTTTCTTCTCCTGCTCTTTTCAGTCACACTCAGCTTTTGTCTAGGTGAAGGTATTTGATAGCGAAAGGGAAACCAAGTTATGTTACATTAAAGGGCCTATCATTGACAGTGCTTTATATTTAATTACAGCTTTGATTCCTGTTTGAAAATACCTGTAAGACATCTTATTGTTTACAGTTACCTCGGTCTCATTAACAGCAGGAAAACTTTCACATTTTTATCTTGGCAATGTTAAACATTCAACTTGTGGTGGTTCTTGAAACCTCTCAGATAACTTGGTTTCCTAGTGACTGACAGAGGAAAGATCTTGTGTTTTGTCTAGCTGTGGATAACGTCTGGCAACTCTCAGATTTTGATGCACAGTGAAATTCTTTCTCTCTTCCATGACTGTTCAGTCACGTCATTGAGCAAAACTTAGGGCTTGTCTACACAGTGCTTTAGTCCATACCAGCAGGGTAAATTTACCAGCAGTCAATTTTAATGCGATCCAGTGTGTCATGTACTAGCTGGTCATCTGGACCTTGCTGGTGCACATTGAAAGTTCCAGAGTGCACTTTAATGTACTTTTTGAAATAGGATGGTTCACTGAATAATTTTGCACCAGTTCTAATTTAAGGTGATACAGATTGTTACAGGGTGCTGACCGGGGACTGCTGAGCCAGCCCTCTGTCAGTCCAGCTTCAATTAAGGGAGGTGAATTGAAGCTGACTCAAGGAACCTGAGCCTGATTGGCAGAGGCGGAACAGCTGCCAGCTTGATTAGCCTGGGGCTTTATATAGGCTTGGAGGGAGAAAGCAAAGGGGGAAGGCGAAGCCAGGGAGTGGAAGGAGATGGATAGCTCTCTCCTTGTGGCTGCAAGAAAGAGAAGCCCCTAATGCTGGAAACTGCAGTGACATGTGGTGAGAGGTGGTGGGCTTGCACTGTGTAATTAAATGTCACCTGTGACTTCTGAGCCAGAAGGTCTCTGAGTGATTTTGGAACAGAGCAAAGGCAGCACCAAGGGGGCCATGCTACACCCTGTTACACTGGTACACAGGCGTAAGTACCTAAAATTCTCCCATAAACACAATAAAACCCCTTTAAAATTCACCTACAACCACTTTCCAAGTAAAATGCGTCTGTTAATTTCAAGAGAAGGATACAATCAAATATTGACACCATGATGTGACCCAAGGACTTCTTGATGCCCACTGGCAGAGCGCACAGGGATACCTATTCTTACAAGGATCCCCTAGATTCACCAAAGGGGTCATGTAAGTTGACCACTGAAAGCAGGTAACACACAGGTCATCATAATCATTGTGAAATATATATGCAAATATCATGTAAGGAGTTATCTATGTATACTGAAAATAACATTTGTGAGGCCTTGTAGTTAAAGGCAGGTCATTCAGAGTAGCATGCATGGAGACAGACTTCTCCAGACAGGAAATGGGATACACTTATCTCCACGGCTGACCATTCTGTATCTTACAGTGGAAGTCTGTTTGCCTATTGAGTCAAATGCTTATGAATAAACGTTGAGTGCTGCAGAAATCCAGACAGCAGGGGTTATCCTATTTCCAGGTAAAGACAATGAACTTTTGGAGGTATATCTGAGGGTATGGAGATACACCGTGGAGCCTTTAAACTGGCAAAACAAGCCATCAGCGGGTTTGATCTTAAAAAAGGAGGATCTCAGTCACACTGGATGAAAATGCTGGGGAAAAGGACTTGTGGTAAACTACCTGTAGGAAACAGAGGAACGTCTTGTGAGTTAAGTTTAGTCTCTAGAAAGAGTGTTATGATTTTCTTTTACATGTAACCATTTGTTTCTAATATTCTTACTTACTATCATTTGAAGCCTCATTCTTTGCTAATAAACCTATTGTTGTTTCCACTATAAATATATCTAAGTACTGTGTGTTAAGTGGCATGGTGATCTTAGGTTGAATCCAGTAAATTGATGTGTTCTTTTCCTTTGAGAGGAAAGAATCTTTGAGTTCTGTGAGCGTTCAGCAAATCAAGGTATGGGCACTCCAAAGGGACAGGCTGAGGATTTGGGGGTTGATATGTGCCTATCACTCACTTGAAAAGAGACAGCAAGGCCTGCGATGGTCTGGAAGATAGTGCTTGCATTGCCAGAGGCTGGTGGAGTCAGGACGCTGATCCACATCAGGAACAGACAAGACTTTTACATGCTTAGGGCAGATGGTAGCGGGGTTCCTCACAACCTTGACTACCCCTAGGAAGCATCACTAGTACAATTTCATTTTTTAAACATAATTGTGATTAGATACTGTAAAGATATAAAATAAATGCTAGTGAACCACATCTACCCCCTCAGCTATCATTAACTGACTGCTTTCTCATAGTTATAGCCATGAAAATGGGTCCTGAGGAAAGGTTATTGGTCTTGTGGATTAGTTCAGAAAAATCTTGATATCTACAAGGGGCAGCATGGAAGAAGGCAGGGAGATGTTTGTGTGACAAACTGAGGAAAGGGCAGACAAAGCCGGTCTCATAGAGAGAGTGTAGGAGGCAAGGTTGACAATACAGGAGACAAGAGTAGGCAGATAGGGAGATCAGAGTTAAAGGGCCTTGAAGGAGAGAATAAGAATATTGAACCTGATGCAGAGGAAGCCAGTGGAGGAATTCAGAGAGTGGGGTGTTGTGGTTAGAATGAGGACCAAGCAAGAATACTTTAGCAGTGTGTAAGGGTCTGATCCCATCCCTACTAAAATCAATGGCAAAATTTACATTGGTTTTTCACATACAGAATCAGAGCCTAAATCCCTGTGTACAGTATCTGACTGGGGGATAGATGATGACAACAAATAAACCCTTAATTTGTTTTGCTGAAACATAGGTTTCATGGAAACAATGTAGATATGTTCACTATGGATGAAACTCAACCCAGAGGAATCACTCACCAGCATTTATCCTAAGATTGTTTTGTTTAAAAATCACCTTCTCCCAGGAGGTTCAGTAACCAACATTATAGGAGTAGCTTGTGCAATGTGCCACCTCTGTAACTCATAATGACATCTTTCTTGTCTTCTCTAGCTCACCTGCAAGTGTACTGAAACGTGCACTAAGCACATTAAGAGTCAAATGCTGTATTCGGGTAAGCAATAAAGATTTCTGTTAATATGGAGGAGTTGGGAATTGGAACTTCATTGCGATTTTTTTTCTTTTTAAAAGCTAGATGTTTGACTAGCACCGTACATTAGAACACAGTAATAATGCAGCTCTGAATGTCCTTAAGCACAGCTTAGCTATACCCTCTCTTTGGATGTTTATTAACAGTGTTCTACTCGGCTGTCTCTGTGTGAAAAATTAATCTGGAGTAACTTTCTTCTACTTTTTGGCTACAAGAGTAGGTCTCCTCGTTACCTATAAATAAAAGGAAAACAAGAAATGTTAAACTCCTGCTTACTATGTGTCAGTTAGATTTTTCCTCACAAAGAGGCAGCATTTTCTCATAATTCCACCTTCAGAAGAAAGAACAGTTGGACAAAACTCAGTGGTATGCTACTTATAAAAGCTTTTATTCACAGATGAGTATTGTTTTGGTCTTATTATGCCCTGGTATGGGGCACTAAAGCTCCATGAAGAATTACAGCTATAATCATCTGCAGGAACAAAAGTATCCAGATAGTGTGCTCTAAGGCAGAGCTAATCCTGCTGGGTTTAGTTAGCCAAGACTTTCATGGATCAACCCTGCCATTTTGTTCACGTGGGTTGGGAAATGAACGGATATCTGCGGGTTTCACTGGAAACAAAACAAAACAAAAAAAGCCCTAGTTTCCCTCTAAAGATCCCCTCCTCCTTACCAAGTCCCCAGGATAACCACATCTCTAAGATCCACTTCCTGCTATACTCTTCCTCTCATAGACTCAGTGGTCCCTTTTCTCCTATGCACCTTGTCTCCCATCAACCCCTCACCTCCAGCAAGACCCTGGATCTACCTTAGTTGCCTTTTGGGTGGAAAAACAGGGAGGCGATTGAAGGAGCTGGAAGTAGAAGAGACCAGTTTGTGGGTTCAAGGTTCTCCAGATACCCAGCTGAGCAAACAACTTCATCCTGTATTGGCCAATCTTTCATGACCACAGAGGGCTGAATTGGCAACTTAATGCCAAGCTTCAATTCAAGTAGGTTTGATTTGGCAGATCAAAATGTTTTGCAGAGCTGTAACTATAAACAGTCTGGACCAGTGAACAATGCTAGCAAATGTCAGAGGAGAAAAAAGTCATAGTACTACTATTTAGATAGCCCACCTAATTTCCCATCATGACCTGTGTTTCCTGCTAATAATATTTCAAATGCATGAAGCATGTGCTATGCACAGATGTTCTCATGTACTTTCTTTTGTTCTTTCCATAATGAAAATCAGTGTAGTTTTACCCGAAAAGTTTTGGAGAACTGCGTCTGATTAGCACTCCTTAACTTTAAGGATGTGCGTATTCCTGTATCCTTTAATGTGTATCTCTGCCCTCTATTGGATGGAACCAGAACTATTCGATGGTTTGCCAAAATCTCTATATTTGCTAATTAGACGTAGAGGTAAAATGGTATTTTCCATTAATCTTTTTTGCTTATTTTGAACTTTTTTTATGGAAAATTTCTACCTTTTAAATAAGGGCCATATAGTCTCAGTTTACTCTCTCTCTTTGAGGCTATGTCTATACTTGGAGCAAAGGGTGTGATTCCCAGCTTGAGTAGACATACTTGCGCTAGTTCTCATTGAGCTGGCATGCTAAAAATAGTAGCATAGCTACAGTGGCATGGGCTGCAGCGAGGGTCAGCATCCTTGAGTACAAACCAGCCTGTACCATGTGGGTACATACAGCAGGTAGCCTATGCCACCACTTGCTGCTGCCATACTCCCCTGTCTAGATTACTATTTTTTAGCATGCTAGCTTGATGAGCTAGTGCAAGGATGGCTGCTCAAACTGGGAATCACACGTCTAGTTCCCAGTGTGGATGTAGCCTCAGGGTATGTCTTCACTGAAAAAACGGGTGTCATCTTAACTCAGGTTAGCTAACCTGGTTAGGAGCCTGGGAGTGAACTTGACCTGCTAACTAGATTTAAAAACCAAGTTGCTCAGTCTTCACTAGTATTTTAACCAAGTTAGCAAACTGAGATTAGGTAGCTTGAGTAAAGAACACACTTTTTTTTCCCCAGTGATGACACCCTCAGAGATAGTCCCATCACACATTTGGGAACATGCTTTCTTAATGCTTCGGGTTCTCCTTCTGTTTTTTTACTTCCTTGCTTCTAGGCTGACATGACTTAATACTGCTGCCACTGAAGATCTGGAAAAATAAACCAGTTTTGAAGTTGAGATTTGTCTACTACAAATCCCACTCAAGAACTAAAGAGGAGATATCTGAGAGGCTATTTTTATTAGTGAAAGAGAGGGGAAACTTAAATGAACAAAGCCTGATTAAAACCCTTTAATTCAGCTACTATTTAGCCTGTATAAATCTCTTCTGATTAAAGATAATTCCTGCATTTTAGAGATCAAAGTCTTGCTGGCTGCTTGATTGGTTTTTAAGTTCTGATTTTATACTCTACTCAACTATACACTGTGGGGGGAGAATGAATTAGTATTTGCTGCACTTTAACAAGGAAGACTAACTATTTCCTATTACAAGAGATCTCCTATTTTGATGTATTCATAATAGAAAAGATAAGAGTCAGCTATGGGGATACCATGGTAAAGGATTTCAAAGGTTACTATTGTATCAGGTCATCCCTCCATCTCTGTCTTTCTCTGCACATTCAGTGCTGTGCAGCACCTTATTTACAACAGCATATCATCCTCGGCCCTGAGATCAAGAGCTCTCCCTCAGAGATTGCTTTTAGGACTGACTAAGAGTCTAGCTGTCTCTCCTTGGCCTTCCTTCCTGTTCCTTTTCTACTTTCTGGGATAGTCAGTTAATTAGCCTTGTAGCGCTCACCAGCCCATCCCCAATCTATCACTTAGGCACAGCTATCTGAGTCAGGTTTACTCCCAGGCAAAAAATTGAAGTCACAATGACCAGAGCACTAGTTCATCACTCTATCGCACACCTCCTCCCCATCTCTGACAGAGAGACTTTTCTTACCATATGCTCTGCCTCCTTGTCACCTTGTGTTTCTATGGTGAATGTCCAGACACATTCTCTCCCTGCAGAAATCACACTTACTGGGTGGAGGTTGCCCCTAAAATTCTGTTCTGGCCCAAAGGTCCTCACACAGTGGATACCCTGGGGGAACCACTTTCCTACCCTTGTCCCTTCTGTCTTGCAGTGGGGCTCGTGGTCTTTCCCCATGCTTCTGGTTACTTGGGGTTCCTGGTTCTAATCCTCCATACTGGCTCTGCACTTTCCCTGCTTAATGTGCTGGTGGGAGTGGTTTCCCAAGGCCCACCACACCCCCATTAATGAACTTGGGTTCTCTTTGCCCACCAGTTCTATATCCTTATTTCCTTCCCCTCCTCCTTCTCCCCTTACATCTTGGCTTGCGGTCTCGGCCTAGTAATGGCTAAGCCTTCTACCTAGTTTTCTTTCCTCTCCCACTCAGTCCCTTGGGGAAATCTCTTTTCTTCCCTTTCACGTTGGATTGTGTCTTGTTTAGCGGCATCTACCTCTGGGTAGTCCTTTCCTTTTCCCTTGGGTATCACTTCCTCCCACTGGGATTTTATTTTTCTGTGCCTGGGGCCCCCAGCACCAGCTTGTCTTCCCAATGGGAAAGGCCTCTAGTCAGTGCACAACAAAACAGGGGCTGGGGCAAGCCTATCTTCTCTCCTGACTTGTTTCTAAATGAACCTCCCCCACACATCAAGGGGTTTCTCTGACATAGGGCATTGGGTTTTAACCCCATGGACCATGTTCTAGTTTCAGACTAACTCCTGGAATTATACAGTGGGGTTTGATTGATTCCTGCTGGAGAGAGAACGCTGAGGCTGTCTGCCAAGACCTTTGGACACTTGCTCCCTACCATCGCATAAATAGTAGACACTTTATCTTTTTCCCCTGGCCACAAGTCCCAGCCCAACTGCAGAACTCATCAAAATGGCACTTCAGTGTGCAGTCTCTTTTCACATGTCCCTGACAGCCACACTGGTGACAGGAAAGGCTATGAGTCTATCAAAACTCCTCATGGCTTTTCCACTTTCTTCTTTATGCTCTTCCTGGAGGTGGGTTCCCCAGACTTATTCCCCTGATCCAATCCCTGAAATGGTAGGCTCTCTTTCCTGGAGATCCACCTCCACACATTCCTTTGTCATATCTTCACACCGTCTTCTCCCTGGGATATTTTCCATCTGCAGAGATCAAGGGTCCCGAACAAGCTCCATGTGTAATAGGGCACCCCATCTACTTCTGTTTTGTGCTGCACACACAGACCACTTGGAGACTCTCTGCTTGTAAACACCATGTGTGATTTATCTACAGTGTTCCCCTGTCACCTTTTCAATGTTCTGAAACACCTTATATACAATGGCATATCATCCTTATCCCCCTAGGTCAAGGATAGGAGAAGTAGAAGATCTTCCTCTCAGACATCTTTCTTGTGATGGACCCTGAGGCCCTGCCTCTATCTGGCTCTCTCTCCCCACAGACCTTCTTTCCTGTGCCTTTTCTACTTTCTGGGTTAGTGAGCCATGTAGCTCTATCCAGCCCTTCCCCAATCTATCATTTAGGCATGGCTATCAGAGTCAGGTTTACTCCCAGGCAACTTATTGGAGTTGCAGTGACCAGAGTGCTAGTTCAGCTGCTGTTGCCCAGCACTCTGTCACATAGTGACTATGGGGAGGGGGTCTCTGTTTTTTGGGTGTCCAACTTGAGACCAGTTAGCCTCAGCACCCATTGAAGATCATCAGCGATGTCACCTACTCCAACTCCGTTGTGGATAACGTGGGTGGCACTAAGAAATAACTTGATGCCCGTGCTGCAGAAGTGTCACCAGTAATGAGGCACTTCATCAAGAATATCTTTCACAAGCCAACACCTTGGTAAGTGGAGCGATAAAGCTGAGGATATAAAGTGCTTCGGTGGTCAGTATCTGATTTAGTACATTGAAACATAGCCCCTTGGTATCAGGATTGAAAAGAAGATGGACACCATTCAGATGAAGCAGCTCTGAGTGATGGAAAACATCAAATGGTTCAAATTCACGTTGAATAAAGAAGTCCATCTTCTAACTAAACAGATCCCACTCTCTCAACTCTTCTCTCTAAGGGGGTATGTTCACTTGCTCTGAATGCCTACCTACTTCTCTGCAAGAATCATCTTTGATTTTGACTTAGTGAAAGCAGGATGGAAAAGACCCCACAGAAGACCTAAAAACAAACTCTATCCTTCAAGGCATTCCAACTCATAACGCACCAGATTTGGTTCAGGACAGAACATCATGGAGGCAAATAATGTTTTAGATGGACTCTTTGCTGTCCATATAGCATGAGAAATAACTAACTTGGGACACCTTAAAAGGGCCTGATTATTTAAAGATCAGGTGCTCAAGACTTCCTGAAAATCTGGCTCCTTGCTGGTGTCACCTAAAAATAGAGGCACCGAAAATCCCCCCATTACTTTTCAAAATCTTGGTCTATATTTGTATCATTTCGTCATCCCAACGTGTATATTGTTGGTTCGAAAAGGATGCTCGTTCCAAAACTTTTCAATGCCATTTTCATTACCTTACTATGCAATGTGAATATTTTCAAGTTTTCCCTTTTTCCTTTGTAGAAAAAGTTTTAGGAAGTTTATATAAATTAATAAAATCCTGGGCTCTATGAAGCCAGTCTAGCTTTGAACACGCTTTTATTGATCTTTCAGGTAAATCTACTGTGAATGTTATGAGCCAAGCCTCGATCACCAACTTCAAACAGAATTGGAGGTACCTGTGGAGAGTTACCCTGGCAGACGAGCTTTCACTAAAGCCAGTAGAGCAGAGGTGAGGATAAAAAAGTCGCTTAATTAACATTTCAGATGTATTGTAGGTTGAGTGATTTAAGGTAGCTTAAACTATCCCAGCTGCATTCTAGAGTATGCCATTTTTTTAATATGGTATAGATATCAATCTTGCACTAATAATTGGACACAGTCATATATAACGTCCATTTTATTTTTCAGATGTTACAGCTAGTTAACTTGTCTGAAGATCAAAACAGTTTCCTGCAGTCAGTGTAATTGGAAAAGTTGTAGTAGGCCAGGTTTTAGCCTTTACTAGCATCATTTTTCATTCGCTTAAGATAAAATAAAGAGGGGATCCCACATGATATTTTGGGCTGGATTATCCTGTAAAGGCTTGATCCAAAGTCCATGGAAGTCTATGGAAAGTCTTCTGTTGGCTTCACTGGGCTTTGGATCAGACTTTAGATGAAAAAGCTGGAAAATCCAGAGGATTTTAAAAAATGAAAAATGGTATTTAGCCATGATTCTAAGGAGCAGATTCTTATACGTTTGTTCACATTGAATAGCACCTTATTCCATTCACTTTAGTGGGAATACTTTGTAGTGGCTGGTACTACTCGACCTGAGAAGGCTATTAGAAACTGGTCCCAAGATATGCACCTAATGCATCATCAGGAACCACTTTTGTCACCCACTTGGGGTCAAAGAATAGTAAGCACAAACTTCCAGCACATTAAAGCTGGAAGATAATGCAATTCTAAATATCTTCAGGTTTTATACAGTTGCCCATCACATATTACACTGCTCTACAGCCAAAATGCTTCTGAAATACATGTAGTCAAACTTTACTAATTCTGGATCACTGAGAAAGAAAATCATGCTTAAAATTGTTGATTGGCTCTAGTTTTCAAGATATGCTATTGGGTCAGTATATACAACCCTTGACATGGGAATGGCGGAGGATAAGTGAGTTATAAAGGGAAGGGATCTCAATTTAAACCAGAAATGACTAAAATACATCTTTGACTGGATCTATGAATAAATCTATGACTGGATTTGGACAGTACTTGCTTTTTAGGCAAAACAATGAATTATGCAATCTGAAGCTGGTATTGCATCATACATGATATGAATTGCATCATGTTATTCCTAGAAGTCATGGATGATGCAATCGTAATGAAGATTACATCACTCTGCTGAACAAATTGCCCTATATCAGCTCTAAAAATCATACAGTGTCGTGCTCTCTTATTTGTCAGTGTTTGATTTTGCAAAGGGACACATTTCTGTTTAGCCAAAGTGAGCAGAGATGCCTTGTACTTGTGTGAACAGTGCAGATAACTTCTGCTATGTTTGTGGTGAAGTGACTTTTGCATCACAAAAGCGCAGTATAACCACTATGGTTAAGAAAGCCTGTCCCCTTTATTTTGGCTGCAAAATTGGAGATCAGGACAAGAGGTGGGCCCCACACATATGCTGCAACACTTGTGCAACAAATCTTCGCCAGTGGTTGAACAAGAAAAGGAAATCTAAGCCTTTTGCAGTGCCAATGATTTGGAGAGAGCCAACAGATCATACCAGCAATTGTTACTTCTGCATGGTGCCTCCAGTTGGGAAAGGTGTGTCAAAGAAGAAAAAGTGGACTGTGCATTATCCAAACATTCCATCAGCTATACACCCAATACCCCACGGAGAAGGACTGCTGGTTCCTGATGCACCAGAATCATTCTCACTTGAGTCAGACGAGGAAGAGGATGAGGATGAAACTTCTGGTCCTGAACCATCAATGTCCCAGGACCCACATTTTCTCCCGTCCTCCTCCTCTGGACCACACCTCATAACCCAAGCTGAACTGAATGACCTTGTCAGGGATTTGGAACTACCCAAGAGTAAGGCAGAGCTATTGGGCTCCAGACTACAGCAGTGGAATCTCCTGGAAGGTGATGTTAGGGTTTCCATGTTCCGTGACCGTCAAAAGGATCTTGTCCCTTTCTTCTTCATGGAAGGTGATCTTGTAGCCTGCAACAACATCGATGGTGTGATGGCAGCCCTCAACATCGTTCACGATCCAGATGAGTGGAGACTCTTCATTGATTCATCGAAGACGAGTCTTAAAGCTGTTTTGCCGCATAATGGCAATGTTTTGCCAGCAATTCCAGTTGGTCATGCACTCGATGTGAAGGAAACCTATGACAACATGAAACAACTTTTGAGGTGCATAAACTATGACCAACATCAGTAGCAGCTTTGTGGCAATTTGAAGGTTGTTGCTCTCTTGCTTGGTCTGCAGACTGGATACACAAAGTACTGCTGTTTTCTCTGTGAATGGGATAGTCGTGCAAGAGATTCCCACTACATCAAGAAAGATTGGCCACTCCGACAGTCATTGGAGCCTGGGAGGAAAAGTGTTCAGCATCCACCACTTGTTGAATCAAGGAAGATTTTGTTACCACCCTTACACATCAAACTGGGTCTGATGAAGAACTTTGTCAAGGCCATTGACAAAACACAAGCAGCTTTCAAGTACCTCCGTGGAAAATTTCCAAGGTTAAGTGAAGCTAAGATAAAGGAAGGTGTCTTTGTTGGTCCTCATGATTCGTGAACTTCTTTGAGATGATGCATTTGAGCATGCACTGCGTGGCAAGGAAAAGACGGCATGGAAAGCCTTCCAGTCAGTGGCAATACATTTTCTCGGAAACAACAAGGTAGACAACTACAGGTTGTTGGTGGAAAACCTCCTCAAGGCATACAAAAGCCTTGGTTGCAACGTGTCACTAAAGATATATTTTTTGCACTCTCATCTAGATTTTTTTCCACCGAACTGCGGAGCAGTGAGCGACGAGCACAGCGAGCGATTTCACCAGGACATTGCAACAATGGAGAAACGCTATCAGGGCAAATGGAGCCCATCAATGCTTGCAGACTATTGCTGGACAGTGACAAGAGCTGCTCCATTTAATGAATACAAGAGACAAGCCAAGAAGCTCCGAGTAGACATTGAATAGGACTAAACTATGTACATAATAGTTTTTTGCCTTTTGTTTCATAATACATTTTATTTATATAACCCTTTTGCTGATTTTTAAAGTGTTACATAAACAGGACGGGTGAAATATTATCATGTAAAGCAACCATAAACACATGAAAAGACCTAGGTTTATAATTTATGATTAAAACTCTACTATCTACACAATATACATAGACATAAAATGTAAAAACTTAAATATCTTAGAAACAGTAGCCAATCAGTTGTTTTAATAGTCATATTTGAATTCAGCACATCAAAATACATAATAAATATCACATTTTATCTCTGAAGCAGACGACTTCTAAAAAATTGTAGACCAGTGTATTTGATAAATGGCTCTTCAATCTAGCAGAGAAAGGACAAAGGAGCCTAAGTCACATTTTTGAAAGTTCTTAGCAGCCTTAATCTGGGTGAAAGTCAACAGGACTTTGGTTCCTAAATCCCATAAGTCCTTTTGAAAATGTTTCCCTTGGAGTCTCTGCTCATACTGGTATCTCTTCATACACTACAGTGCCTGATATCATGAAGTAATACTGCAGAAGAGCAAGGATTGGAATCCTGATTTTCTCAGTCCTAGTCCAGTGCTTAACTCACAAACTATCTTTACTCTGCATATTTATTGTCTTTAGAATTGATACGAATTGGTTACATGTAACTTATTATTTAGTGGCTATTTGAATTAAAGGTGCAATGACTTTTAGGTGTACCTTAATTTCCCTGATATCCCCACCCTCCCATCCATTACAGGCTGATTACCTTTGCAACCTCTGCACTTCAGCCAGAATGTCAAGGTGTGCTACTGCTAGTCATGTTTGGTGGAGGGAGCATTAGGGAGAGTTTGCTAAAAGTTAAGTGGGGATTAGCACTGCACTCTGTCACTTTTCTGTGATGTAGGAGACTTCTGAATGTGGTAGGTGTTTTGTTTTGTGAATGCTCCTCTGTGAGATGAATACTGTACTTCTGTCTAGCTTGCACAGACAGCAAACAGCAAAGCATAGAAGTGATAGCTCAGCACTACTGAGCTACTCTCAATGCACGAGGAAGTGATTTTTTATTTTCTATTCAGACTACGGTTTACCAACATCTTGGGCAATGACTTCACAGTGCAATATTGCTCTAAACCTTTATTTCCCCGCCCCCCTCCTCCCATATGCAATTTAGCTCATCAGAATAAGGTTCCTGAGTGAGTCTGGTAAAGTGAGAACCACTGAAAAACTGAACAGTTATCACTTCTGGATTTAAATGTACTGAAGTGTTTACCTTTCTATTCTATTCTAGTTCTTATACTATACACATCACTCTGGTATCTGAGCTATCCCATGAGAAGAACTATAATTACTGTGGTAAAGGTTAGTATCACTCTTACCTCAGAGTCTGCTTTAGACTTAATTTGGACCAATTCTTAGAATCCTTTTGTAGGCAAAACTCCCACTCATATCAGTGTGAGTTTTGCCTAAGTAAGGATGTCAGGCTTTGGTAAGGCAAATTTTGGCTTGCTGTAAAGATGGGCCCAAGTCAAAATCCCAGATGTTAACACCAGTGGACAATGGCAGAGTTCAAATCTAGACCCAACCTTGGGGCTCAGGCCTATCTCTAGTAAACAATTATGGATGGATTTTGGAAAATAACTCAATGTTGTTGTAACACTACTCATTAGAAGTCAATGGGAATGTTACTTCACTAGGAGTAGTTAGGCCAGCATTGCTTGCTTTTAAAATCCCCACCGTATAAATGCATGGGAGAACTTGGTATGAATTTGGCTCTGCATGGACTTGAAGAGCCAAAAGTTCAAAATGCCTCCATTTTGTGATTGCATAATAGGTGGATATTTACCTAGTCACCAGAGCTCAGAAGTCAAGCAGCACTGCTCTTTCCTCTAAAGCATCTGGAATTGTTTTGGGGAAATTCTGTGGCCTGTGTTATACAGGAATTGAGACTAGGTGATCACAACAGTCCCTTCTGGTCTTAACCTCATAGATTCCATGTGCTAACAAATATATAGTATAATAGTATTTTACAAGAATAAGAAACTGGCCCCGGTCCATTGTTACAGGACTGAGATCACCACTTGAACATACATGGGCTGAGCAACATCAGGCTATAAACCTGACTGATTAACAAATTCCAAAAACCAAAGAGGACTGGTCCTGGCCAATACTTGAAATGGGAGACAGAAATTAGACATTGTAAATGACAGCTTCCTAACTCAAGCAGTGTTGCAGCCAACATGGGGAAATTCAATATTGGATCTTGTCCTAGCAGGTAAAGAGAAACTGATCACAGAACTAAAAATTAGTGGTCACTTATGAATAATGATCATAACCTCGCATATGAATAAGTGATCATGACCTGATCACATTTTTATGTACCTACATGGGGAACAAATATTTAATAATGGGCTCTTCAATCTAGCAGAGACCGGTATAATATGATCTAGTGGAGGGAATTTGAAGCTAGACAGCTTCAGGCTGGAAATAAGGTATACATTTTAATGATGACAGTAATTAACTATTGGAACAATTTACCAAGGATCATGGTGGATTCTCCATTACTGATCATTTTAAAATCAAGATTGGATGTTTTTCTAACAGATCTGCTCTAAGAATTATTCTGGGGAAGTTCTATGGCAGGGGTCAGCAACCTTTCAGAAGTGGTGTGCCGAGTCTTCATTCATTCACTATAATTTAAGGTTTCGCATGCCAGTAATACATTTAAACATTTTTAGAAGGCCTCTTTCTATAAGCCTTTAATATATAATTAAACTATTGTTGTATGTAAAGTAAATAAGAGTTTTAAAATATTTAAGAAGCTTCACTTAAAATTAAATTAAAATGCAGAACCCCCTGGATAAGTGGCCAGGACTCAGGTAGTGTGAGTGCCACTGAAAATCAGCTCGTGTGCCGCCTTTGGCACACGTGCCATAGGTTGCCTACCCCTGTTCTATAACCTGTGTTATACAGCAGGTAAGACCAGAAAATCACAATGGTTCCTAGGAATCTATGAATATCCCAAGGTGATATAACAGTTGGTTAGATTGGAAGACAATACACTAAATTTACTGCAGTGGGAGGGACATGGAGTATGGAACCTCACAAAACAATAGTAAGGTAGATGTACAGCAAGGGGTTCTTCTCTGACTGGGAGAAGAGCAGTGGATATGGGCTGTAATGCTTGCTTTTTAAAGGCGCAGAGAAGAAGCTTGACTTCTGTATCTCAGTCTAGACCACCGATGAGGAGTATATTTATGCTCAGAGTAGAAAGTAATGTGCCCAGGGCTAGGAAACAAATGGCAGAGTTAGGAACTGAGCCCAAAACTCCTCCTTTCTTCTTGCCCCCCTACTCCAACCAGTAAAACCCCACTCCCTCCCCAATTTCCTGCTGCGTTGACTTCAAGTGTTTTCTATTTACGACTCTATTGAGACTTCCATAGGTATAAACCCAGTGCAAAATTGACCATTCTTTTTGCTCACTGAGTGTGGATACACTTCAGTAAAGATCCATAGCATGGCTGTGACTGACCCAGGTTGGCTGACTCTGGCTCACACGCTACAGAGCTATGAAATTGCAGTGTAGACATTCAGGTTTCAGCTGGAGTCCAGGCTCTGAGGCCCAAGGGAGCAGGAAGGTCTCAGAGCCTGGGCTCCAGCCCAAGCCTGTATGCCTGCATTGCAATTTGATAGCCACACAACCCAAGCCCCGGGAGCCTGAACCGGCTGACCCAGGCTCTAAGACTTGGCACCATGGTTTTTTGTCAAGGTGTAGAAATACCTACTGTATCAAATAAAGAATTAATCTAATGATGTAGGTTCTTATTTCAGCCCAAGAGTATCCTGTCACCTTAATTTCTGTTCTGAGTACAAGAGTTTTGTAACACTCTCTTATGTAATGCATCTCTGAAATAAGGTTGACTTGGGGCCTTCTGTCTAACTTGAAGGGTATAATGGTGTCATTTACTGTTAAAAGCAACATCAAGTCGTAGTTACTTCCTTTTGTCACATTTGCAGTGTCTTCATAGAACTCACTCTATAGGTGTTTTTTCCAAAGGTTCTGGATTTAGGCCCTGATCCTGCAAGCACTTACTCGTATGCTTATCTTTATTCCCAACATCACACATGTGTTTCTAATTAAGTATGTATATAGCTGCTTGAAGCACTGAGGGCTTTATTTGCAGCAGTTTGTGACCTGCAGCACAAAATACTTAGAGGTATATAGATATTATCTGATTGTTTGTAACGTGTATACATTAACCCAACTTTGCAGATCAGGACATTAAGGCAGAGAGATTAAGGATCAGATTTTTTTAAAAAAATGATCTCTAATTTGGGTTCCTTGGTTTTTTAGGTGCCCAATTTTAGACTCTAAGGACCTGAGTTTGAAAAGTGATCAGCACCTGCAGCACTTCAAAAAGAAGGTGTTCAAAACCTTTCAAAATGGCTCCCTCGGCCTTTAAATCAGGTACCTATAAATCGAGAAACCCACAATTAAAGTTCCCTGTTGAAAATCTGAGCCTGAGTGACTTGACGTAGATCATAGGGAGAGTCAGTGTCACAGATGGAATTAAAACATCGGGAGTTCCTAGTTCCCTCTTAGCGTATGAAACCACATCTTTTCATTGAAAAAGGGAGTGTGAAGAAACTATCATTTACCCTGAATCATTACATAGACCCAACTGAGGCCTCTGTCCTTCAAATGAATCTATGAAGGTAGATTTTATCCCCCCAGAGTCCCACTGAAGGCCCCAGACTAGCCATGATGAACTCTTTGAGCCATGGATTATGTTACTGTATGCATTTGTAAAGTAATTAACTCAATAGGGCCAATGCTGATCAGGACATTTGGTTGCTATAGTTGCTGCTGATGATAATAATAACTAAAAGATGTCCCATTATTATTCTCCTGACATCCAATTCCACTTATCAAGGATCAGAGGGGTAGCCGTGTTAGTCTGGAATTGCAGAAGTGAC
>ML677476.1:103292-124674 GCA_007922305.1 Dermatemys mawii | reverse complement strand
GTTACATTTTATTTAGCAACAATGCAGCTTACGTCACACTGATTTTAAATACTTCTCTTCCATTGTTCTTGGTGCAGAAGGAGCAGATGAACCATCTGTAAATAAAGATCCTGTTTTGATGGATATGTTCTTTGCCAATAAAGAAAGAGAGTAGAAATAGGAAACAGAAGGGTACTGTTGCAAAGTGTTAGGTATTGGCTGTTCTTTTCAATTGTTGTAATTTTCTGTAAGATAACAAACAATATTTTGTAATGGATTTAGTTCCACTGGCAGCCCTGGAAAATAAAATCCTCTATTATTTATCCAGCAGGAAGTTCAGCAGCAGTGATATCATTTTCACACTGCTGTGAAAAAGTGACTCAACACAGACCTGTAAGGATGTCTTGTAAAGGTGAGAGAGGAAGTTCATGCCCTGTACCTTTTTGTCTTTGGGCTTTCTGTTATGTGAACATCTCTCCAGTAGTACGGGGACAAACCCTGTAACTCATTTTACAGTAGTGAAAGTCAGTAACTGCTCCATATTAAAACTACAATACTGTAATTGGATCTGTCCATGCTCAGGTCCTTCTATTATAAGGCCCTATATTTGTCCTTCAATAATATTGACTTGGAAAATTAATTTGCCCTGACAATTTTCAGATGTACTCTGAAGGGAAAGGATAATCTGTCATCTCTCAGTTTACAGGACCTTCATCACTGTAGTACCTGGGTGCTGAGAATGCTTCTACAAAGCATGAAGAAAATTTGCCAAACATTTTTTGAGTTAAAGATCATTTTTAGAAGAACCTGATTTGAAATTTTGAGATTTGAATATTTCCTTGAGACTGTCTAGCTCTAAAGCATCTTATAAATTAACCCCCAGACTTTCCATATTGTTACATCTCCTTCAAAACTCACACACCAGCTGTATCTGAAGTCTAAGTTGCATTTAAGCAAAGTTATAGTTTTTGTGGTCAATAGATTTCAGATCAATTCTATTCCTCTTGTGAATGGGAGGTTTTTTGCCATTGGTTTTGGAGCAACATGGGGCGGTGTATGTGCGTGAGCACCCAACCTTTGAAAACCAGGCCTCTTAAGGTCACCCAGAAACTGAGGCACCCCAAATCACTAGTCACTTTTTGAAATCTTGGTCACTGCAGCTTTAAAAAAAAAAAGAGAGAGAGAGAGATAAGGTTGTTTCAATAGGAGACAGCGAACAGCATTCTTCCTTCAAGGGATATGATTGAAGCCTGAGTTGTTGAATGTTTAGGTTCTGGGTACCAGTCTAGTAGATGCATGGAACCATGGATTCTAAGGCCAGAAAGGACCTGTGTGATCATTAGTCAAACCTCCTGTATAACACTGGCCATAAGACTTCTCTGACCTAGGTCATGTTTGAACAAGAGCATATCTTCTAGAGAAACATCCTGTCTTGATTTATAAATTTCCACTGATGGAGAAACCAATATAACCATTGGCAAATTGTTCCAATGGTTAATTACCCTGCCTAATAAAAGTTTGCATCTTATTTCTAGTCTGAATTTGTCTGGTTTCATCTTTCAGCCATTGGATCTTGTTATACCAGCCGTAGGATCTTGAAACAAGGATACTTAAAATTGAAATCTCATTTCCATTATTTGATTTCCCCCCACTTCTGCTCTCCACTCCCCGATAAGAGAACAATCCACATGCTTTCAAACATTTAGGACTTAATAACATTGGCAACTAAAATGCATTCTGAAAATTGTCATTAAATTGAGTCTATCCTTTTTGGGATTAAAAGACTTTAAATGATTCCTTTCTGGAATATGTGTAACTTCCAATTTGTAACCCCTGATCGCCACAACAGAAATAAACATTACACTACAAAATGTGAAGCCTGGGTAGATTTTAAGACCAGCTCCTTCCAGAGTACATTTTCAAGAACACATATAGTCATTTTTTTAAAAGAAATTTCCTTTAGTGGAAAATTAAGCATGATTCTCGGTCAATAAAGCTGAGAGAAAGAACATAGTGGTGTGGAATATTTTCATTTTTGATGTCCAAACTAGCCAGGGCTGCTTTTCAAAAATAAAAGTAAATTCCAGAATCTGATCAAATTACCTCTCTGTTCCCCATCAAAATGTCTCCTTGTCCTAAGGGGATTGTACATGAGAGCATTTTTCAGATGGGGGAAATGAGAAACATCAAATTTCAGGATTGTGTTGGAGTTAAGCAAAATGCCAGCAGTTACAAAGGAAGTTTATGGCAGAGTTGGAAAGACAATGTGGATCCTTAAAGTGGTAGAGTAGCCATCAGGGTGTCTCATACAGATTGGCTCAAATATCTGAATTTAGGTGAACAGGGGCAATGCTTACACACCCCATCTGAGACACATATGGGCACAGTTCGATTGATGTCAATAGCACTGTCAATTTACACCACATTCATAGAATATCAGGGGTGGAAGAGACCTCAGGAGATCATCTAGTCCAATCTCTTGCTCAGAGCAGGACCAATCCCCAATTAAATCATCCAAAAGATATTTGACCCAGTTCCCTAAATGCCCCCCTTAAGAATTGAACTCACAACACCAGGTTTAGGAGGCTAATACTCAAACCACTGAGCTATCCCTCCTGGTAAGAGTAGTACTTTTCATTTATATGTGTTTTTAGAAAGGACTTTGTGTTTTTGTTTGAGACTACTGGTGAAGGGAGAGTGTTCAGTTGGAGTCAGAGTTCAGATTGTTATACTTTGATGAAATATGCCTTACTTTGTACTGAATAAGAATAATTTGTTTATTCACTGGTGCAATACCTGCCCCTTCTTGGGGACACACCTTGTTCAATACTGATGTGTCTGGGTCAGGAATAACAGCTGTCTTATCCCTCTAAGCTTCCTTTCAGGGCATTTGCTTGTAAATCTTGGGTGATCCTGCCTGCTTTTCCTAACTCTATTTTGAGACCCCTGCAGATCTTTTCAAAACCCATCGATTTACTATGCCACTGATGTCTGGTTTTGAAAAACAGCTTTATTCAACTAGATTAAGCATAAATTCACTTACTACTTTCCTATATTAAAAAATTCAGAGTTCTCTTTTCCACACTGGCAACATAAGATTGATGACATCCTTAGCTCTTCATTTCCTTGCTTTTGTGTGCCTGGATTTTACCAATGATCTGGTGGGTAGACTGGTCACTCAATAACACTAATTAGTTTTTGAATTTTTTTTTGGAGGGGGGGGAGTAATAAAAACAATTGCGAACTTTATGCTATTTTTGGTTATCAAGAAGAAATGACCCATATAATAAGATCTTAAGTGCTCACACTATTTCAACAGTCAGAGCAAATGCCTTTGATTAGTCTATGGCTGCTGTATAGTTAGCATCACAAAATGTTTCCCTTTGTCACATCAGGGAAGATATATAGCTGGACACTGTTAGCACCTTGGTGAGATTGGAGCCTGTGGCATCTCTTAACCACTAACAAGATTCTGATATGTACATTAAAAAGGAGAGAGGACAGAACTGATGGTTTTGGGATTCCACATACAAGGACCCTTGAGAACATGATGCAGATACCTAAAATCTGTTTGAGAGGAATGAGCCAAGCCAATATAGAGCTATCACGTCCTTTCCCAATAGGTCTTTTTCTGTAGGTGAACAGCACCTTTTGATAGATGGTATCAAAGGCTGCATCTGCAGGTAAGTAGTGTAAGCTTTGAAGTTTGATCTGAGTCCATAACATAATGAAGTCATGCCTCTGTACCTTTAAAGTAATTTATATGCCTTGTCTTCATTGACACCCCAGTCATGAAGGATCCAGGATGCTGGTAGAGATTGGATTGTGCATTTCCATGTAATGTGTCCTTTGTGTGGCTGATAACAAAGATATGGACAGATTACAACAGCATTCATCTTTGCATTCCACTGCCATCTAAGGACTGAATACCATGTGAGGGTATAAGGAGTGATGCAAGATAATTGTGATCTGTTCAAAGATTAAAACTTCACCCATACAAATACTGATAACCGTTATGCACGTTGATAGTAATTCTTAATAACTCCCATTCAATTTCTACAAATTCCTTAAGAATTAAAGATTTCCTCTTTCTGGTGAGTGAGATGTGGAATATAACTGCATCACATGCAAGTATGCTAGCAGACCTTGGTCAAAATGTGTTAACATCTCTAAGACTAGCAATGGTTCATTAGCTTCTTAAAAGCTTTATCACACTCTGCTACCCAAGTCCAGTTCTTCCCAGAGATCAAGAAGAAGATTTCGTTCTGTAGTGAGACACAGTGTACAATTCCATAACACCGCACATACTTTCCCAGTTTTTGCCAGTTTCTGAAAACAAACTTGTAAAATTTCCCCCGGTTTTTGCACACCTTTGCATTTCCAGGTCCTGGGTTGAAACAGAAGCATTTAAATACCATAAGAAAGTCTGTTCTCATGTTTCTGGACTATTTGCTGCAGAGTCAAGTTGGACTCAAAGCAGCTAGGGGCTCACTTCCAGATTCAGTTTTGTAGGGGACACTGTTTTAGGCAACAATTCCTCATGCTTCCTCAGAGCCAATATAGCCCTCTCTCACTTCTCTCACTCATGTCTTGGGCACATAAACCCCTTAGCTCCACTTACCATATAATATCTTAAAGGATGCAGTCAGTGGTGTTCTAGCCCTCTTCCTGTCACAGATTAAAAGTCTGATATCTTGGGTCCTTCCAGGGCTACAATTAGCTGTTGGGCCCCATTAAGAATCTGAGAACCTCCCCTTCCAAAAGAGATAAATAAAGTGCCCATTTCTAGCAACTAACAAACATTAAAGCTGCAACATTTTTATATGTAGAGAAACTATCACTGGCCCAAGGACTGAATCTTGCCTGAGCTGGTGATTTGAAAGAAACCACGTTCTGGGGCAATGAAGATGACATTGCTGTGGCTCCTCAATTTCAGATAAGAAAAGGCTTCTGTCAGAAGCTGCCCAGGGGTCTGACATGCTAGAATAAATCCTGGGGAAATGGGTTTGTGAGAAGCGGGCAGATGAGATGGTCACAGATTCATGATAAATGCATTTTTAAATGGCTCCATAATTTATCACATACAACACCTTCACATGTGTGTGTTACCTGCAATTCTGAACCTGGGGACTGGATGTTTTATTGATTTATTTATTTTATTCCTCTCATGGTGCTAGAAGCAGGGCAAGAATTATTTAAAGGGAAAAAGGAGATTTTTTTAAAGCTTGAATTCATCATTAATGGACAGGGGAAACTGGTAAGATGGAAAATCAACCATTTTCTTCCAGACCATGAATCTGAAACCACTGGAAAGGCAAAATGGTGTGGCTGGTATTTTGCCAACACTGAAACAAGGCTGTTTAAACCCCTATCATTTTGTTACCTCATCCTCCCAACCCGCCTCCCTCCCATATGTCTGTTTTGTCCATCTGTTGTGATCTGTTTGACACTTACATCCTAAGCTCTGTAGGCCAAAGGCTGAGTCTCACCGTATATGTACAGTGCTTAACTCAACAGGGCCTAGACTCGGGTCCCTAGATGCCATCTTAATATAAATAATAATTTTTAATTTTAACCCTATGAATCCCTTTTACTTTTTTCTGAACTGGGAATCTGAACATTTCCAAATGTCTCTTTACCACAGGATAACAGGCCCTGTGGTAAAGAATGGTATCTGAATCAAACTACTGGGGCATTGTGACCTGTTCTGATTCAAGGAAAGAATGTGCTTGTTTTACTGATCAAACCACACTTTCTCTCTCTCCGTCCCCTAATATTCAGTGCTTTGGGAAGATCTCATTAGGCACAAACTGCATGACATATCCTTAAAATCCTCAGTTTTTAAAAAGGAAATAGATGATTAACCCCACACCTGGATACTGTGGAAGCTGAAGACATTATCCCAAATCCTGAGAATTCTGCCAACTATCTAAGGTAGAATTGTCCTGCAAACCTGTGCTGGCCCCAGCATTGGGCATGCATTAAGCTAGACTAGAGCATGTAAAACTAGAACAGGACATGAGCCTTAATGGAGGAATCCTTGAGGGACAAGCCCACATTTCTCATCTAAGGTTACAGGGGCTTTTTTGACGTACAGCTGCATCTCCCGCAAGGCAGCTCCTTGCGGTTCCAGTTATGCCTAAGAGGGACCCTTCCCAATTAACTGCAATCATTACTGAAAATATTTTAAGAGGACTAAATGGGTTTGCATCTTTTAAAAAAAGAGAGAAGAAAAAAAATAACCTGCTGCCAAATTGTGATTTTAACTGAGATTGGCATCAGCAGACATTTCCACATCAGCCTGTAGCACATCTGGTCCAGACCAAACAAATAGAAGATTTATTCTGTCAGGGAGATCATTTAGCATTCCTTTTTATGCTTCAGAAAGAGCCTGTACCTGTCAGTCACCAAAGCACTAGGCTTTTGGTGGCTGGGCTCTGTTGCTCTTTCTGACTAGCCTTGATCTGAGACTTCTAAGAAGGCTTGTGTTCACCCGCTCCACCTGGGAGACCAGTACCCATGCCAAGTTCATTTCCATAGTCTTATAAAAATCTCCTGCAGGATTTCAAACATCTGCTCATAAGTAAAGAAACATTGTCCTGAGATACAACAATAATATAAAGGGCAACCGAAGCTTCCTTGCAAATAAAACTGAGCTAATAAATTATTTTGTTTCAGTAGTTTTATACAATTGAAACGGAAAATGAATAGAGCTAAACAGTCTCTCAAAAAAGCTCAGGTAGGAAGGGTTTTCTCCTAACACTCACAAGGTTCTTTCTTTTTTTTTTCAAGAGCGTCTCTTTTTTTCTGAGATCCAGAAGCTAACTCGGGAATGGGAATGTTTGCGGAAATAGGTTAGTGACACTCTGGCACTAATAATAATAATTAACCCTGGCACTCCCCAAGCACTGTTCATCTAAAGATTACGAATATTAGTGAACAGCTTCACAGCTCCCCACCCACTTGTGAGATACATCAGGGATATGGATGATAAAATCACCCTGCCCAGAATAGAAAACAGAACCAATTCCAACCTGGAATGTGGCAGCTATTAAAGAGCACTCAACAATGTAACACAAGAGTTTGGACAGGCTGTGAAGGGAGTAGAAAGTGCAAGGGGTACTAAGGCATGCAGAATGTAATTATCTGTAGTCAAGAATCAGAGAGGTAGTCGTGTTAATCTGGAATTGCAGAAGTGACAAAGGGTCCTGTGGCACCTTAAAGACTAACTAAAGTATTGAAGCATAAGCTTCCGTGGGCTAATACCCACTTCTTCAGATGCATGGAGTAAAAAAATACAGTAAGGAGTATATGTATCACAGCACATGAAAAGGTGGGAATTCCCTTACCAAGTGGGGGGTCAGTGCTAACAAGCCAATTCAATTAAGGTGGAAGTGGACTATTCTCAACAGTTGACAAGAAGGAGTGAATACCAAGGGAGAGGAAAAAAATCACTTTAGTAGTGCTAATGAGGTCAATGTAATCAAAGTGGCCCATTTCAAACAGTTGACATGAAGGTGTGCATATCAGTAGAGGGAAATGAGTTTTTGTAGTTACCCATCCACTTCCAGTCTTTATTCAGGCCTAATTTGATGGTGTCCAACTTGCAAATTAACCTTGGGAGGCAGGCCAGTCCTTGCTTACAGACAGCCTCCCAGTCTGAAGCAAATACTCACCAAAACTATACACCACACAACAAAAACACTAACCCAAGAACCAAACCCTGAAACAAACCCCAGCGCCAACTATGTTCGCATATCTATTCAAGGGACACCATAATAGGGCCTAACCACATCAGCTACATCATCAGGGGCTCGTTCACCTACACATCTACCAATGTGATCTATGCCATCATATGCCAGCAATGCCCCTCTGCCATCTATATTGGCCAAACTGGACAGTCTCTATGCAAAAGAATAAATGGACACAAATCAGACATCAAGAATTTTAACATTCAAAAACCAGTAGGAAAGCACTTCAATCTCCCTGGACACTCAATAACAGACTTTAAAATGGCAATTCTTAAACAAAAACCTTCAAAATCAGACTTCAACAAGAAACTGCAGAACTGGAATTAATTTGTTAACTGGACACCATCAAATTAATGGATGAGTCACTACAAAAAAACTGATTCCCCCATGCTGATAGTCATCCCTTCTTGTCAACTGTTTGAAATGGGCCACTTTGATTACATTGGCCTCATTAGCACTACTAAAGTGATTTTTTTCCAACCTTGGTAGTCACCCCTTCTTGTCAACTGTTGAGAATAGCCCACTTCCACCCTAACTGAATTGGCTCGTTAGCACTGACCTCCCACTTCGAAAGGCAACTCCCACCTTTTCATGTGCTTTCATGTGTGTGCATTTATACCTGCCTCTGTATTTTTCACTCCATGCATCTGATGAAGTGGGTTTTAGCCTGCAAAAGCTTATACCCAAATAAATTTGTTAGTCTCTAAGGTGCCACAAGGACTCCTCATTGTTTTTGCGGATACAGACTAACACAACTACCACTCTGAAACATGTTTGTGGGTTTTTTTTAATTTGCTTTGCTTGCATTTGAAAGATTTGAAAGATAATTAAAGGAGACTGGGTGGGGACTGTGCTTGAAGCTGGGCAGAAGCTGGGCAGCTGGTACCCTGTCCCTGGCAAACAGGGGAAGTTGGGCAGCATGAGGGGCAGAGCAGGAGCGGGAGCCGCGCTTCACCCTGCTGGGGGGAGCATCCATGCTAATTTTCCTTGGCCCTGCACCCCCTGATGGTGGAAGAAAAAGTGTTTGTGCACAAATCAGCCGAAACAAGGTCATTGTAGCCAATGTGATGGTAATGACCCTCAGTTAGTCCATGTCAGTCATTCTCTGTAGCGTACTGTTTTGCTCCAGCATGACAGGAGTGAATCGTCTCATTCACTAGTTTGTTCATTTGTTAGGGTTCTCAGTGTATTATTTTTATTTGAACTGTTGTACACTCAATATGGACAAGTGGCTGAAAATGGAAAGTGTAAAGACACGAGAAAACAAATGTTCATCATCAGCTAGTGTTTTGTCAAGTCCAAAGTGTGGAAAATCTAAGTCAAATGATCATGATGGTCCTGGAAAGTCATTTATGAAGAAAAGAAAATACGACAATGGTTATATAAAATATGGTTTACACACATTTGTGATCAAGAGTGTCCAAAACCACAGTGCGTAATTTGTGGTGATGTTCTAGCAAACAGCAGCCTCAAATCTTCCCTACTTTAGCACCACCTAGAACCAACCCCTTCCTCCGCCCGGTCCTCCAGAACTCGACAAGTTTGTTGATTTTTTCAAGTGAAAATTAGCCAAGTGGAAAAGTGATATTACCAGTTTTGTATCCAAAGCAAGTACTGATAACAAAAATCCTTTTGAAGCATTGTACCAAGTGAGCAAAAGCATGAGAAGCCCATACCATAGCAGAGAGCTTGATTGGTCCATGTATAAAAGACATAGGTCATTGCATGCTCAGAGAAAAGTCTGCAAAAAGGATTGATATAGTACCTTTGTTCAATAATACATTGGTGCAAAGAATTAATGACATGTCAAGTAATGTAGAGACCACAATTGTACACAGAATGAAAAACAGTCCATATTATGCTATACTGTTGGATGAATCAACTGATATTTCTAATCTATTTTGCTAGTGTTTGTACATTATGTGAATGAAGGTACGGTTGAAGAAGACTTGTTGTTTTGCCCACCAAGGAAAGAATGGACAACTGGAGAAGATACGTTCAGTCTGATTAATGCATATTTTCAAGAAAAGAAAATAGATTGGTCTTATTGACTAGGCATTTGCACTGATGGGGCCACATCAATGACGGGGAAGTATACCAGATTTGTAACTCAAACAGAAAAGGCTGTAGCAAACATCCCTTGAACCCGCTGCAGTATCCACAGACAAGCCCTCACAGCAAAATGCATGCCTGAGGGACTGAAGGAAGTGCTGGACAATGCAATGAAAATGATGAATTTCGTAAAATCAGGCCAACAAATTCCAGAATATTTCACATACTTTGTGAAGAAACGGGTAGTGTTCACAATTGTTTGTTGTCCCATACTGAAGTTAGATGGCTCTCACATGGCAAAATCCTTGAGCACTTGCTTGAGCTTAGAACAGACATTCTTGTTCTTTTTCAACAGCCACCCTTTCCATCTCACCAGCTATATGGAAAATCATGTCTGGCTCCAGAGCCCAGCTTATTTCACAGACATTTTCTCTGGAATAATGACCTAAATTTAGCTCTTTGAGGCCTCAATATAACAGTTTTCAACAGGCACGACAGGCATTGAATCCATGACAAAGAAGTTGCAGTTCTGGAGTTCTGGGAAAAGTATTTTGAAAACAATCAAACTGAGTCTTTCAGTACAGTACTCTTCATGACTTCCTGGCAGAACATAAACTTTGGTTGAATCAGTGCACTAAAAACAATATAACTGCACACCTAAAAGGACTTTGCACAACTTTCAGGCAATACTTTCCAGCTATGTCAGGTGATAATGACTGGATTCAGAACTGCTTTGATTATACCACTTTCTCAATGCAGATATTGAGCACTGAGGAAAAAGAGAAATTGATTGAGATCTCCTGTGATTACGAACTGAAAAGGAGTTTCAGAAGTATGTCATTGATCAACTTTTGACTGAATTTAAGAAACAAGTACCCCCTACTGGCAGAAAAAGCTACTATAGTTATGTTACTGTTTTCAACAACATACTTATGTGAGAAAGCATTTTCCCCGTATGCATATCTGAAAACCCAATACAGAAGCAGACTCAGTGCCAAACCACACCTGAAACTTTATCTTTCTCCAATTGTTGCAGACTTCCAAGAGCTATGCAGATCAAAGCAAGTGCATTCATCACACTGAGGAGATTTAAATTTCAAGACCTCTTCTGAGAAATAGAAAAGAAGGTGGCTGTTTTTTGCTGCTTCTAAAATTAAATAGTCTGCTAGTGTTGTTTTAAAAATAATTATGAAGAACAAGTTTAAGCTTTATTGTAGTGGTGCGTTGTTTGCCTGGACTGCCCAATGCTTGTGGGAGGAAGTCTTCATTTGCTCATTTGGAAATTTGCAAATTTGTGGGAGGAAGTCTTCATTTGCTTCATTTGCTCAAAGCTTGTGGGAGGAAGTCTTCATTTGAGTTGGCTTCATAAATACCTTCATGCTGTTTTCATAGGTCATCAAATCTCCTTGACTTCCAGGGGAGCTCAGCTTCTCTAACAGGGGGTTGGACAAGATGACCTCCTGAGGTCCCTTCCAACACTGATATTATATGACTCTATGATTCTATGAACTACCAATTAATTTTGATTGAGGTATCTAAACACTGATTATGGGGCCCAATTTGAGGCACCCGTGTTGAGACTTTCAAAACTGATTAGCGGATTTAGCTATACAACTCCTATTAATTTCAATAGCTTTGAAAATGTCAACCCCAAGTGTAAAAATGTAGGCTTGTAACTCTTACCTTCTTTCTCTCTTTCACCAGTAATTATGTTTTCTAACTGTCTTCTTAGACTCCCTAAAGCATTTTGCAATACAGATTATTTGTTTGAAAGTTTCTGCATAAATATCCATATGTAGCAGAGCGGTGACTCACCTCTGCAGCGCCTACCACTGGTCATCCATGGAATTAGCTCTTTCCAGCATCTGGAGCACCCTCTGCAGGCTGTAGTCCTACTTGCATTGGCCCCATGTTCCTCCTGGACCCCGGTGCCCTCTTCCCTAGGGTTCTGCACCCCTACAGTCTCAGGGTCTCCCCTCCCTGGGGAACCGCCACCCCCTATCCCCACCTTGCCTCAGTGTAGGCAACTGCCAGTCACCACTTGCCCCCATTCTCTGGGGCAGACTGCAGTATCACTGCCATTCATCACCGGCAAGGGGGGTTGGCGTACTGCCTCTACAGCTACCCATGGGCTGCCCCCTGCAACCCCAGTACCCCTTGTTGGGCCATCCCCTAGGCCCTGCAGCCTGGGGGTTTCCAGGCCAGAGCTCCCCCAGCTTCTTCTGCCTTGCCCCAGCCCTGCTCCACTCTAGGTACCTTGTCAAGCTCCCCAGCAGCCAGGCCTGTTTGCCTCCACAGACAGAGGAGACTCTATCTCTGCTCCAAACTCTGGGCCCTTTTATCAAGGCCAGCTGGGACCTAATTGACCCAGCCACAGCTGTGGCTGCTCTGCCTCAGCTGCTTTCCATTGCAGCCCTCTGCTGGACTGCCTTTCAAATCAGCCTGGGAGCTTGCATGCTCCCCGCCACAACCCTGTTTACCCAGGAGTGGGGCAGCTGCCCCACTACACCATACTGTACAGTGGCATTTTGTTACATTTATTATTACTTAAAATCCAGGTTTTGCAATCTTTACCCATGTTGAGTAGTAACTTACTAGGCACCTGGTCCCATTGATTTTGATGGTGTTTCTCGAGGGGTGATATGTTATTTGTTGAAACTAAAAGAAGCCAAATCTGGTCTGTTGTAATAATTGGGGCCTACCTTAGCTATGAGTCTAACTGTGGGAAAGTGATGGAAATTTGTAGAATGGTTTAAACACCAGGAATAATAAATGTTAGTGAATATTGACTGGTGTGGTGGAGGAGGCATGTGGGAATTTAGGCCTAAGTGGTGAATAAAACAAAGGAAGGATTGACTGTTCTGCGTATCACCACTCTTTCAGGGCCCTTAAAAAGAGATTTTTGGGACAGGGATTTGCGAATGGACTGGAAGAAATCCTGAAGGAGCAGGAAAGCCATCAAGCCTCCATTCCTTCTCCACTCCAAGGACTTCATCCTCTGCCCAGGGATCCCAAAGGTCACCACATCATTGTGAAGTCTAGACCTTAAAACATGAGTGGAGACACCTGGTTATCACTGCTGCAGCAGAGGAGACTCCAGCCGGGCAGACGTGAGTGTCTGCTTTGCCTTCCCTTCCCTTTGTGTACTCCTTTCCTCACCACTATTTTCTTTTCTGTTCTCTCTCTCTTTCCATCTGATCTGATCCTGAGGTCAACTGTACCATGTGGCAACAGCACCATGAAACTAAGAAGCCCCTCAAGCTCTGCCCAGCCTAAGAAAGAAGGGAGAGGGAGCAGGCCAGCCAGATGACATCCCAGGACTGAGACTGGAAAATGAACAAAAGCCCACAGCACTGCTTCATGGCTGAACTACCAGTCCATCTGTGTTTGACCTGGAATCCTGAGAACATCAGCAGAAGTCATATTTTCACCACCTTTACCATCCTGTCTCTCCTCCCAGTTGTAGCGGTCTGTTTGTTAAAAAGCAGGAAATGTAACCGCCCTTCACATCTTGGAACTAAGCAAAAAAACTAACCGTTTCCTCCCTGCTAAAATCAGTTGTCCAACTAAATAAGAAGCTCTGATATCCTCTCTTAAAAAGGGACTTTGATAGGTTTTGTTCTGTTTGTTTTGCATAATTATTTAGTTTAACTTTTAAACTGTATTTTAACTTGTTTTAAGTTCTGTTCCTTCATGTATCTTAGTAAATTTCTAAACTTTGGTGTGAGTTTTAGTGTGTTGATCTTAAAACTAACAAATCGAGGTCTCTGTATATGAAATCTTGTTTAAAACTGTTTAATGTAGAACATTATCAGAGTCATGTTAACACCTTTGACTCTTTTGTCCCATATATGCCATCTAAATTAATACATTTTTGCATTACTTGGTGGGCCTAAAGGCTTAACACATACTTAGAAGTTGGCACCTTGGCAAACAAGAAATTGATTTTTAAGTTGTTTTAAAACAAAAATTTGTTTTTAAATCCTTACATGAGTTAAACTTGTTTAGAATAAGCATGCAAAGCACACTGTAAATGATCTTGCTTTTAAAAAGATACAGTTAATAATTGTTCTATAGAAATTAATATTTTGTAACCGTTTAACAGATGTTTTCTGTTTTCTTTTTCGGGTTTGTCATTTCTACAGTTGATCATAGTTTTTGTTAAACCATTTAATTTATTTTAAGAAAAAAGTTAACATGGTAAAAAAAGTGAAGTGTTTTAAATAGATGAAAGTTAAGTTGCTAAAGCCGACGTTTATTAAAATAACATCTTAGGTAATGCTCTTGTTAACCAAATGCCAGCTTTATTCCAGGGATGATACTGCATTGTTTTAGGTTAGCAAACAATTGACCTACCCAGGGATCATTGCATAAAATGGGTTTAGTCTTTGGTTCTTAATCTGAATCATTATCTTTGTATTTTTCATTTAGATGTGTGTATAGACGTGTAATAGTCACACATGGCATGACATGTTACAGCTCAGGCTCCCCGTTGTGGCATTTTATAAACATGGCAAAAAACATGTTGTAATGTAACTCCTACTTGTTTGTCCAGTACAAATAGCTTGGCAGAATTCAATGAACGCTTATTTTTAATTTTGACATAATATCAATGTTTACTTTAAGCATTTTTTCAATGTGTCAACTTAAATATTCACCTTTGAGCAAAAAGATGGGTTTTCATATTTTTTTATATATTTAAACTTTCACCATTGTGAGAAATTTTAGGGAGGAGTGTCAGATAATTATTAATGCCAGACATTTAGATTCAAAAATTTAATGCTGAAGGGATGGAAACACAAATAGTTAACATCACAAGTCAAAGTATACAGTGTAAATATCCTTAACTCAAATTCTCATAATTTCTCAAACAGCATTTGTCTTTATTTGCCTACCTGTACATTTCAATGATTTTGAATGCAAATATTTTTGTCAGTTTGTGAGTGTACTTTGAAATTGACATTTATCAACACATACCAATTAAAAGTCAAATCCTTCCAAGCATGAGTACAAACCATTGATTGTTTACCATACTCCCGCTGAAACGGCTGATTTTTAAAAACAAACAAAAAAACCTATTTTGATGTTTTCTTTATTTTTGCCTTTTGAAATACAGATATGTCTAAGGCCCCAATCCAACAGTTTCCTGTGCAGAGGTAGATTATTGTAGTGTAGTACAAAAGCAGAAGTGTACTCACATGCAAGAAATTGCAAGATCAGGGCATAAAATGATTCCAGAAAAATTCTGGTATTTCTAAACAAAAGGCTAGTCTTTTCAAAAAACCAAAAAAAAAGAACAAACTAAATTATTAGGCTTTTCCACCCCCAAATCTTAATATTAATATAACAATCAAAATTATAATAAAATTAATGCATAATAATAAAATAATAATAATAATAATAATGAGCATAATATAGTTTCTGACATTTTCAAATATGGTTTCACCTTGGCTAGTTTTCCAGATAGACTGATATTTTATTTTTCCAATTTTTCTGTTAATTCCTATTTTCTGAAATTTTAAATTCCAGTTCTGCAGGCTGCAGAAGAAATGTGTCAGCTCACCAAGAATTTAGTACTCCACTTAACAGAGCTGGAAATGGAGGTCCTCACTATCTACAGAACAAATGGAAGTTTCTCTGCTTCCCTCTCTGGTTGTTTTAAATCATATTTCTGTGACAACTGCGCTGGTGGCCGACACACTGGGATTGAACCAAGGAACTCTAGAGCTAAAAAGCATGGGTTGCTACATCTTGAGATAAAGAGTCAGTACTTAGTAAAAGGGGCTGTAAAAGCCTCATTTGCTGTGTATCAGGCATTGAGAGGGATCTATCGCACACACTCACCAGTAGGTTACAATAGCTTTTGCAGAATTGAAGAATAATTCAGTCCTCAGACCCAGTCGGTCCTTGGACCTGTTTTACAGTTGCAAAGAAGAGACTCAACAGAGTACACCAACTCATTCTATATTGGTTGCTGGTCATCAGCTGGCAATTACTTTTGTCCCCTTCACTAACCGGGGCATTATTCAAAGCACTGACCTGGGGGAAAAAAACCCCCAGTCTTCATTACCATTCCAGAACTGAATGAAGCCACTGAACTAACATATCTGATTTAGAAAACAATCCCCCTGTAAGAAGTGCCTGAATATGTGTCTAGCCAATAGAACATAATTGTTTCAAGAATAAAAATATATTCATACACACACAACAAAAGTACAGTGAACGTGTGTCAATGAAAATGTCAACATACATACGTACAGGGCTAGCATGATATACATTTAGACATAAAATGTAATTTTTTCCCTGAGGTTGCAGTCTGCCAGAGCCTTCACTGTCTGTCATGTGTAGCGGAGATGTAGAATATATTTACTAGAGCAAGAAAGCAATTCAGCAAAGATAGCAAGAGAGACTAAGCCAACTGTCAGCCAGAAAGGATGCCTTAGCTACAGGTCATGAAAGGACCTATCAATATAATGAAAACAATGATCAGAGAACAGCAACCATTTAAAATGTGAGATAAAAGAAGCTTTGCATAAATGCACAGTGAGGAATTCCTGGGAAACAGAATGAGTTATATGTACCGACCCGCATAGTGAAATATAGAACAAATCTATAATGACAAGAAGAGGAGAATCCATAAGGAAGGGGTGGTTGAGATGGTACAAAGAAAAATATTCCATTTGGGAGGAAAACCTCACTGTGAAGTTAACCACTGGGAAAATTCAAAGTGTTTTTAATAGTCATGACTGACCAATGTGGAGCAGCAGCGGTGTGAACTGCTGGGCATTGGGACTTCCATGTTCTATTCCTTGTCCCTACAGCATGAACTTGGGCAAGTCACTATCCCTGTGTGCCTCAAACAAGCCCTCTGTAAAATGCGTGTGGACAGCAAAGCTTCTCACGTAGGAAAAAAACCCAGAGTGCTGCACCCTTATCAGCATAGGCAGCAAGGTCTGTCATACTGATCACTAAATTGGGAATTGGTTGACCCTGATTCCTCCACTGTCCTTGGGCAAACTTATTCTCCTCTCCTGCCCTTAGTCTGTCTCCTTTAGTTAGTAGAGCTAGAGGAAGTGGGGACCAGGATTTCTGTTTTGCCAGAAATTCTGTAATTTTAAATATCAGAGGGGTAGCCGTATTAGTCTGGATCTGCAAAAGCGACAAGGAGTCCTATGACTCCTTGTAAACTAATATACATATTGGAGCATAAGCTTTTGTGGGTGAATACCCGCTTCATCAGATGCATGGTATTCACCCACGAAACCTTATACTCCAATACGTCTGTTAGTCTATAAGGACTCCTTGTAATTTTAAATTATTCTCCATTCAGAAATGGAACGAAAACAATCAAACAGGCTATCACCAGCTGTCTTCTGAAACTGGATCAGTAGCCCAGAGCAATTTAAAATAGTCCTCAGTGTCCCAAATGCAAGGTCCATCACAGTCACTCTGTAGTTCATACCCATCTACAATACTAGAATCATCCACAGCAACCTTATTCTGCTCTGCAGAAGCCGAGCCTCTTGTCCTAGGCTTCTGTTCTGTCTGTACATCCCTTGTTCTGTTCATACATACTACCCCAGTTCTGAAAGCTTCTCCTGATTGGCCAGAAGAGAGGGGCGCCCTGCCCCATATAATAGGACTTCTGATCCCAGGCCCTTAAGTGACAGTATCCTGGGATCTTCCCATCCTGCTGTTAACTCCCTGAAACCACCTCCTCTCTTCTGGTTTTGGCCAGTTTCTGAGACTGTGCTCAAAGCAACATCATGGGAACGAGGTCTTCTGGCAGCCAGTTGGCTTAATGGGGCAGTACACGTGGTTACAGCCCTGTTTTCAGGGTGTTGTGGGTGTTTTGTTTGTTTGTTTTTAAGTGTCAGCAAATGTAGTTAACCCATTTCAGAACACAAGGTTAGGGTAAAAATACATTTGTTTTGCTCATATTAAAGAAATTTGGATAATAGTTTGATTGAGAGTGTTAACGCCTCCACACTTTAGAGCAAGGGCTTGAAAATTTGGCCAGGAATGGACGGCCTGTGTGCCGAGGAAGTGCCTTTCGGTATTCCTGTGGAAAACTTCCCACGTTCGGCCAAGTTCTAAATCTGTGAAATATCTCACTTCAGACATGCTCAGTAGAAACATGTTAGAGTTTGGCGGCTAAAATCTCTGTACGAGGGGTTAAACAGGGACATGGAGCTTGGGGAAGGGAGAAACTGGACTGGCACAAGGGAAGACTGCTGCAGACACAGGCAGAAACGGCCAGGGCTTGTGGCAATGGGGCAGAAAGGCTTGCGCCTACTAGTACACTGTCCCCTCCAGAGCCTGGAATGGAACTCGAGTGACCAGGATGTGGGTGGTCTTGCCCAGTGCTCAGAGCAGGAGACAAACGTAGTGGTCAGAGCAGGAGTCATTAGTACAGAATTGGCACCTAGGGTCAGGGCCAGTGTTGGAGCCAAGAGTCACAGCTGAAGTCAGAAATTGGAGCAGAGCGTCAGGATCAGGTTACTTAGAACGAGGCAGAGCAGGGGAAAAACTGGGTACAAGACAGGAAAAGCACTAGAACAAGTTTGGAACAAGCCGGGAGCAGGGCTGGGAACAAGCAGGCCCTATTGCAGCTATGGGAAAATGCTTTAAGCAATCACTGAACTGCTGCTACTGTTGGGCTTAAGAGTTAATCTGCTGACTCTTCCACCAATCAGGCAGAGTAGCCAATCAGGCAGCCTATTACAGGCCAACTGCACTGGTCAGGTTGCTAGGAGACTGACTCTGCTGCAGGCCTTGATTCCTGACACAACAATTCCTGAGTCACAACATTCCTCTGCTGTCAGCAAATGTCTGTAAAACCCACAGGCAAGATGTGAGCCTCATTGCATGCTACTGGCTATTCCACATAAAGGATAACAATGTTCTAGTGCTATCAGTTATTCCATTAGCTCAATAGAGAAACGTTGTGCTGTGGATCTAAATGTTCCAACACTGTTAATGAACCAAAAAGGGTATGTGTGTGTACACACACACACACACACACACACACACACTCTCTCTCTCTCTCTCTCTCTCTTCATTAAAAGAACATTAAGGTTTCAAAGTCAAGCACTAAAAAGTTAGGAAACGCCAGAATTAAGGTTGCCCACTCAACCTTAATTTGCCCCCACTCACCACCTTGTGCATATGCATTCTAGTCATCTCTAGTTACATGATCATATCTTGTTCTTTCTACAAGACCTCTGCCTCATTCAGTGCACAGGCTGGACCATGCTCTGGAGATGAATCAGAGTTATGTATTGAAGGAGGCTGTTGTCTGTAGGATTCCAGCCTTATTTGTTGTTGAAGCTGGAATGTGTGTGATAAATGTGTAATGTTCCAGTGGATTGCTGGAAGAAAAAAGACAGTTTCAGGTTAAAGCAGTTGACTAGTGTCCTGGAGAATTGGATTCTGTCCCTGCCACCAGGCTGTCCTATCCCAGGAACAGACATGAGAGGGAACTGTGACTCTCAGAGTCACAGTTCCCTGTGTGATTGTCCCCTTGCTTGAGTGCAGACATAACCTGCTATTGGTATAGTTACCTCTCTGTACCGGCTTAACTCTGAAGCAGCTCTGCTTCACCCATTCCCATCCTCTTGGATGGAGGCTGTGTCCGTACAAAGTTCCCTACAATGTACGTGGCCTACACACACACAGAGGAGCATAAGGGCTTGCTTTGTACTCCCACTACTCCAATTTATGACATCATAGGAGCAGGGAGCTAATGATTAAATGGGTCAGCTTTATTCTTTTTAAAGAACATTTATCTAATACCAAAAACCAGGCAACAGAGAGAAACTTCCACAGGAAATACACTAAAGGACATGAGCTACACTCTGATACCATTGTGTTTCTAGCTCAATATATTACAGGCACATGTAGCTACATAGATCTAAATAAGTTTTTAATGCTTTGTTTGTGCTCCTTAAAGAAAAGCTTTTGATTTCCATTAGCCCTGTGTTTGAATGATTTGAAGAACTCTTTAGCTGATCTGTGAAAATGTGAAATCTCTAGTTGGCGATAACTTACTTTAAATATCCATGCATCTCTCATTTTATTCTGATGGCAGGTAAACACGTTCAGGATATTCAGGGGGCCTAATGGGGAAATACAGATATTTTGCCTGTTTTATCACTTGTGAGTGGATGTAGTTCAATCAGACTTTGTGAGAACACTGACATTGTCAACTGCATTTCAGCTGTGATTGTATCCTTTCTTTCCTTTATACATATACTACAGCATTCTATGGTTGTTGTCCAGAAAACAATGGTACTGTGTTGGTTTTGGCTATTGAAGTAAAGTACAATTGCAATTTCAAGAACGTTCAATTCATATTTTGATGAAAGACAAATAGACTGAATTCATTGTGCCACTCATCCTCCATCCCATTCATCTGAATGCCCTTTTAAAGCTTCCCAACCAACTCATTTTTGGAATTAAGATCCCTTATAGGCTAATCCTGTTCAACAGAACCATTAATCTTACCAGTCATACACTGCTAATCTAATACAAGGAGATTTCTCAGTAGATTAAATTCTTCCCTCATTTACACTAGTGTAAAACTGGAATAACTTCATTAAAGTCAATGGAATTACAAGAGTGTAAAGCTGGTGTAAAATCAGAAGCCAGGTTGCTGACCTCAGCTGAGTTACTCTGGATTTACACCACTACAGTTGAGAGCCGAGTCTGCTGAATTACATCTACTCTTCTCCCTTCTTTTATGAAATTCAATCAAAATTGGTGACTTTCTACTCATCTGATTCCCTGAAGCCACTCACTCTCTTCCCATAAACCGACTGAAATTTCTCTTCCTTGTGCACAGTTACCTCCTTTATAAAAGTGTTTCATCCACTTGGCTTTCAAAATGGAAATGCTCAATTTTCCACTGAGGAAGTGCCCTGGGGGGCAGTTTTGCTCACACCCAAGAATGGATGTCAGTTAATATTTGGACATGATTAATTAACAGTAAACCCTAAGGCAAACTTTGCTATTATGAAAATAAAACAATATTCCAGATTACATGACAGAATTGCCCAGATGCTCTGTAGTCAGTAAATATTTGTCACACACTTATACATAGTAATTATTTTATGAATTACATGTTCAGATAAATTATCTCTGTCTCTCAGACATTATAGCAGAGAGTCAGGTGTGCCACTACTCAGATGAGTACTGGGATATTTAAAACCCATGTGTTGTAAAACCATGAGTATTAAAAAGGTTATTCAGTACTCTATCCTCTTTCCTTACTCAAGGCAATGTTTCAATGACTTCATATGAAAGTGATGAGTTAACTTTACAATATATAGAAATAATGTTGGACACTGATGTGAAGCCACCTCTGAGGTGGGACAATACAACTGTTTAACTAAGGCCATGCTACACAACACTTCAGGACAGAAAGTGAAGAATGGGTTTTTTTTTCCAATAGAAATCACAAGAGGAAGTTATGTAGGCAGACTAGTGTTACCCAAATTGTATTCGGAAAGGACATTGAGGTAACAGAATGAACTCTAATATTACTGTGATTATTAGATAGATAGATAGATAGATAGATAGATAGATAGATAGATAGATAG
>ML677476.1:82001-103282 GCA_007922305.1 Dermatemys mawii | reverse complement strand
TAGATAGATAGATAGATAGATAGATAGATAGATAGATAGATAGATAGATAGATAAAAAGTACTACTGGATCTTTAACAACTAGATGTGGTCAGAACATCAATTTTATGTCTTATCTGAAAGATGTAGAAAGCTTACTAGCCCTTCATTATAAGAGGAAATTGAAAAATTGTCTTGCTTTATGAAATCAGAACTGTCAAGTTTTCTGGACTATGGAACATTGAAGAGTATCAGCTTGGACAGTAAATCAATAGACAAGCCCTGCTCTGTCACTATATTCCAAATAGACTTTTTCCCCACCATGAGTCAAAGTTGGGGGAGTTGGACACATTGTCTCTCCGTGAAGGCACAGGACACACTTTGTTATTTGATGTTGTCGACAGTCATCCCCAGCTGTAATCAACTAAAACTTGTATTTTCTTTGCTAGGGATTCTTTTTTAACAAAAGGATTCGAGAGAATAAAAAATTAACCCTCTGCACAACAAAGAAACCAGAAGCTCAAGATACATTTTAAGCTTTAGGAAACTGACAAGCCAGAAAAACAGAGCTAATTGGCAGAACACAACCTGTAGACTTTTAAATTTGACTTATTGTCTAATTTCTGCAAGCGCTTCCCACAACCTGGTTTGCCTACTTTAAAAAGTCTTGACTAATGTTCAGAGATGAGTTTGAAACAAAATACCTTTCACACCTAAGAACCCCTAAACATTTGGAGGAGACCGAGTTCAATATTTGAACCTAAACTGGATACAAGTATTGGACCAGATCCTCATCTAGTGTAAATAACTACAGCTTTGTTGCATCCCATTGAGCTATGCCAGTTGATACCAGAAGAAGATCTGGCCCTTTATGTCTAGAATGGGCCTAACTAAAACTTCAAAGGACAGATTCTGGCTTATGATCTGTCCTCTTTGCACCACCTGAGTGGTGTGAAGGGGCTGATTTCTGGCCACAAATGACCTGACATAAATTTCCTTTGTTGAGTGTAACTCCACTGGCATACACCCAGAAAAGGTACCTCCCTCCTCCCAACCTATTGTAGGAGTGTGCCAGGGAGGGGGGATGCATGACAGGGTGCCATGAAATGATGCTCCACTGTGCCAATACTTCACTGGCGTAAGGTTCATCAGGAACTTTCCAGCAATGGCATAAATTATAGTCCCCCTAGGCTGCTCTAATGTATGCCAGGAATGGACTAGCACAGGATCAGGACTGATGGATGTCCCCAGTACTGGATGTTCCTCTGTACTGAGTGAAGCTCAGCCTCAGGAAATAGTGAAGACCAGAAGTCTGAGTACTTCCACATTTTGGGGTGCTCAAAATCCACAACTGAATACTGCAACTCAGGTGTGCCACTAATCATGTTCAAATATGCTGTCACCTTGACCACAATGTATTTTAAAAAAAACCTTGAGACTGGAAGGAAAATACACAAAATAGTTGGGTTTGCATCAGCTGAGATAATGAGATCGTGGCCACAGGTTTGACAGCACAGCCACAGTGGATAAAACGTGCCTTGTCCTACTGACATGCTCTAAGAGAAGAACTGCAGCTTTCAGTGCTTGCCCCTGGATCTCAGAGGGCAGAAGAAAGCTGATCACATACAGTTACATTTTCTAGGAGAGATCTGCAGCTCATTAATTCCTAGCATGCAGGCTGGAACAGCCAATGAGATGGGAACACTTTGTATATCATTACTAGCTTTCATCCAGGGATATGAAAGACATACAAAAACATTAAGGACTGTATAATCCCCTCTGCTGCCCAGTGCTTAGAAGATGAAAGCAGCAAAAATCCAAGGACCATGGGCCCCAAAACAGTTGATGAGAGGGGAATTAACCTGTCATTGTTGCTATTGCCTCCTCCAAAGTCTGTGGACATGCTGCCCTTCATGCATCAGACCGGACAGACATCATACCACTTTGAGGGCCAAAGAGCAGATGCCTCTCCCAAAGGGTTATGTTATGGTGGTGAGATGACCCATGCCTGCCGATAGTGGGGGGGCAGAGTGAGGGTAGCTGACTTCAGCAGTGTTACTGAGCATGCTCAAACTGTGTGAGCATGCTTAGTACAAGCCAATCAGCAACCCTGCAGGGGTCACATGACCCTGCATGCCCTCCCCCATGTGTCACTTCTGGTGGTGGTGGCAAATTCTTTGAGGCACTTCCCCTTTCCCTCTGACATGGCCTCTATGTTGTATTAATGTAACTTCAGCCAGCTGCTCAGATTCAGGTTGCTGACCTTGTAGACACTGGGATCCCTAGGAGAGGCTGCTTGTAACTAGTAAATGGGTGTTACAGCCCTCTCTGTGCCCAATCCATGGAAAATATGAGCCAGTTACCCCTTCCTCCCATCCACCCAGCTAGAGAGCTGTAGCTCCCCTTATTGCAATTCATGCTTTTAGCTCTTGAGGCCCCTGGTTCAATCCCTGATGTGTTGGCCAAGTTAACAGCTGTCACACTTACATTTCATGTGTAGAAGATGCAGAGCAGGATGGTGTGGTACTAACATCTGAGTCCACTATGTCTCATAAAGATCTCTCCCCCAGTGGTTTCATGGAAATCTTGGAGAAGATAGAGCCTTCTGGAAAAATCTGGAGGCAAGAGGGGCAGTTGCTCATCAAGACCCCCTGGGACCAGTCTGAGAAGCATAAATATCCACAGGACACTTAAAAGACCATAAAGGGAGAAACATTTTAAAAGGCCTATGAGATACCATTCAGAAGGAGAGAGACCTACTAACTCACCTGGTATAAGAAGGAGCCTTGAATTCTGCAACTATCTGAATCATAGAACCATAGTGTTAGAAGGACCCCAAGGGTCATCTAGTCTATCGCCCTGGCAAGATGCAATATTTGTTGTGTCTAAACCATCCAAAACAGATGGCTATACAGCCTTATTTTGAAAACGTCCCAGGAAGGAACTTCCATGACCACCCTAGCAAGTCTGTTTCATTGTCCTACTGTCTTACAGTTAGAAAGCTTCTCCTGAGATTTAATCTAAATCTGCTATACTCTACTTTGAACCCATTGCCTCTTGTCCTGCCCTCTGTGGCAAGAAAGAACAAGTTTTCTCCATCTTTTTATGGCAGCTTGTCAAGTATTTGAAGACTCCTATCATGTCCCCACTTCAGTCTCCTCTTTTCCAAACTAAACATAGCCAGTTCTTTCAATCTTTGCTCATATGGCTTGTATTCTATCCCCTTGATCATCTTTTTCACTCACCTCTGGATCATTTCTTTACATTCTCTCTACATTCATCCTATACACTGGTGGCCAAAACTAGACACAGTACTCCAGCTGAGGCCTAACCTGCACCAAATAGAGTGGTATTGTCTCCTCCCATGACTTGCATGCTATGCTTCTGTTAATGCAACCTAAAATTGTGTTTGCTTTTTTGGGAACAGGTCAAGGGGACAGGTCTGGGTGCCCTTGTCCTCTGTAACACAGTTCAATTCCTGCCACACACCTCGCTCAATATATCTTAGGATCCTTACCTAGCTCTCAAGGATAGTGAGTATTCATGTTAGTTAATGTTTGTACAGCCCTTTGGACACATAAATGCTACGTTTTATTATAAGTGAGTGTAAAATGCATGTCTGAAAATCAACAAAGACAACCTCAACTTTTAATAAGGAATAAATCTAAATTTGTTGTTGTGTTCAAAATGATCACAGGAGAAAAAAGTCACCCCGGGGAATCAAGCTATGGAATTCAAAACTCTCCAAATAAAACAAAAGAGAGACTTAAATCCTACCAAAAAATGTTAACCATTTGAAATGTGTAGGATTTTAAGCTATTGCATAACATTGCCTCCAGCAACAAACCTTACCTAATCATATCAACTTAAAGATTTGTGTTACAATTCCAAGCTGCTCCTGAGATAAACACATGGTGTGTGAAAGAGAGTGCTCCAGACAGACTTTAGACCAAATCAGCTGTATGCGTGCTGAAAAATAACAGTTACATTCACCAGTGTAAACCATGAATGAGAGAAGAACCTTGTGTGAGAGGTCTGAAGCTTGCTGGGGTAAAAGGAATAACTCCAAAGGAATAACTAAGACAACAGGATTAAGAAAAGAGTTGCCATTATAAATAGGTGTGTGTGAGCAATCAAGTTCGGTGGATCCATCTCGGAGTTTAAGGAATGTTCAGGTCCAGGATTTTGGCACTGACCATCACAATGATAGGAGCTGTTCAATGAGATGATATTCAGTAGCATAATGAAAAGCAGCCACAATGTATCAGCAGCCCAGTAACTGCAGATTGTTTTGTGGACATCATGACAGAGGTATTACAAAGGGCTATGAAGCTCATTTGAGCATCAGGTTTAATACAGCTGCCCTAAAGCCTTTTTCACAGAAAAGCTGAAATGCTAGGGATCATCTACAGCTGGCTATTTCATAAATGGCTTCTTGGATGGAAACCACTTTAATGGCCCCAGGTGTTTACATATTCATCTCCTCTGCTACTGCAGTCACCTTTAAAAATCTTCAAGTTGTGCCCTTGGTAACAGTACTTCCTTGCCTCCAGTCTTTGTTGTAAGAGTGTATGTCTACACTGAGAACTAGGGGGGTTGGTACGAGTAGACATACTCTGGCTAGCTCTCATCTGGCCCAGCATGCTAATAACAGCAGGGTAGTTCTAGTAGCACAGGAAGTGTCAACATGGGCTAGATGGTCCGAGTATGTACCTACAAGGTTCAGCAGGTTTGTACTTGAGGCAGCTGCCTGTGCTGCCACAGCTGTGACCCACTCTGCCATGGCTACATTATTATTTTTACCATGCTACCTCAGTGAGAGCTCATGTGAGTATGTCTACTTGAGCTGGGAATCACACCCCTGGCCCCAAGCGTTGACAAAGCCTCAGTGTAGGATAAGACATAATGCATATATGGAGGTAACATTATTTGGATATCCAAGGCAAAATTGGAAAAATTTAAGGGTGGCTACTTCGAATTTTGATTCCAACCTATACAAATGAGGGATTCACCGTTGGAGCTGGTTGGGAGTTTTCCAGCAAAATATATATTTTTTTAAATGTTGTGGCATCAAAACTGAACCTATTCACAGGAAAGTTCTGTTTCGACAAAGCTCCAGATTCCAAAAGAGTTTCTTTTTTTTTTCCTCTCAAAAATGTTGAAACATCCCATTTTGACCTTTTCAAAATGAAAAGTTTCGTTTTCCCATCAAAACAAGCTTGTGTTTTGAAATTTTAGTTAATGTGTAGCAAATAAAGTATTTAAAAGGTCAAAATCAAAATGAAACAATCTAAAGTTATCAAAATAAAATAAAAAGATAAAAAGTTATCAAAACAAAAAGATAAAAATAAAATAAAATAAAAAGATAAAAATAAAATAAAATAAAATAAAAAATAAGATAAAAAGATTTTTTAAAAAAAGATTCAATTCACCCAATCCAAAAAAGGTGGATTATTAATTTGTGAGAATTTTTGACGTTTAGACTTTTTGTCCCAATTCGGAATGGGAAAATATTTTAAAATCCTGAAAACTCTCACAGGAGGGGAAAATCTTTCCCCACCCAGCTCTGTTCGCGGTAAATATGTCACATGCTCTAGAGGTGCTGCTCATGCTGCAAATCTACCAGGGGCTCTGCTCCTTTTTCACTTTCAGGTGTGTGTGGAAGGTCAGGGAAGCACATGAAAAGAACTAAAGAAGATACAGATAAGGAAGAAAAACACCAGCTTTGCCTGCTCCTTTCTCTCTGCTAATCTCACTTTCTTGGGCTCTCCGCTTCTTTGTTTTCATGGCCCATTGCCATTCACTGCTTCCCCTTTACTGGGTGTTTTGACATTGTCACCAGGTGTCCCACCGCCCTTCCATCAATGAACACTTAGGTAGCAGATGGTGCAAATGGCCTAGAAATAATTTGCTGGCTCAGTGTTGGATTACCTACTTGTCTGGTGTTTGTACCAATGACTGAACAGAGCTAGTGATAATGCCTGGGGCCGGCGGGAGGAGTGGAAGATTTTGGACTTGCAGATCTAAATTTTCACAGTAGCAAGTAGCCCCTCTGATATCAGTGCAAGATTCTCAGCTATAATCATTGTTCATCTCTGGGAAAATTTAGTCCAAAAGGGATTTTCAGGGTCAATTAGGAGGATATGCTATTTCTGTAACTCCCGTGTTTTCTGGGGAATAGAAGATTGTAAGGCACCTTCAGAATTAATAATATGAATAATGACAGTGTTTTACAATTAGAGATTATCCTTTACTTCCAAAACCACCTGTAATGTTTCATAAATTATGCACATACACAACCACTGAAATGGGTGAAATGCAAGAACCAGACAGCACAAAGTACAATACAGGCATGTTTTCTTTCCTATGTAGACCCAAGCTATAAAGTTTGAATCCAGATAGTTTGAGGTTGTTCGTATGCAGGGTTTTGCTAGGAAGTCCTGATAGAGCTAGAGGCCAGTTCCAAAGTTTCAGTGCAAACTTCCCTAAAGTTTAGGGATGTTTGGATCCAGGGTTTTGGTGCCATCTCTAATAACTGAAAAAGAAATGTGGACCAAGCATGGGGTTGGATGACAGTAGCTTCTGAGTTCTAATCTCTGCTCTCATACTGGCTTTCTGTTAAGTTTTGGACAAATTACTTACTCTGACTGCCTCAATTTTCCCACCTCTAAATTGCAGCTAATATCTATATCCCTGGGGTATTGTAAAAATTAATTAAATAATCAGTTTAGAGTTAAAAAGGTTTATATAGTGCCTGGTACTAAATACACACAAAACATATATGACTATTTCCTTTACTTTGCATGTTAAGAATAAATAGTGACTTTCTGGAATCGATGCTATGCTGCAATTTTGAAACAAGTGAAATTAAACCCCCTTATCTAGGGAATACAGGCTATACTTCTCAGATGTCCCTCATTTAATGGGACATCATTCATTTCATTCCAAATTTATCTGCAGCTTCATCTTACTTTAATAGTTGACAATTGTTTACATCAAAAGACTCAGAAAACTAAAGTTATTGATACAAAAGAAATGAATCTAACCTCAGTGTAAGTGTCCAGAATGATTTTCCTGTCTTGTATTGCTCATTTGGGATCTTTGTCAGACATCACATTCTATGTCTGGGGCTTGGCAGGTTAAGAGGTCTTATGCTGATCTTGCTGGGCAGAGTTTTTTCACCAATATGAGCGCCATAGACACATCCAAGAAAATAAAGGAAAGAATAGAAAAGAAGGTGGCAAACTGATTGTTCTTTGAGTTCTTGAAGTGCATGAGTTGATCTTTGGGTTCATAACGAATACTGATACTACTGTGTTCTCCAGGAACTGATATTCTTGACGTATGGCCAAGTGACATTGGACAGACGAGAATGATAAAAGAGCTTGGTAACGCATCTCTTTCTCTCTCTCTCTCTTTCTCTTTCTCTCTCTCTCTCCATTAGTTCTGAGTTGATGATCAATGAGAGCTTGCATAGCCCAAAGGTGTGGGAGCTCTGAGATAGTGACTACAACTAAATTCTCTTGAACAGTGGTTCCAGCCCCAGTAATGTTCCAGCCCCAGTACATTCCAGCCCGGTAATGTAGTTGAAGATGCACACTCTAGTGGAGCTCAGTAGGGTGAACACAACTAGGAAGCATGTACTAAAATATAGGTTTTAGAGATGGAAGAGACTCCTTAAGAATTTTAGCTCATGCAACTCTACAAGATCTTCTTCTAGCATATTTTGTCATGACAGGGCACTTCAACGGCTGAAAAATATGGACCAGATTATTTTAACAGTTTATGAACATAATTGTATATGCAATTACTGCACTCACAACTGCAGTGATTACATGGATAAATGACTGCTAAAGAATCTAGCCAGCTGTTGGAGTTTTCCCAGATTGTACATGCAATCGTGAGACTAGCATAGAGAAATGATGTAATTCTGAAAATCTAGCCCTGGATTTCTTCTTTGAGATAATCCTTCCTTCTAATTAAACTTCAAAAGAAATGCTGTAGAGGTATTTTCTCCTTTTAATAACTGCCAACCCCCTCCTTGTTTCATTGAATTTTAACCACTTGAAAAGCTTCCTATGTAAATAATATCTGAATAGGATTGATTTGCATGCAGTCTAATTCTTATGTTTAGTTGCTGCTTTTAAGCATGCACTGCACTAATTTCCTGTTTAGAGAGGGAGGATGACCTTGTGGTTAAGTCTCTGAATTGGGTTTTGGGAGTTGTGGCCTCCATTCCCCAGATCTGCCCCAGACTTCCTGTGTGACATCTGTACCAAAAAGTTCTTTTCTCCCACCATTGGTCTGTCTTCCTTGTTTAGACTGTATATAGAGCTGGTCAAAAATGTAAATATTCATTGGAGCAGGAACTTGTACCCACCTCCTAAATGAGCGCGCTAACTATCAACCTACAGAGTTATTTGCATGCTCTCTCTGGCCCAATATTTTATACAATGGGGAACAGCTTCAAGAAGAGAGTTCATCCCAGAACACCCTATAGCCCAGTAGCTACTCAGTAGGGAGATGGGAGACCTAGATTTAAGTCCCTCTTCTGAATCAGGCAGAATAGCAATGTGAACCTGGTTTGGCCACATCGTACTTGAGTGCCCTAAGAGGTGATCTCTTGTGTATAGAGTACGATGGCTACTGATGCATCTTCCGAACACAGGACATCCCCTCAGTTGTCCCTGCCCCCCAGTAGTGTGACTCGCATGAACGGTGATCACACCGCATGGAGGATGCCATTTTGCAGAACGTCCTGCGCCCATGGCGTGAACTTGCACACATTGTACATACGAGTTCACACTGCCAGGAGAGGCGAGCTGCAAATTGGCATCCTCTATGCCTGCTACGGGACAAAACCTAGTCAGTTTTGTCTCAGAATTGGACAGGGGACACACCATACAAAAGCAGGACCATCCACCATAAAACCTGATGAATAACCTGCTTAGTATGTGGGAGAGGGGTTCCACCATCATCTCAGTTGCCCTTTGTGCAGGGTAGGTATGGCTCTGAGAAGGCCTATGGGATTGGGGCCCCACGAGCAAGATAGGCAGGTGAATCCTAGTCTGAGGATCCCATCTGGGCTTACGTCTGAGAGGCTTAGTCGTGTTAAAACTGAGGCAGCTTTGCACATATCCACTGGTAAAAATGTGAGTGTTTAGGGGGACTTACTATTGGAAACTCACATGCCTAGGAAATGTAGGTGCCTACAGCGTTAAATGGCAGTTGAGCAAGAATTTCGAGGATCTAAAGTTTTGACTTAAGTATCTAAAATGGCAGTTAGGTGCCCAAATCCCTGTGTGGATCTAGCCTTAAGTGACTCTGTTAAGTTCACACATAGAGTATGTGGAAAACCAGGGGAATTAACTGCAGCTTCCCAAATCCTAGGATAGCGTTCAACTCACGGACAATCCTTCCTGTCCAAGATAAGGCCTGATCGTTGATGGGGCCTCTACAGGGGACTGCAATACAAATAATAAAGAACTATAATTTCCCCTTTTGTTATTTCTTGCTAATTAACATATATCAAGTAAACCTGGGTTTTTCCATACTGTGAGAGTTTTCAAGATTTTGAAAAATGTGCCCATACCATCCAGGATGAAAAGTTGAAATCTCAAATAATTCTGTGAAACAAAAATAAAAAAAATTAATTTAAAAACATTTCATCTCTGTTTTGACTCTTTTTTTTTTTTAAAAAAAAATGTTTTACTATAAATTAACCGAGATTTCAAACAGAGATTTCATTTTGAACCAAAACACGGACTTTTTTCTTTTTTGACAATACCAAAACAAGATGATTTTTTGACAGGATGTTGTCAAAATTTGTTTGAAACAGGAAAATCATCAAAACCAACTCTTTCGCACAGAGAATTTTTGGCTTTGAGGAAGCGGTATTTTCCAAAGAAAAAACAACTTGTTGAAAAATTCCTAACCAGTCTAATAGTGAGTCAAGTGCTACACTCAGTGACACTGATATATGTTTGGAGTTCTATAAGAATGTGTGTGTGTGTGTGTGTGTGTGCGCGCGCACTCCAGCAGACAAAAGTGAACTGTATGTTTCTTTATATGTCTGGTGAAAAATACAGCAAGATATTTGAGGCTCTGTAGATTATTTGGGTCGGTGAATGTTCAGTGTACGTATCTTATTATATTGTGGCCTCATTTTAAGAATATAAATATTATTCTCCTAAGAATATTCTACCAGATGAATGTCCAGGAAATGCTGCTACTGCTTCTTTAAAATATATAAACCTTTTAATGTGAAGTGTTTAAATATCCAGGAAATCGCACCTAGCATATTGAAGTATTACAAGAGAAGGGACTGCCATACTATGTGGTTGGTTTTTTTTATTTTTATTTTCTTTCCTCACATCTCCTCATTTTGAGTTTGGTTGATTATATGAATGTGTGTGTGTGCTTATGTATGTAAGGGTGCATATTTTGCAACCTCGCAATTAATAAGTTGACGGACATGTATACGTACCACTTCCCTCAAAAAATGTGGAATCAGAACTGCTTAGCTGCATATTGTAGCAGACACAGATGCCAAGGCATAGACACCCTCTTCTAGATCAAGTGGAAACGATAGTGCTTCTAAAACAGAGATCTGATTTCTATGCCCAGTGAAGAGCTAAATGGCTGTGGTATGCAGCATAAGGACACCCATTAGGTTCTATGTGCTCATTAATACATTACAATATTGGCAGCATGCTGGGGGTAAGGACTGTATTTTTCTTATTAGGCGCATAGAGTGCTTAGCACAATAAGAGCTAGAACCTTAATAGGTACCTCTGACAGCCATCACAATAAATAATAAATAAATAATAAATAAAAGTAACAACAGCAATAAGAATAATAACAATAAAAACAACATTCAAATACTTTTTCTGGTATCCAAGAGAAATAGGATGAGATGGTGACATTTATATTAATTTAGTACTTACAAAGTGTTTTGCAAGCTGAACGCTCTATACAAATGCAATCCTTATAACCTCTCCTCATTTGGTAGGTATCTTTACCTGCTAATTATTGTTGTTTTGTTGTTAACTCTGAAATAATTCTTTAACATATGAGAGTTCCCACTATGAACAATGATGAGATGAAATCTGCTCTGGGGAAAACATCTAAATTGTAATTTTTCCTTTTTCTGGAGCTGTCAGGCATTCTGCACGCTGCTTTCACAACTGCAAAATATTGGTATTTGCAAAACAAAAAGCACATAGTGAGAAAATTGAACTCCCTTTCTTTTTTCCCCTCCACAGTCAGTCTAAACCACACAAAACAGCCAGTCATTTCCTCCCTGCCAACTGATTATGCAGCCATGTTGTTTGAAAGCTTGCATAATTTACATTAGCATGCCTAAGATCTCAGGTGACTATGCCTTTGAGGCCAGCATGGTAGCCCCAGTGGACCTACATTTGATATTCCTCCCAATATCTGACCCTTTTTTCCTTGTTAATTACAGGCAGACTTCCCTGGCCTGGGCCCGGATCTGCACCTGTTTCCCATCTCTGAGCAGCTGCTAATTAGGCTGCAAATGGCGGGGCTAGGCAGAGCAGGCCGCACATGCTTCAGCAGTCTATTGATCAGATTGGCAAGCCATGCATACAATAATTATTATCTGCTGAGCCCACTTGCCAAAATAAAAGCCGCTCATTAAGCAACATGGTATTGAATTAAAAATTGCATTCCATGTTATACCAACTACACATATCATACTCATGGACTATGAATAGGGTGACCAGATGTCCCGATTTTATAGGGACAGTCACGATTTTGGGGTCTTTTTCTTATATAGGCTCCTATTACCCCCCATCCGGGTTTTTTCACGTTTGCTGTGTGGTCACCCTTCAAAAGGGCAGAGGATGGATTCTTGTTTCATAACTCAGAACCACACTTGTGTAGTTGTGTATCCATGAAGGAATTTTCATGAGACAGCACTGATGCAAACAGTCACACTTAAACTTTAGCATCAAATTAATGGTGCTGCGTTTTTTTTATTTATTCTCTTTGCAATGTGTTTCTCTCTTTGTTTGAGAAAGGGGGCATCTTCTGAATAGTTTCTACAAAGACTTACCTTTGAACAATCCAGAAGGTTGCTTTCTGAGGAGTGCCGCCTTTTCTTATCACAAAGGAGAAAGCTGCACAAATCCTGAGGAAATTCTCATGCAGATCCAGAATATTTAATGCCATACCAGTGGGCCCGATTTTCAGTGGGTGTGATTCAGTGTAGTACCATTGAAATAAATGGAGCTACTCCGATTTCTGCCAGCTGAGAATATGGCTTCTGTATACCTGTCTGATGTAAATACAGACTGGAAAAAAGAAATCTGCAAATATATGTTGAATTCAGAAGCAAATTTATATTTAACTGTAGCATTAGTGCATAATAATAATAATAATCATTAATCATTAATATACCCAGTTAAGATTAGAAGCCCAATGAGGTAATAAGCAGAGAGGAAGCATGGTCCAGGGATTAGTGTGCTCATGTGGGACTTGGAAGACCCAGTTCATTTTTTCTCTATTTTGCCACAGACTTTCTTTGCAAACTTGGGCAAGTCACTTAGCCTGTCTGCCCCCAGATCATGTAAGTTATTTAGGCACCTAGCTCCTGTTGAAATCATTGGGAATTAGGCACCTAAATACCTCTGAGACTCTGGACCTTAGTCTTTCTGTGTTTCAGTTCCTTATCTGTAAAATGGGAATAATAGTGCTTCCCTACCTCACAGGGGTGTTGTCAGGGTAAATATACTAAATTCTGGAAGGCACTCACATACTCTGGTAATGGAGGCAATAGAAGAACTCACATGCAATGGATTGTTAGCTTGAATTTTCAATATTCACCAAAAATAAATTTTGAATGGCCATTCAATAGTATAATTTCCAGCTGGACTTGAGTCAATTAGTTAGACACATCACGTAGCTTCGTTCCCTGCTCTGATGACTGGCCTAACTATGAAACACAGTGTGAACTGCAAACATTATAATTTACAATGTAATTTGAAATTTGTGAAACATTAGTTAGTCATAAAAGTAATCTCATCAGGGAAAAGAGGCAATACCACACGACGTAGGACTGATCAGTACAGCACAAATTGTATATTAACTACATACAAAAAAACCCTAAATTAAAAGAGTAAGGTTGCAAAGTCAAGCACTGGAGACACTGTTTTCAACTCTCATGATTTTAGTGTGTGTGTCACATTATTTGGTGTTTTTGTTACAGCCCCAGCTCCTGGATTTCTACAATTATGTGAGAATCTCAATTTCTATCTCTTATAGCTAGGGAGAAAAGTTTGAAAATGTGAACCCTTAAGGCTCAAAAACTAGAAGGCAGATAAAAAGACCCCTCCCTCCATTTATTATTTAAAATCTCATTATTTTTAAGGCAATCTCAGGAATTTCTGGGGGCCTAACAGAGTGTTTCAGGTTGGCACCAGATAGGACATGTCATAGAATAGAATAATAGAATCATAGAATATTAAGGTTGGAAGAGACCTCAGGAGGTCATCTAGTCCAAGCCCATGCTCACAGCAGGACCAACACAAACTAAATCATCCCAGCCAGGGCTTTGTCAAGCCTGGCCTTAAGAACCTCTAAGATGAAGACCCCACCACCTCCCTACGTAACCCATTCCAGTGCTTCACCATCCTCCTAATGAAACAGAGTTTCCTAATATCCAAACTAGACCTCCCACACTGCAACTTGAAACCATTACTTCTTGTTCTGTCAGAATGAAGGCTGTCCATGCAACTTCACATGGACTCTTTCATGCTTATGAATTATAATAGTGTTGCCCAGCATCACCTAGGAAATCCATGGCAGAGCCAGGAAAAGAATTTAGCTCTCCTGGGTCCTAGTTCAGGGCCTTTACTACAGGAAACATGTTCTCACTTCTTAGAACCCTTTGCCTCATTCATTGCCCATCTGTGCATTGAATGTGTCAAGAATCTGGTAGAACTCTGTCACCGTGAATACACACGAGGAGGCTGAATTAAAGTTCCAAAGCCGGCCTTAATTCTGTCCTTGGCAACATAATATTCTTTCCATGTCATTTTTAGATGTCATTACAAAAGTCTTTAAAAAAAGACTAAACCCCAGAATTTCTGTTGTGTCGAATTACATTGACCTCTGTGACGAATGTGTGATTATTTTTTTTTTGCAGTATTTTTATCTATCCGTATAACTGTGCCTATTACCTTGGTATCACTGCCTATATGGGGGAAAGAATTAATTTTCTTCCTAGGACATGGGAGATCAGACTAGGTATTTGAGACAGAGCCACTAGGACTGTCTGGACTGGGTCTGGGAGGACAAAGATAAGAGATGCCCAGTGGTTGTGTTAAAAGCTGAGTTCTCAGACATAAAGTGACTGACTTGGGACTAAGACAAAAGAAAGAAAGGCAGAGAGGGAGAGAAGATAGGTTCTATGGCAGCTTGGCTAGGCAGGCCACTCATCCAGCATTAAACCAGACAGTTCTGCTTTTCCTGGGTTTGTTCCCCATCGAGTACTCAGGCAAAACCAGACATGGTTTTGTCAGGTATTGAACAGGAGGCACCATTCTGAAGAGCATGCTGTTCTGCCCTGGCTGGTACGTCCTCCCATGCAATGTGTGACGGAGTCAGACCAGAAGGATATAGGAGAGTGCTGGAAGGCAGGTATATTAGTCTCAGGATGTGCAGGTCCCTGTTCCCTGGATAGCCAAACAAAGGCTATTCCAGGCCAATCAAAACACCTGAGGCCAATTAAGAACCTTCTAGAAAGGAGTAGAAACAGCTAGCCTGATTGGGACACCTGATAAAAACCTCCCAGTTAGTCAGGTGGGCTGTGGGTGTCAGGAGCTGTGGAAGGAAGTTATGCTGTTGGTGAGACTGAGTGGTGGACAACATATCATCCAGAAGGAAGGAGGCCCTGAGGTAAGGGTGAAGTGGCGTTTAAAGAAGCGGGGACTGCTGTGGGGCAGTAACCCGGGAATTGTATTGTGTTTTGTGCCTAAAAGGTCAGCCATCTTAGCTGATACTATTAGGGTCCCTGGGCTGGAGTCCGGAGTAGAGGGCGGGCCCGGGCTCCCCCCTTTTCCATCTTCCATACTGGCCTGTGATGAAGGTAACTCACTAGGTGGTGACTCTTGCCAATTATACTGAGAAAGGGAGGTTACTCTGGGGCCTAGATGAGTTTCTGAGGCCCCTAAATCTGCCAGGAAGCGCAGGATCCACAAGTACAGACTTGAAGCTTTGTCACAAATGTCTCATGGTCTGGGGCGGAGCAATGTGCTCTTAAAAAAGCTGTTCCCCCGTGCAATGTGATCTTGCATATGGCAAGGTCACAACACATGTGGGAGTGCCATTTTGAAGAATGTACTGCCCCGCCTCCACACAGCGTGATCGCACATGCGCCGGATGTCCGAGGTCACTCTGGCAGGGGTGGGGCAGGATGCTCTTAAAAAATGGTGTCCCTGTTCAGCATAACCTTCCACCCATTGTACAGCTGAGGTCAAGCTGGCAGGGGTGGGGTCATCATCATTCTCATGACCAGAACATGGGGAGTCATGCCTAATGGTTGGAGCAGGAGTCAGCATAGTGGTTAGAACAGGAGCTGCTAGCCAGAAATTGGAGCCCAGGGTCAGAGTCAGAGGTCAAGTGCCAGGGCTAACAGTCATAGCCAGAGTCAAGAGCCTAGCATCAGAAGTCTTTTGTAGGTGACAAATCTGAGGAATTGTCACAGATTGAAGTGTCAGTAGACGAGGTCTTGGAACTAATTGATAAACTTAACTGTAGCAAGTCACCGGGACCAGATGGCATTCACCCAAGAGTTCTGAAATAACTCAAATGTCAAATTGCGGAACTATTAGCTAAGGTTTATAACCTGTCCTTTAAATCAGCTTCTGTACCCAATGACTGGAAGATAGCTAATGTAACGCCAATATTTAAAAAGAGCTCTAGAGGTGATCCCGGTAACTACAGACTGGTAAGTCTAACATCTGTACTGGGCAAATTAATTGAAATAATAGTAAAGAATAAACTTGTCAGGCACATAGAAGAACATAAATTGTTGGGCAAAAGTCAGCATGGTTTCTGTAAAGGGAAATCGTGTCTTACTAATCTGTTAGAGTTCTTTGAAGGGGTCAACAAACATGTGGACAAGGGAGATCCAGTGGACGTAGTGTACTTAGATTTCCAGAAAGCCTTTGACAAGGTTCCTCACCAAAGGCTCTTAGGTAAATTAAGTTGCCATGGGATAAGAGGGAAGATTCTTTCATGGATTGAGAACTGGTTAAAAGACAGGGAACAAAGGGTAGGAATAAATGGTAAATTTAATGGAGAGGGGTAACTAGTGGTGTTCCCCAGGGATCAGCAGTCCTAGGTCCAATCCTATTCAACTTATTCATCAATGATTTGGAGGAAGGGGTAAACAGTGAGGTGGCAAAGTTTGCAGATGATACTAAACTGCTCAAAATAGTTAAGACCCAAGCAGACTGTGAAGAACTTCAAAAAGATCTCACAAAACTAAGTGATTGGGCAACAAAATGGCAAATGACATTTAATGTGGATAAATGTAAAGTGATGCACTTTGGAAAAAATAACCCCAACTATACGTACAATATGATGGGGGCTAATTTAGCTACAACTATTCAGGAAAGAGATCTTGGAGTTATCGTGGATAGTTCTCTGAAGATGTCCATGCAGTGTGCAGTGGCAGTCAAAAAAGCAAACAGGATGTTAGGAATCATTAACAAAAGGATAGAAAATAAGAAGGAGAATATCTTATTGCCCCTATAAAAATCCATGGTGCGCCCACATCTTGAATACTGTGTACAAATGTGGTCTCCTCATCTCAAAAAGGATATACTGGCATTAGAAAAGGTTCAGAGAAGGGCAACTAAAATGATTAGGGGATTGGAACGGGTCTCATATGAGGAGAGATTAAAGAGGCTAGGACTTTTTAGCTTGGAAAAGAGGAGACTAAGGGGGGATATGATAGAGGTATATAAAATTATGAGTGACGTGGAGAAAGTGAATAAGGAAAAGTTATTTATTTGTTCCCATAATAGCAGAACCAGGGGCCACCCATTGAAATTAGTGGGAAGCAGGTTTAAAACAAAGAAAAAGGAAGTAGTTCTTCACACAGCACACAGTCAATCTGTGGAACTCCTTGCTTGAGGAGGCTGTGAAGGCTAGGACTAAACAGGGTTTAAAACAGAACTGGATAAATTCATGGAGGCTAAGTCCATTAATGGCTATTTGCCAGGCTGAGTAAGGAATGGTGTCCCTAGCCTCTGTTTGTCAGAGGGGGGTGATGGATGGCAGGAGAGAGATCACTTGATCTTTACCTGTTAGGTTCACTCACTCTGGGGCACCTGGCATTGGCCACTGTTGGTAGACAGGATACTGGGCTGGATGGACCTTTGGTCTGACCCAGTACGGCCCTTCTTATGTTCTTATGTTCTTATGTCAGATGCTGGAGCCAAGGGTCACTGCCGGAGTCAGAGGTCAGCAATCAGAGCTGGTCTTCTGACTCTTCCAACCAATCAGGTGATGAAGCCAGTCAGGCAGCCTATTCCAGGTAAGCTGCGCTCATTTGGTTACACAGTGACTGGCTCTGCTGTAGCCCCGATTACTGACACATGCTGCCATTATTGGATTGCCATAGTTCAATTCGATTGCAATTGTATATTGCAGTGGTTCTCAAATTGTGGTCCATGGGTCACTTGTTACTGACTGATCACATGGTGTTGGATCTTCCTCCTGGCTTCTAGATGTTAAAAGCACATTCAAAGACTGCTACGGGGTACACTAACTAGTTTCTGATGCAAGTAATTGTTGTTGTTGCCACAAGGTATGTCATATGATCAAGATGATGGAGGGAGGTACTCCATACTGTTGAAAAGTTTGAGAGCCCTTGGAATATTCAGATCGACACAATGTGAACTGTCTGTCCAACTATAATATTAACAAATTGAATGGTCTGCAGTCCAAGAACTGTTCACTGAAGAAAAAGTTGCAAATCATTTTAAATAAAAAATGTATTAGAGACACTCATAAACAGAAAACGAAAGTGAAATTCATGTACTGAATTATTCATTGTGAATTATTTGCTTGGCTCTAACATCTATGGACTGGATTCTCAACTAATGTAAATCAGCATAGTTCCATTGACCACAACAATTTGAGGAATACCTGCTCCAATGTGTTCACAACAAAAACAGTATTTGTAGAATGTGAAAATGACATGCCTAGAAAAAGGAATGACACAGAGTGAAAAAAAAAACCCACAAAGCAGTGCACTAGTTATTCCTAGTGTTAATATGTTTGTAGATAGTTTCTATCCAGATTGCACTCTTTGAGGTTATAGAAAGTGTGATAAGCTACATCAGGTGATAACACAACAATCATCTTCCCATTTTTCAGGAAATAATTATCTCAAACAACTGTTGGCAGCTTAATTCTTGTCAGACTGTTGTTTTACAAAATCCAGCATTTCCTCTGGATTCAATACTTTGAATTTGTATTAGCAGCGGATGAATCTTTGATGCGTCCAGATTCTCCTGTTCTTCATATACAGCTGAATGAATTATTTTCATATAGCATGTCATGAGCTTTCTCTATTTTTACATTTTCCCATTGCAGCTGAATCAAAGTGAATATTTCATAGGGATTCCTTTTCGGTAAGGTCTAGCCATAAATCAGATTTGCTGCAATCTATCTGCAGAGATGACCTGTTTTCTCAAAGCTAACATGGTAAGAGAAAAAAAAATCCACCCCAAAATATTATTTCAATTAAAGAAACATACTAATGAATATTTTAAGAACTGAAATGACTGTCATTTTATCAGATGTTTAAACCCATAAAAATGTTGCATAAAGTTAGGTTTAATATTTAGGGCTGACTTTGGATGCAGCCTGTCTTGAGTCTGAAAAAAAATGGTGACTAGGTAGTGGATAAATTTACATAAACACATGACTGGATGTAAGTGGTTATGTTATAGTAAAGTGCATTATGAAAGATTTAAAAAAAACTCTGGTCTTGGCTTTAGGCTGAAAGTAATTAGCAATTTGTGCTTATATGAATCAGTGGAGATTCTGAGTCTAACTCCAGTGGCACCAAAGTTCCTAATACACTCCTAGCTTATGTTCAGGAACAGTGTGAGGAAGAACACCTAGGGATAAGTAAGTAGCTGGTACTATAATGCAGTACTTGTACCTCTGCACTTTTGTGATTTGGTTTATAAGCCTGACTAAGGTTTTAAAATCAATGCACTATACTTTACTCAATTCTGTACTTATAATAAAAGCTGGGATAATGAATAGAAAAAAAATCATGTATTTATTAGACACTTTCACAGTCAGTGAAACCCTTCAACTCTTTTATTCCCCCCCAGACATTTGTGGGAGAGATGGCCTATTTGAACAATGTTTGTAGGTTTAAGTGTGGGACTGAACTCTGGACCTTCTGCATCTAAAACCACCCACAGCTACTTCCTGAAAGGATAGGTTGCAGAATATGTAGGCAATAGCAAAGTCAACAATGTGGTATGTGTCCAGCCACTAGAGGGGGACAAAGATCCGCACACAGCCAGCATGTGTTACACAATACCATTGGCCATGGAAGCTTGTCCTGAACTTCGTTTACAGGAAATGAATGTCAGATGTATTTAATCACAAAAAGAAATTGTTTGGAGGGAAAGCAAAGGTAGTTTATAAACATTAGGCATCCAATCAGGGAGTATAAACAATACCACATGCCTTAGGTGACCAATCGTCACAGCTGTTTAAATATTAAGCCACAGATATTTGTTAAAAATCTCAGTCTGTCAAGGACAATCTTGCAGGCTGGACAAAGTTGATTAGACAAATAAATTGTTTGTTGAGAAATGTTCACCCTACTCCATTTCTTATTATTTTGTTGCAATATTTTGTTTTCATTACTATTGATATTCATTATTATTGTTAAGCACTGATAGAGAGCTTCATGGTGTATAAAACATGGAGGAATATAGTCCCTGCAACAGGGTTTACATTTGAAGGGGAATGGGGTGGCATAGGGGCTTCACAGTGCATTAGATAGTGGGGTCTATATGTGAGGAGTCCTGAGTTTTGTGTTGATCTGACTCAATATGGCCATTCCTATGTTCTTAACACAATCCCTTGTAATGGGTTGTTTTTGCACCTTTCTTTGAAGCCTCAATGAAAAATGGTCTGTTCTGTTCATTCGCTCTGAGACATCTGGCCCCAGACACTATCAGAAGACAGGATACTGGGCTAGATGAACCTTTGGTCTGACCCAGTATGGCCATGCTAATGTTCTTATGACTAGATGAATACATTTATTCACCTTGAATAGCATCTTTCCCCAATTTCAGTGGAACTACATGTACAGTAAGTGACTACTCAGCCTGAGTAAAGCTATTCTAAAGGAACAGAGCCGGCGGTAAGAATGTAAACTGACCTGGATTTTACAGCTTCTACATCCATAATGGCCAAGATGGTGTTTTCTGAAAGATCACCAATGGATTGTAGTTTCCTCTGGAAGTTAGTGGTGTCTCAAAGATAGTTGAGAGGGTTGGCAGCATAGGGCCTGAGGAGAGAGTCTACATAGCCAGACAATCCTGCTGTTAGGAAGCCAGTGCCTGAGATGATGGGGTGTCCAGGATTTCCAGATTTATAGATCTTGGGTAGCAACTAGAATACCCCTGGTCAGAGTTCTAGGGATGTGTCTGTATAGATCTGTTCCTGTGCTTTTTCAAGGAGTTTCTTGAGCAGATAGTGTAGTTTCTTTTGGTAATCCTCAGTGGGATCAGAGGATAATGGCCTGTAGAATGTGGAGTTAGAGAGCTGCCTAGCAGCCTCTTGTTCATATTCTAACCCTTGTGATGGGGCAAGGCTGGATGGCTATAGGAAAGTGCTAAAGAATAGATATGTTAGTCTCAGGCTAAACAAATCCCTGGTACCAATGGAACCTTCTAGAAAGGATTAGAAACACCTAGCCTGATTTGGACACCTGAAGCCAATCAGGGACTGGCTGAAACCAGTTAAAAACCTCTCAGTTACTCAGGTGGGTGTGGGTGTCAGGAGCTGTGGGAGGAGGTTGTGCTGTTGGTGAGAATGAGTGGTGGACAACATATCATACGCAAGGAAGGAGGCCCTGAGGTAAGGGTGAAGTGGCGTTTGAAGAAGCGGGGACTGCTGTGGGGAAGTAGCCCAAGGAATTGTATTGTGTTGATGATGATGTTGATGACGATGACGATGACAGCACCTCCTTTGTCAGCCTTTTTGATTATGATGTCAGAGTTGACATCAG
>ML677476.1:30931-81991 GCA_007922305.1 Dermatemys mawii | reverse complement strand
ACCTCCTTTGTCAGCCTTTTTGATTATGATGTCAGAGTTGACATCAGAGTTATGGTGACGATGATGATGATGATGACAGCACCTCCTTTGTCAGCCTTTTTGATTATGATGTCAGAGTTGACATCAGAGTTCACATCAGAGTTATGGTGACAATGATGATGATGATGACAGCACCTCCTTTGTCAGCCTTTTTGATTATGATGTCAAAGTTGTTCCTGAGGCTGTTGATGGCATTATGTTCCGCACAGCTGAGGTTGTGGGGCAAGTGATGCTGCTTTTCCACAATTTCAGCCCGTGCACGTTGACAGAAGCAATCTATGTAGAAGTCCAATCTGTTGTTTTGACCTTCAGGAGGAGTCTACATAGAATCCTTCTTTTTGTAGTGCTAGTAGGAACATTTCTGTGGGTTAGTATGTTGTTCAGAGGTGTGTTAGAAATATTCCTTGAGGCAAAGACATCGATTGGACAGTCTCTATACAAAAGAATAAATGGATACTAATCTGAAATCAGGAATCAAAACATTCAAAAACAGAACACTTCAAGTTTTCTGTTAACTCAGTAACAGACTTAAAAGTGGCAATTCTGCAACTAAAAAACTTTAGACTCCAATGAGAAACTGCTGAACTGGAATTAATTTGCAAACTGAATACCATTAACTGAGGTTTGAATAATGACTGGGAGTGGCTGGGTCATTACACAAATTGAATTTATTTCCCCATGTTTGCAATCTATTTCCCCATGTTAAGTTTTCCCCTACCGTTACTCACACCTTCACGTCAACTGTCTGAAATGAGCCATGTTGATTATCACTACAAAAGTTTTTTTTCTCCTGCTGATAATAGCTCATCTTAATTAATTAATTTTTTAGAGTTGATATGGCAACTTCCACCTTTTCATGTTATCTATCTATCTTCCTACTGTATGTTCCATTCTATGCATCTGATGAAGTGTGCTGTAGCCCACAAAAGCTTATGCTCAAATAAATTTGTTAGTCTCTAAGGTTGCACAAGTACTCCTCATTCTTTTTGTGGATACAGACTAACATGGCTGCTACTCTGAAACCTGAAATTATGAAATCTTTCATCCATACCATGACCAAGTGCCTGCTCTTACCAAGGCTGTAGGTGTCAGCTGAGCACTGATAAATTCATAGTGCAAACCATACCAGCTTGCCTATATGTTAGGCAAGATAGGTTATTATAGACTATTCAAGATAGGTATTCGACTTATATTTAGTTTAGTGCTTAGACTCTATGGAATGCTTGCTGCCTGCCTTAACCTCACTTGTAATGTCTGTATCCCATGCTATAAGAAAATATGTAAGCTTTGCTTTATAACTGTAAGAATACTTGCTCTGAATGTCTGCACCCAGTCAGGAGGAATGGTCCACTGCCCATCAAGAAGAACGATCAAAACTAAAAGGGATCCTGCGGATCATCACTATACAAAGACGTGATTAATGATGCTTTCACATCCATGAAGATGTTATGTGCAAGAAAACCCATCCCATCAGCTTGAATGCTAGAAGTAGGAGATAAAAGAAGGACATAAGAAAAAAAAATATTTCTCTTTTGCTGTTTGGACTCTCTCAGGGCTGGAGTTAAGAAACAGAAGCAGAGATCTCCAGGGTCAGTTAGCCCTAAAAGACATTCAATGCTGACAGATTACTACATCTCTGTCACCATTTGGAACCATAGACTGTAATTTATTTGTATATATATATGGCAGCTTGCTTTAACCTGTACATAACTCTCTCTTTTCTTTTTCCTAGTATAGGGCTCCCTTGCACTCCCAATCGGAGGGAGACCCCTTGGGCCGGTCCGCACTGGCCGGGTTCAGGCTCTGTAAGATGACCGGCAAGTAGCGCAGTCCCTAGATACAGCTGGGACCTGGGCTTTCAGGAGCTCAGGTAGCCAGCAGCAAACAATCTCTAGAAGGCTGGCTCTAGCCTGGGCTTCAGGGCACTGGCAGCCAGTGAAAACAAAGCAGTCTTTAGAGGGCTGAGGCCTGGGCTTCGGGCTCAGGCAGCCAGCAAAGCAAACAAATAGTCCTTGAGAGGCTGGCTCTGGCCTGGGCGTGGCACAGGCAGCCCGCAAACATAAACAGTCTTTAAAGGCCAGAGCCTGAGCTTCACGGCACAGACAGCAGGCAAAACGAACAATCTTTAGTGTTCCCCTGTTCAGGGTTGGGGCAGCTGACTCAGGGAGTGGGTACCTCTGATGTCCAGTCAGCTTCCGGTTCCTCTGGGTACACGGTGGGCCAGTCATCCTCAGCATCGGGATTGGAGAGCAGCTCGGGCTCGAGTCTCCTCCAGGCAGCAGCAGGTCCTGTGGAGCATCCTTCTCCTCCCCTGCTTCTCTCCCTTCTGGGCTGCAGGGCTGGCCTTTAATAGCTCTGGTCCCGCCCCTGTACTTCCGGCGAGGGGGGAAGGGCGGCCTTGGCTCCACCCTCCAAGGGGTGCCTCCGTCTCCCTCGCACTCTCAATCGGAGGGATACCACTTGGGCTCACTACACCTAGTTAGTAAATCCCTAGTTTGTTCACAATCAGATTGGTTACAAGATTTGTCTTTGGTGTAAGATCTGAGGTATTAATTGACCTGAGGTAAGTGACTCGTCTCTTGGGACAGGAAGTAATCTGAATCTTTTTTGATCTTGGTTGTATGTCCACCAGCTATCAAGTCCAGTTTGCCTTGGTGACAAGATAGACTGGAGTTCCCAAGAGGAGTGTCTGTGACTCCATGGTGAGACTGTTACAGTGCTTCAGGAGTTCACATTTGTTACTTGCTTAGTGAAATCTAATTATGGAACACTCCTCCAGTTTGAGATGTCTGCCCTGCTTTTTAACAGTCTTCCCTGATTTTGGCAGTCATGGCTGTGAGCCAATCCAGACAGTGTGACACATACCAACACCAGCGGTGACCTTTTTAGATCTTGTAAGCATGGATGAACCTAGTCAATATTTGGGTGGAAAACCTCCAAGGAAAACGCAAGATGCGAAGTTTTTTTATTCACTATGACACTATTCCTTTCATGTCTGCCATGAATTGCTGCTCTTGCATGGTTTTAGTGCTGAGCTGCTAATGATGGGCCTAATCTAATGTCCATTCAAGGCTCAATGTTGCCTTTTGAAGGAGATTTTAAAAACCAAGATCCTTCTGACCACTTCCAGTCATTAAAGATCCCATAGCATTTTTCTTAAAAGCAGGTGTATTATCCCCACTATCCTGGTTGAATTACATATTGAATGATTTCATTCTGCTCTCAGGAAATCTCCCATATGGTATCAGTTGGCTACTGTATTCTTCCGTATCTTATCTTCTGAACTATTGCGATTAAATTGAGCAAAGGGCAAGTTAGACTGGACACCTGGGAATAAGTTCCTAAGAGAAAGATCTATTAGAGTATAGAACACTTTCCTAGGGGAAGAAATCGGAACCCCAGAAGTAGTGATGATTAAATCTAAATGATAAAACATCAGAAACTCCTTTTTCTGGTAGAGTACCACACTGATTTCTCCAGTAGTATAAGTAATGAGAATACCTCATATATTGCTGCCTATGAAAAAATGTTAAATGAAAAATGCCCCCTAGCCAAAATCTCTTATCTAAATGCCCCTGAAATTTGGAGAAATTTGGCTCCATATCCACAAAGATCCAAACACCCTCATCACAACGTGGCTGACCCCAGTAAAAGAATTAGGCACAGAGCCCCTGTGCCAGAAATGGTGCTTCATATTTGGCCCGTTAAGAAGGCCAGGCAGCACCTGAGAGCTATATAGGACCAAAGAAAATCTGAGGGGAGGTATCCTGTGAAAAATCTGACTCTTGGTGGGAGTCAGGCACAGGCGAGAGTTTCCAGAGACTATGGGAACTATGAAAACTCCTGGAACACAGCCAGCTGGGCTGTGGGCAGTCAGGCCTGGTGGGGGAAGCAAGAGTTTGCCCTACCAGTTAGATCTGGATCCAAGGGTAGGCAGAATCCAGGGAACGAGCCGAGGGCAGGTACCAGAGGGACAGAAGCCAAATGTCAGAGCCAGCGGGTAAACCGGAGTTGTAAGCCAGAGGCAGAGGCAGGGATTAGTACTGAAGACTCAGAAGCTGAATGCCAGAACAGGAGGGTCAACCAGAGTCGTAAGCCAGAGGCAGAGCTGGGGGTTGAAGCCAGAAGGGAGCAAGGACTGGAACAAGAGCAAGCACAGCTCCAGGCATATTAAGCATTGAGCAGCTGCTAATCTGCTGTGAGAGCCAGGTTTATGAGCAGGAATGCTAAACCAGCAGCCAATCAGGGGCTGTGGCCATTCTGTCAGTTCCAAGGCAGTGCAGCTTGGCTCACTGGTTGCCTAGCAAAGCAGTTACTCAATGAGTAGGCCATCAGCTGGTCCTAGCTGTCTAGTCCCTATTAGTACCCCCCGCCTTTCAGGGTCACCTACCAGGAGACCTTGTTCGCAACCCATTAAGGCAAAAAATCTTGTCTTCAAAGAGATGGCCTTTTACTGGGGTGGTGGGGAGGCTGCAATATTGTATAAAATGTTCCATCTTTGCCAGGTGATCAACTATTACTAGAGTTGTGGTATATGCTTGGAAGTTGTGGTGTATTCTTGGTAACTCCATGATGAAGTCAATCTACATGATGGGCCAAGGCCAATGTGGTGTGGGCAAGGGCTGAAGGAGGCTGAACAGTTTTGCATTGGGAGTTTTGGTTCAGGGACAGAGGTCAGAGAACTGAGTGAGGGGCGGCTATCAAAGTGCAGAGAGTCAGCCACTGGAAACGCCTCAGTGCCAGAGTCGGGTTTTGGATCAACTGATGTGACCCACCAAAGCAGCATAGTGGAAGATTTGCAGGACTTGCAGCCTGGCTTAGTCATCAGGTACATAGATGTTCTCATTCTGAGACAGGATTCCATCCTGGAGTGTGAAGATCGAGAAAGTCTGAGCATTGTCATTGTCTAGGCCTTGGTGAATTTGAACAGCAAAAGGATCATTGAGGAAGATATGGAGCATAGTAGGACAGTAGTTCCCCAAATGAAATTTGATGTTTTGAGCATCTTGGATGGAGTCTCTTAGTCAGGTTCACAATATTCCCCCTTTCAGGATAAGACATCTGCCTTCCCATTCCTGATCCTAGGGCAGTAGGTCACCATAACGTCGAATCCTGTGAAGAAGCGGGCCCAGTGGGGCTGTTCCAGATTTAGGTGCCAAGCCATCTTCAGGAATTCCACATTTCTGTGGTTTGTGAGGACTTTGCCTGGGAACCTGGTGCCATCCAAGAGTACCAAGAAGAAAATTCCAAAGAGTGTAGGGGCAAGAACACATCCTTGCTTTACTCCACTTTTCATCTCAAAGCTGTCCAAAGTGGACCTGTTGAACTGGACAGTTGGTCTCAGATTATTGTGGAATGAATGTCTAAGACTCAGAGTTGGTGGGCATCCTATCTTTTCTAGTATTGCAAATAAACCTGTTTTGCTGACTGTGTAGAATGCTTTGGTTCGGTCCACAAAGGCAATGTACAATGGTCGGTTTTGCTCTCTGCACTTTTCTTGGAGTTGATGCGGATAAAATATCATGTCTATAGTTGATCTTCCAGCCCTGAATCCACATTATGATTCAGGGTAGACACGATTCACCGGCTGGTGTAGATGCACTTTTGTGAAAGCTTTACCTACTACACTTAGTAGCAAGATATCTCTGTAGTTGTTGCAGTTGCCCTTTTCGCCTTTATTTTTATACAAAGTGATTATGTTTGCACCACACATCTTTTGTGGTACCTTACTCTCTTTCCAGCATCTGGGGGTAGCCATGTTAGTCTGTATCCACAAAAACAAGAAGTCCAGTGACACCTTAAAGACTAACATTTATTTGAGCATAAGCTTTCATGGGTAAAAAAACCACTTCTTCAGAAGCATGGAGTGAAAATTACAGATGCAGGCATTATATACTAACACATGAAGTGAAGGGAGTTACCTCAGAAGTGGAGAACCAGTGTTGACAAGGCCAATAGGATCAGGGTGGGTGTAGTCCACTCCTAATAACTGATGAGGTGGTGCCAATTCCAGGAGAGGCAAAGCTGCTTTTGTAGTGAGCCAGCCACTCTCAGTCCCTATTCAAGCCCAAATTAATGGTGTCAAATTTGCAAAAGAATTTTAGTTCTGCAGTTTCTCTTTGAAGTCTGTTTCTGAAGATTTTTTGTTCCAGTATGGTTACTTTTAAATATGTCATAGAATGTCCAGGAAGATTAAAGTGTTCTCCTACTGATTTTTGAATGTTACGATTCCTGATGTCCAATTTGTGTCCATTTATTCTTTTAGGTAGAGACTGTCCAGTCTGGCCAATATACATAGCAGAAGGGCATTGCTGGCACATGATGGCATATATCACATTGGTAGATGTGCAGGTGAACGAGCCCCTGATGATGTGGCTGATGTGTTTTGGTCCTCTGATGATCAGTGCTATGAGCCTGTATAGTGAAGCAAGAAGCAGCTTAGAGCTTCTCCTTGTCACTGTAATTTATTTATTTAACTGGCTTGGACAGAACACACAAAATTCTACCATCCTCACTGTGAAAGAGAGCCAAACGGGTTTCTGCCAATCAGCGGTTGGAAGCTTAAAATAGAAAAATGCAGGCTAGAGATAAGGTACATATTAAGAGTGAGCATAATTTACCACTGGAACGTCTTATCTAGTGATTGGTTGATTTTCCAGTACTTACAGTCTTTAACACAAGACTGGCTATCATTCTAAAAGCTAGGATACAGTTCATACAAAAGTTAAAGGTTTAATGCAGAAATTACAGGTTGAGGTTCTTTAGCCTGTGTTATAAAGCAGGTCAGACTAGATTATCATAATGGTCCCTTCTGGCCTTAAACTCTATTAACTCTCCTGACCACATGGGATAGGCTCAACCCAGCAGGGAACAAGAACCAATATCATGTGACTTCTGTGACCCATCAAAACCAACCAACTCAACAGGCAATTCAGGAAATACTGGGAAAATTACCTGTAAGAATATTTGCAATCATCTAAATTCCTTTATATGTATTTTCCCAAAATTATTAGAAAACATTTCAGAGTGACATAACATCATTCCAGTTTCATGCACATAAATGCAAATGTGTGAATGCAGAACCGGGTAAAAGCTGATGACAAAAATAAATGTCACTGGGAATGTTTTGCTTGGCACTATTAATAATAATAGTTCTTATTAATATATTATTCTCATTAATATTACATCATTTCTGTGACTGTTATGCCCAGCTCCATTATTAATCATAATTGCATAGTATTAGTAATATGGCTATCATAATATATTAATAATAAAACATTAATAATGTCTGAGTTTACGTTCACATTTAACTCATGGTCTCTCAACTCCTAAAGTGTTGATGATATAAGATACTCAGATACTTCTTCAGTGGAAATTGAGAATACTCAGAACTTTGATACTGCCTAAACTAACATGCCAACCTATTCTACCACTAAAAGGATAACCATAATTATGTGCCAGCCCTATAATCAGATCCAGACAGGCCATGGTCCACAGAGATAAAGCCCCACTGACCTGTGAAGATCAGAAAGATCCAACATGAGGGCTTTTATTGTCCCATGGTATCTCACCTCATAAATAAATATACCAGGCAGAGCTGACTGCAAATTTTCAGTTTCCTTTTTTTAAAATAAAAATTGCTTTTCTTCTGGCAAATGAAAATTCTAATTTCTTTCAGTATCCCAGGTTTCTGATGAAAAATCAAAACAAAAAACCACCAGAAAAAAAATCGTTTGGCTCTGAAATCTGAAAAACTTTCAGGTTTTGAAAAATTAAAATTGTTTGGGTTTCAGTTGGTTTTCATTGCTGAAAATCAAAAAAAATCACTTTTCAAAAAGAGAAACATTTTCAATTTTCCATTTGTTATTGAAAGATGGAAAACATGGAAATTGTATTTGCAATTTCTTTCACAGTTTTTTAGGGTCACTTTTGGTTTTGAACCACTAAACTGATAGCCTAACTGATTCTGATAACTTTTTTTTTCTTTCGCTGAATTCTTCATTCAACTTGCTGCTATGTTTTAGATCCCCACACTCTCTACAAGGGTTACTGCCTCAATTTAAACAGTAAGGTTGATCTGCTGTGTGATTAAAGCACTGGACAGAGACTTGAGTTTAATATCTTACTCTGTCACAGGCTTTCTGTTTGATCACGGGCAAGTTATTTAATCTCTCTTTGTACCACAGTTCCTCATCTGTAAAATGGGGATAATAATGCTTCCTTTGCCTCTCTTCTCTATTTAAATAATAAGCATTCTGGGACACAGACTTTCTCTCAGTGGGGTCTCAGTCTCCACTAGGTCATCCAGGTGCTACTGCAAAAGGAATATTAAATAATGGCCAATAAAGAGTGCACATCCTATAGATAATCCAATCCCACCCATCTAGCTCCCTTTGTCTTTAATTTGTAAAATTGTATGTCTAAATTTAAAGCATAATCTTTCAAATGCTTATGCACATGTCAGTAAAATTACTCAGGCATTTAATTGTTTGTAGATCCAGACCTTATGTTATAAATTTGTGGGGCCAGGAACTAGGTTTTTTATGTTCTATAAAGGGCCTACGACACACTATGGACCATGCCATACCGTCAGTTGTTTAAAAACCAGGAGACCATTTAAACCAGCAAGAAAATCTGTCTAAAAATCAGGACCCTCCATAAAGAATAATGCTGCAATCTGCAGTTTTGTTCACCTCTAAAAATAATGGGCCAAACTGGTACAACTTCACTGGGGGATTAATTTGTCCCACCAATTCAGGGCCAGACATCAACTAGTATAATGAATGTCAGTGATGGTAATGTAGCTGTGCTGATTTACATCAGTTGAGGATGTGGCCCTCAGAATTTACTGGTTATCACTGGTCACCTGTCACTGACATATTCATAAAGTCATAGAGTTTAAGGCCCACAAGGGACCACCAGATCATCTAATCTGACCTGTATATCATAGGCCACCAAGCCCACCCAGCACCCACAGACTGAACCCAACAACCAAAATTAGATCAACATATTGCTTCACTCTTCTGATGGTTAGAAACCTTCTAAGTTCTAGTTTGAATTTGTTCATAGACAGTTTAGACCCAGTTGTTCTTGTGCCAACATTGTCCTTTAGCTTAGATAGCTTTACACCCTCCCTGGTGTTTACCCTCTTTATGTATTTATCAAGAGCAATCATATACCCTCTCAGCCTTCTTTTTGTTAGGCTAATCAAGCCAAGCTCTTCCCATCTCCTTTCATAAGATAAGCCCTCTAGTACCCTGATCATCTTAGTAGCCCTTCTCTGCACCTGTTCCAGTTTGAATTCATCTCTCTTGAACATGGGTGATCAGAACTGCAGCCCAGATGAGGTCTTACAGTTCCTTGTGGTATGAAAAGTTCTCTATCTCTACTGGAAATACCACTCCTAATGAATCCTAGGATCACATTTCCCTTTTTCACAGCCACATTATACTGGTGGCTCATAGTCATCCTGTGATTGACCAGTACCTCCAGGTCTTTCTCCTCCTCTGTTGCTTCCAATTCATAAGCACCCAGTTTATTACAGACATTCTAAATAGTAGACCCTAACTGCATCCCTTGCACTTTGTACTGTTGACTATTATCCCATTTCTGTTACTCCATTCTTCGAGGTCATCCAGATCTTCCGCTGTGTTGAGGATGCCTCCCCAATTTGTATCATTAGCAAATTTCATTAGCATACCCCCACCTTTTGTGCCAAAGTCCTTAATAAAGATATTGAATAAGATTGGCCCCAAGATCAGGACCTGAGGAACTCTACTAGTAACCTCCCGCCAATCCAACTGATCACCTTTCAACACAACATGTCACTATTTCCCCTTTAGCAATTCCTTATCCACCTTACAATTTTTGTATGAATACCTATTGTCTCTAATTTAATGGTTTCCCATATGGTGCTGTGAAATGATTTAGTGAAGTTCAAGTATATTAAATCTACCTCATCTCCCTCATCTTAAAAATCAATTATCTTCTCAAAGAAGGAAATCAGGTTAGTCTGGCATGATCTACCTTTAGTACACCCATGTTACATTACATCCCCTTTTCTGTTTCTCTCCATGCATTTAATTATTATTATTATTATTTAATGAATTATTTCCTTCACAATTTCTTCTCAAGCTTTACAGACTACTGAGGTCAGACAAATGGGTCTGTGATTACCTAGAGCACTTTTCCCCTCTTCCTTAATTATAGATATAGCAAGAAGGGCCAGATGCACAGTTCTCATCTGGGTTCAGATTTTGAACAGCTAAGACTTGTTGGTGCCTCGCCCTACTCTTATGCTAATGGGTACATAGCATAATTTATAATCTGTTCTTTTTATAACCTTCAGCTTATTATGCAGTTAAACATAAGAGTGGTTCCAACTTGGTTATTATTTAAATGTTAGTTTTCAATGTTCATCTGCTTACTTTTTAAAAATATTTAATGTTAAGGAGGCTTAGCCTGAATGGCTGGGCTCCAGCAGAAGCGAGTGAAATCTTTTTTAAAAAAACAAACAAACCATGGAACAGAATGTGGAGAATACAAAAGTGTCAAAGCTGAGAGTTTAGCCAATCACTTTATTTATAGCTTTCCTAGGCTGTGGATCAGTCTCCTATTTTGATTGTTGTTCCCTCTGAAGTCTGCCAACATGAAGGTCAATTTAAGGTCAAGACGGAGGGCTTGCCCATTTGAGTTTAGCAAGTGTGGTTTGCCCATGACCAGAGTACATGGTGCTCGGTTATGTTATATTAATGAATTCAGAGGATACCTCTGTGAAAATCTAGGACGGTGCGTTTGCTCCTAAATGTTACAGATTGATTGTGGTATTATATAGGTTGTGATGTAAAGTTCCAGTGGTTATAAGTTTGTAGCCACTAAGATGTAGATGAAAAAGAAACCTTGTATTGATGGCTTAGATGTTACTGCCTTTCAACATGTACCTGTAACCAGGCCTTGGTCAGCATGAGGGTTACTGGCACAGCTTTGGGTTTGCAATGGCTGTTGAATGTAATTGCACTTGATGAGCTACCCATAGGACCCGAATGTGTGAGTCCTACTACACCAGAAGTCCTGCTGATGTTGGTGGGGCTATTCACATGACAAAGTGCTCACTGGCATGAGCCGGGGATGCATGATACAACCTGTTACATGGCAAATCTCCTTCAATTGGAACAGCCAACATTTCCAGCCTGACTCTAACACTGTACTTACACTGAGGACTTGAGTTCTTGCTTAGTCCCTGATTTCAGTGGATTACACTGTGTCATTTAAGCATACCCCATAGTAAAGGGCAGTACAGGGATGTACCACCCCAGCGGAAAACTTGGAGGCAAAATGTCTCCCAGTCATGCACAGGCTGTGCGCCCTTTGCTATGTCCGTAAATGGAGGTACAGCTTCCTCCAAACCCCCCTCCATCCCTGCAAGGCCAGCCAGATCCACTGGCCACTCCATTCCGGAAGCACAACCCCACCTCCCTACCACCCGTCCGGATGACAGCCCTGCAAGGGGAGGGAGATGGTTCTTTCCACTTTAGCTGGGAACCCCCATAAGAGCCAAGGAGAATCTGTCCCAGTGAAACTACTCTCATGGCAAAGGCCACGGTACTGGGCCATTTCTTGTGGAAGAGAGTGACTGTGTAATACCCTTTACACAGAGATAGATTTCAGTGGGGCTACTTGTGTGATTAGGTATTCACTAACATGAATAAAGGTCTCACCAACAGGTCCTACATGCATCTAGAGCATGTAATACAATTGTGTGTAACCCTTTCATTCTGTTTTGTTCTACATAGGTTCTTATACCTCCTTAGCAATCAGAGACAAAAAAAATAACTCCCACACAATGTTTTGCATCCAGGGATCTCAAAGCACTTTATAAAAGTGGTCAATGTCATTAGCCCCATTTTACACACTGGGAAGCTGAAATACAGAACAGTCACCCAGCAGGTCAGTAACAGAGCCAGGCCTAAAATCCACATCTATTGGCATTCCTTTCAGCACACTCTCCCCTAGGCAACACTTGTTCACGCAGGTTCACACAACACTGGCAACCACTGAGCCCTTTTCCATTAATTGACACAACTACACATTTGTCCCTTGTGATTTGTTCTTTCTCTCATCCTCTCCCCAGGGGGACAATTGTATATGCTGTGGAGTGTTTTGCTTTGATCTGGTTTTATGGGCAGAGTTGAGTTTTTTAGCATACACGCACTGCTCTGTGCTTCACCCACTTCCACAGCCACCCAATATTTCATGAGATGCACTGTGGCTTGTGGGCTACATGACAGGTTTCGCTTGCCACAGTCTGTAATTATTCAGCACTGTGGCCTTAAATTGCTCTGTTTAAAAAATGCTGCATGTATTATTTATCTTACAGTGCGGCACAGAGGTCTCATTCTGCTGGGTTCTGTACTGAGTGCAAAGAGTCAGTGTCTGCCCCTCAAAGAGTTTATAGTCTGATAAGACAAGGGAAACAAAGGGAGTATTATTATTGGCATTTACAGATGAGGAACTGTGATGCCCAGAAGGTGAAAGCTTCAAAAGAACCTAAGTGATTTAGAAACCTAAGTCCCATTTCCAAGCCACTTCAGCATCCAAATCTAACTGAGAGGCACTTAGGCAGGACTGACCCTGAGAATTAAGTAACTGGCTTAAGGTCACACAAAGGCTGTAGTAAAGTCAAGAATTGAGCCCAGATCTCTTAAGTCTCAAGCCAATATCTCAACCACCACAGAATGGCTACCCACCTCCTGACCTAACAAAATGCCATTATCTTTTTTCTGATCACAGAAAATTGTACAGATCTTGGAAGTTAAGGAACTTTCTCTTGCTTTATACATTTAAATTAAAGTCTATTTAAGAAAAAAAACGACAAGACAGTGCAATTTTAAAGTCATTTGGCAAACTGATTCTGTCAAGAAAGCTTAGTTTCATTCTGTTTGCTTGCAACAGCCTTTTTCCCCCCATAACTCTGCTGTTCTTGTTCTTTTAATACATTTGGGAGGCCTGTCAAGGCCTATCCACTCTCTAAATAGCTTTGCAGATTAAATTTTTAACTCTACTCTCTTCATGCAGATGTATATTTCTGACAAAGGATTGCACTGGCACGTCAGCTTCCATCTTTCTCACAAGAGAGGAAACAGCTACGTGCCAGTACTGCTTGAAACGTTGAACCTCCTCAGCAACAACAACAGAAAAGACCCCGCACAGAGAAATCCCACCTCTTGTTTATTTGGGCCTTGGTTAAGCTACTTTTATTCGTCATCCCTGTTACAACTTTTTCTTTCAGCTTCCACAACACAGGAAACCAACTAATGAGGGATCATAAAATATGAGGCAGAATTTTTGTTTTATCGCTGCTGCCAAGACACCTGAGCTCCTAACTAAAGATACTACATCACAACCAGCCTTGCTGCTTTAACTTTTGTTTGAGCTGGGAGTTATTTTTCATATGCCTTTTTTACACACTCATGCCAATAGAAATTAAGTCCACTTTAGGCATTCTGCCTGGGGGAGGGGCTGAACAGCCATTGGAATGAGAACTCTAGTTTAGATTATTATAGTGCCGAGATCAATGTTTTTAAATATCTGGGTTTTTTTTGGGGGGGGGGGGGGTGTTTCGAGGATGGGGCTCGGTGGTAAGGAAGATTTTGGTAAATCAGGGCCAGATTCTGCAAATTTACTCACACAGAGAAGTATGTTACTCGTTGAGTAGTCCTTCTGATGTCAATGGGATTACTCAGTGAGTATATGAGTGGCAAAATCTGCATCATAATTAGCTGTTTAAATGCAATGAGACTGAAATTTCATTTGTTCGTTATCATCTGAAGTGCAATTTTTTTTCCTCACAGAATCAAACTCATGTAAATAAGTCGTAGCTTATGCATATATTGTTGCTTATGCATATATTGGGGCTTTCTGATACAAACCCTTAGCACAAATGGTTGAGCACGGAGCTAAAAGATTGGTACAGATATTGGGTCAAATTCATCCCTGGGGGAGAGATACCCAGGAAAGAATATGATCATTTAAACATGAGCCTGCATGTCCTTACTCAAGTGAGCAGTTGCATAGCAATCACTGAGACTACTTGTGTGATTAAAGATTACTTACCACAGAAAGATTACTTACCAGATTATACTTTCAGGGACACATTTGCAGCTGGTGCAAATTGGTATAGCGCCATTGAAAGAATGGAGAGGTGCCAATTTATGTGAGCTGAGGTTCTGGCCTTTGTGTTTTAAAATAGATACTACATAAGAAAAGTTCAGTGTGAGTGTGTGTTTTAAATAGGGATAGGATTTCAAATGTCAGTTCAGACATTTTAATGGAAGTGTTTCCTTTTTAAGGTCAGAATATTGTACTGTGTTCACCATGGCTAAGGGAATTCTCATAAAGCCAGGGCTAAATTTTGCCCTCCTATATGTGCACATTACATCTAATGGCTTCAGTGGGAGTTGCCTGTGCATATTTTAAAAGCATGTAGCAATCAGAGATGAAAAAGACTTACTAGGTCTTCTAGTCTTACTGCTGTAGTCCAGTCTTTACCACCAGTGGCACATCCACATTTGTCTTCCATAATCCACATCTCAGAATCTTTTGAGCCCTTCCAGACTATGAAATCACGAAGTCTGCAAACTATGTGCTGACTTTTCATCTACATCAAAGTGTCTTAATGTAAACAAGTAGCAGGCCCAGTACTTATTTAATCTGAATGTTAGTGGAGAAAGTAAGCAATTATACATGATGCACAGCAACTTTGTAACTTACAATTCCAAATATATTTTCAAGCCTGATATTTTCTTATTAAAAATGTAATGTGGATTTAATCACAAACATTGCATCTTGTCAAATATGCCACCAGAACTATTATAAAATTCATTGCAGATATGCATACATATATATCCACATGTGTTTGTATATGTGTATGTATATAAATAATTTATACACATATGCACATATATTAATTATATATAGTTAGATATAGCATTATATTATATACTGTATATTATATATAATTAATCATCTCTGGTTTTCTTGCTTAGTGTTTGTGTCTTAAGTTTTTAATAATTTAAAAAACCCATACATTTGAGCTGTATGCAATATTGCATTTTTTCATACACTCTCAATGTTAATTTCATCTAACATAATTTTTTGTGTGGGAATTTCCTAGGGTTTTTTTATTATTATTAAAAATTTAAGACACAAATACTAAAAAAAAATAATCAAAGATTCATTATATACAGTTAGATATATTATTATATACAATATATTAGTTATATTATATATCTAATAATAAGGCACTACAAGATGCATAGTAGCCTTTGAGCCTCTAAAGCCTAAAGCACTTTGACTTATTGAGCTCTGGGGCTTGTGGAGACTGCGGCCATGCTACCTTCCTGGTGCTCTGGGACTGGAGGCACTTTGGAGCTGAGGGGGCTCACCTGGAATGGGGACCGGCGGCCATGGTGATGGGCTCTGGGCTCCAGCAGGCGGGAGGGGAAGGGGCAGTGCCTAGGCTAGCCTCCCAACCCGGCGGTTCACATGCGACCCATGTGTTTTAGGTAGCTATATATCCCACATTACTGTGGTATCTGAGCACCTCATAATCATGAATTATCTTCCCATTATCCCCATTTCACCAATGAGAAACTGAGACACATGCAGACTTGCCTGAAGTCGCAGCGAATGTCTGTGGAAGGGCAGGGACTTGAAGCCAGGTGTAAGAATTGTGTCGGTTCTCAGAGTACCCAGCTGTCAGGAAGTTGACACCCAGTTACACTCATGCAAGTCTTCCTCTTGCTGGAGGCAGAGGAGCAACAAGGTAACCCATAGTCCTGGGTACCCCAAGAACCATCATAACAAATACTAGCTTGTACCCTAATCACTGGAACACCCTTATTCTACCCTGCTTTACCTGACAAAGAGCAATAGGTTTTGAAATGCACAGGTTTAATAATGTTACCCATCACTGTAGGTTCTGAGCACCTCCCAAATAAAATTAAGGTCCTCATTTGTCCATTTCTCAATATAGGGGTTATTAAGTAAATACTCAAATCTGCTCTCTCCCCACACCCCATTTACCTCAGCTGTTAGAGACTAACCAATAACAAAGCAGGGATATGTCTAATGGAGACCTTTCCTTCCCTTGCTGAATTTTGGGGAAGTTCAGAGCTGGTTTAATCAAGTCTTGAGTTCTAACCCAGGTTCTGACACTGATTCTCTCCGTAACTTGGGGCTAGCCTCATAGGGTTGGTTTTGAAAAGTGGCTAAAGTACCTCTGAGGATCTGAGGACCTTACATCTCTTTGTGGCATTTTCTCTGTTTTCAGAATAGTGATAATCATATTTACCTACTTACTTTACCCGTTATGAGAACAGCTCACCAAAATATTTTGTACTAAACTTCATTTTGACAAAAAAATGGCCTTTTTCATGCAAATTTTGCTAAACGCTGTTTCCTATTTACATTTTTTCATTTCTTGTGATAATTTTGTACTTTTTGTTCTACAATTTGAATGTAACCATTTTTTAAAAAAAATTGTTTACTCAAACCCATGTTTTTCAATGAGCAAAAAATCTCAACAACCGTTATAATAAGAGTTTCAATACAAACTTTCATATCAAAGTGTCAAAATGTTTCGGAAGAACAAAAAATGGAACTAGTCAAAATTACAACATTTGGGATTTTTGATTATTTGATCAGCTGTATAGTTGTACAGATTAGAGAGTTAACAGCTGGATAGAACTTTGAAGATGTTAAGCATCTGATACTATTACTGACACAATGAAAAAGAGCACACAACAAAAACCCCACAGTCTGAATCATAGAGCAGAAAACTAGTTATTTTGGGCACCATGCATCCATCCCTCGGGATCAATCCAGGACAGTTCCCCTCTGTGTATTTCCCAGTTCTTTGTCCAGACTATTTTTAAATATTTTTTTATTTAAAGTTTGTGAATATGTATAGAGTGGGAGACTAGTGTGCAAGTTGGCTGAGAGGCAGTTGTAGGAGAAGAAGACAGAGAAGTTAAAGACTTAGTTTAAAGTTTCTTATTTTTTTAGTAACTGAAATTTTGATCTATCTTTTTTTCTTCAAACTTAGCTGATGCTGCTGTAAAAAGATGAAAGCCTGTATCTGCAGCCCAAGAGTTGTATTGACAGTTCACCTAACAAGTGTTTACATTTGAAAAAGCATCCAAACTGGTTTCTCCTTTATTCCTGCCTTCTTGAAGGAGCTGGAGCAGAGAATACATTTATGTCACGAGGAGATTTCAGAGTAAACTAAAAACCTTTTGTACAGCCATTACTCCCAAAACCAAAAAGGTTGTAATTCCAAAATGGTAACAAAACTATATACGCAGAACAATGCAATCACATTTGAAAACAAAATGTTTGCATACCTGTTCCTCCTTTCTTTGTCCACCAAGACTTACGTTCAAGAGACTGTTTTTTTCATCTAAGAGCTGACAACATAGAACATCAGAAGCAGATTTGTTTGTTTGTTTGTTTTTTGATTGCCACATGCACTGCTTTAAGTGTTGGCCTTATTGTTTGCATTATACTAGTCCCTACAGGCGGCTCCAATTAAGGCTAGAGCCCCATTGTGCTAAGTACAGTAAGAAACGGTCCCAGCTTGAAAGATCTTTTAGTCTAAAGAAACAAGACAGAGACAGGGTGAGAGAAAGGAGGTATCATACGTATGAAAAACAGAGAATCAGGATGAAATCTGTGGCAAAAGTCTCATTGACTTCAGTGGGGCTTCGATTTTGCCAAAAGTTACTTAGCTCACACAGGAAGTCTGAGAACTGAGCCCAGATTTCTCAAGTCACAACTATTGTTTTATCCATGAGCCCATGTTCCTCTTGTGAGGCCATCACTCCCCTTGTGAAGACATCAAAAACACAGAATGTGAAACACAAGTTTCTGCAGATAAGTGAAAAAAGAACTAATTTGCATCTACGTAAAAGTTCTAATCCATGAACTGGTATTTAAAATAATACTTCAGATTTCTTTTTTAGCATAGCTGTTGGGTGCACCTTTGAGATTACAGAGATAGTTATTATGCCACCCCTTGTGAAAGGTTTAAGCCTGATAATTGATGGCAAAACAGATCTGCACAAACAGATGTACACTCAGCTTTGCCTATGTTAGTTATACACTTTATGGCACTTGTAAATTAAGGAGCAAAGTGATTTGTTCAAAGTCAGAACAATAATAAACAAAAATACTGTTACGTTTGACATGTTCCCTGTATACATTTGTTCTTGCCTTGATCTATTTCTTTCTGAATCTGTTCCATGTCAGTCCTCCTTGTTCTACAATATTTCTCATCTTGCAAATATTGATAGTCATCAATCTTGACCCAGAGTAATTAAATATTTTCTCAAAGAAACAAGTATCTCTATTTCCTCTGTGACCGTCCACTGGAGCATGAAATGATTAGGCATTAACAGGAAATCTTCTACTTTTTTGGTGCAAACTTGATCTCTTTTATCTTAGTCAGAAAATGCACTCGATTCCTAACAAGAGCTTTTCCAAATGTAACACTGCTGATTTGTTGGATAATGAAATCCAAATTGTTCCACAAAAAAGGTGCAATTATACAGCGTGTAATACACAAATAAATTGACTTAATGTTACATTATAATGAAAACTGTGCAAAATCCTCTACACAAGCACAATAAAATAATAAAAAGTAATAGAACAGGTAATAGATGTAAAATAAATGCTAAAAAAGTAGTTCAAATCATTTTCATACCAGTCAAAAGATACTGAGAAGGGCGCATCCAATCACAATAAAACACCAGAATGAAACACTTCTAAATAGTAATATAAATTTTTGTGGACACTTCATGTCCCATGATGTGGAATTGACATATAGTTTGATTTTCTTTTTCCTAATGTAAGCCACAGTTTTACAGTCCTACTGAAAACATTTTATTGCTGGGGATGTATTAGACATGGTTCATTTCCCTTCTCAGTATGGCTTTAATTTTCCACATCCATGGCTTGACACAGACCCAAACACCAGAAGATGGTTGTCTGCTATAAACTGTTTGGTTTTCTTTGATTGCTTTACAATTTAATCTATAGTTCATTCCATTAACCCTTTCCATTTTAATGCCACAAAAGTCTTCCCCATCTCTTTAATATAAAGATAAACTTCCTCCCAAACATTTATGTTCTAATGTCCAGAGGATTATGATGGCAGGTGGAGGGAGAAGGATAGTTTCTTTCCTAGTTAACTTCACCATGGCCATATGTACTGGGCAAAATAATTGAATGCATCACAGCAGTGAGATTTTTCCCTTCTGTTTTCATAACACAGTCCTGATTATTCATTCATTTGGTTTGGTCATAGTCATACTGATTTGCAGAGCCAAGAAAGTGCCACTGTCATTCTAACTTTCTCCTCAATCCCTGATCTTTGGGGGGTGGAGGCGATCTTTCCCGTCTGCAGTGTTGTCACATCCGATATTCAGTTCCTTCCGGCAGAGAAAGTGTATCTGGGAGGGTCACCAGATCAGCCTATGCCTCAGGGCTCCTCGCCTAAAGTACAAAAGACTCAACTCAGCTCACGTTAGTCATCTAGGTGGCCTATCGGTGGTGACGGACTGCCAGCTCGGGCTGTGGGCTAGCCGTGATAACTGCCTTGAAATGCTAAGTGCTTAATTAAGGACCTTTCATATCAGTTATTGAGGGCTCCATCTCCCATAGCCCTGGGCACTGTGCTTTACAGAGGACTCCCTAGAGCCGCTGCCAACTTCATTGCTGTGACAAGTCAAAAAAGAGAGAGAGAGAGAAATAAAAAATGAAACAAGTAGTCTGAATCCTCTCGCAAGCTCCCAAAATCTAAATACAACCAGACAGCTGAGTAGTCAGCATGTCCCCTACTAAAAATATACTTTTTAATCTTTATGAAAATATCTCTTGCTTTTGTTTTGGGCCAGCTGAGGAGCAGTTTCCTGACAAGGTTCAGGATGCTTGCCTTACCCTGCAGTGGTGCAGTCATCTGTTGCTCCTTTCCCTGGAACATTTGGTCCAAGCTAAGGGAGTATATTTACTTTAAAAACATCAAAACCAGATGTTTTGAGTATATTGTGTGTAATTTATATTTGTTTTTTTTTCTATTCAGCAGAACTACTACAGTTAGGGAAGAAGGAAGAAAACAATCTACATATAACTATAGGAGAGAGGCTTGGGAAAAAATTTTTTATTGCTGTATGCAATAGAAAAGAAAGGTATTTATCATGGTCATTATCAAGACAAATTCCGGGCCCAATTCTCCTCTAAGTTATACACCAGCATCTAACCAGAATAATTCCACTTCAATCAGTGCAGTTACTTTAGTGTGAAACCTACCTAGGTCAGAACTGGGCCCACAGCTCTTTGTAGAGAAGTTCACAGGTGGAAATCTATGCAAGTGAACCAATTCTGATCTTACATCAATGCAACTCATTCGACATCCATAGAATTACTCCTACTTTACAACAGTGTGAGCAAGATCAGAATCTGGACAAAGGACAAAATTCGACCCTCAGTTCTAACAATGTAAATCCGGAGTAGCATCAATGAAGTCGGTGCAATTTCCCTGGATTTAAGATGATGTAAATGAGAACATAATTTGGCTCTACAGGCTAGATTTTCAGCGGGTAGAAAGGAGTGTAGTCCCCTTGAAGTAGAGAGAGCAACAGCAATTTATACTAGCTGAGGATCTGACCCGGCAAGCAAAATACAGACAGCTAGGAAGTATCAAAAGTTCAGAAGATTGTGTAACCAGGAAAAAAAAATTGCAGGAGTCAGTCTGAAAGGAAAAAAACACAAATGTCTAGTAATGGTGGTCTCAATTATATTATTTTAACTCAGGTCAGTGGTTTTAGGCTGGTATTAAAACAATATACTTGAAAGCTGAACCGGGCCCAGTAAAGTACTGTAATGCTAGCTGAGAAATATGTGCTTATGGATGCTTCTTTCACTCTTTATAAAGAGAATTCAAGAGGGGAATACACCCTGCCCAACGTCGACCTGTACATAAGAAAATGAAGCCATCCCATTGTCATCGGTCAACTAACCTTCTAGTAAGCCAGTCTGATAAGAATAATGGAAACACGTGAATCTAAAACTTCAGCAGACAGAGGCTAACAATACTTCTTCTTATTTTGAAAGTATGACATTTTTCTTGGAAATATCTTTTCTGTTTTAATCAACACACTTTGTGCTCTTTGATGTACATGCAGCTTCGCACTTGTCTGGTTGGTGATTAATGTGGAAGCTACTGATGTCTATAAGCGATTGATATCACTATATGTTTTTTATGTATATTTTAATGCAAACAGTGGATATTAAAAGGAATGTGTTGCTATTTAAACTGTAGATTCAGTTGCTAATATACTTACCTATCATGATAAGGCTGTGATCTTAGCTGTAGTTGTGTATCAATATTACCTGGAAAAATGTATAATAATTTGACAGCTACAGGATTCTTTTCTAACTCTTTCATATATTATCATATAGACACACAAGAACAAACACATCCTTGAATTTTAGAAATGACATGGGAATCCTGCTTTTGTAAATTAAGATATTTTTAAAATACCGGTATCACTGCAAGAAAAAACAGGGACTCACACTAGTTTAAATAAGGTTTTGAACTAGATTATAATAGACCAAATGGGTATTCTATATACACAATGTGTATTGCTTGCATGGTCTATCTTGCACCCCCACCCATGTAAGGAGTTCTTACTCATACACTGTCTACTTATATGAGTAAGAACTCCTTAATGAGAGTGACCGATAAAACCTATTGCTTGTATAGCACAGGGGATTCTTTGGAATGTAAAAAGCTGTATAAAATGCAAAATGGGATTCCTTCTTCATCGGGATTTGTAATTAATGTGACTTCTTTTTAAGGCAGAAAGCAGGGAGCTATCTCCTTGTGTACAGTTCTTCATGCCCAATTTAGCAGATTATTTTTTCTGCCTCACCATGTGACAATTAAAACACAAACAGACGAATATCTGCAAAATCATTTAAGGCTCTGAATAAAAACTGGAAAGGGGGGGGCATATTGAAATGTACAAAATACGCAGGGATATGTGGAATATTAAAGCACTGCTTTCATTCCAGAGATGAGATCACGGGGAAGATTATTGATAATTCAGAGGCCAAGCATCTGTGCTCACTCAAAGGGATGATACTGACAATTATTAACTACAAAACTGTTGTAGCAGCGTAAGCGTAAATAAGCTATCACCATGGAGCTGCATGGGAGAATGGCATTCCTCTGGAATGTATTTTACTGCAGCATGCTCTACCTGATGACAGCTACAATCAAGAGTGGCTCCAGGCAGCTGCTTTGCTGCAGGCCACATTCAATTATGTCGGACCGCATTAGTCCCTGGCGAAGCTGTCACCTTCCAGCCTGTGAAGTGATAGCATGAAGAGGCTCCTGAACTCTCTGCAGTTCTTGCTTCAGTTAGGGGAGCAAGGGAAACAATGTGAAAAAAAGACCATTAGCACTCTGACTGCTTGCAGCATTCATTTTGCTCGTGGAGGGGGGAAGAAAATAGCTTAGGTGAGCTGGATTCAGAAAGTTGTCGGGAGTTGGATAATTGCAGATTTTTTTTTTTAACCAGATCATATATTTTGGAGGGGGAAGGGAGCTTAAGGGCAGAAGCAGAAGCAGGGCATGTTCCAGGATTTTCACAGAGTTCCTCACTGGCCTTCTGAAGAGATGTTTTTACTGTACAGACAGTAGCAGGAAATTGAACCTTTTATGATCCTTTCCCAAACAATCCCAGGACATTTCTAGAGGTATAAAGCCCTGGAGGGGTGTTTGGTTCCTGTTGTTCAGAGTCTTGTATTACCCACCCAGAGCCTTAAAAGAGTTTCTTTCGGCAGATGGGCAATAGAGGACTCAGGAGACTGGTAAATGGAATAGAGAACCTTTCTCTGCTAAGTGAGTCAGAGCTATCCCAGTGGTTACATTTGGATGGCTGCTGGTGGCCAGTTTGAGATAAGTCTGGCAGTCTCAGGTCAGCTCTGGGAGATGGGAATCCACATCACAGAAGCACAGGGTGACCAGATGTCACGATTTTATAGGGACAGTCCTGATCTTTGGGTCTTTTTCTTATATAGGCTCTTATTACTCCCCACCCCAGCCTAGATTTTCCACACTTGCCGTCTACTCACCCTACAGGAGCACCACTAGAATTGGTAGTCTCAATAGACAAGGCCAAGGCCTGTATGGGCCACAACACCTCAGCAACCCTCTTTCTCTTGAAGGTGAGCCCTCCGCAGGAGTTCTGGAGTGGATTAGCACAGGGGAATGGGCACAGTTTCATCACAGTTGGTCACTATGTTCACAGTCTGAGAAGAAAGGGAAGATCAGTCTTCAGAACTCAGACTGCAAATTCTTTGTGGCACAGACTGTCTATTTTTATCACAAGCTGGTACAGCATCTAGCACAATGGGGATACAGTCACTGATTGTAACTTCTAGGTGCAATGGAAATGCAAATTAAATAATAATAATTAATCCATAAGAAATGGCTGCCCACATAGCACCCAAACCCAATCACTTACAAAATAAACAGGTTTCTTTCCTATAAGGTAGATAGGGTACGGAATAGGAAATCACTTCCATAGCTAAGCAGTCACCTTGCAGGTGGGCTATGCGCCAACTTCATATACCTGAGCAAGGTCATAAGAACATAAGAACATAAGAACATAAGAAAGGCCGTACTGGGTCAGACCAAAGGTCCATCTAGCCCAGTATCCTGTCTACTGACAGTGGCCAATGCCAGGTGCCCCAGAGTGAGTGAACCTAACAGGTAAAGATCAAGTGATCTCTCTCCTGCCATCTATCACCCCCCTCAGACAAACAGAGGCTAGGGACACCATTCCTTACCCAGCCTGGCAAATAGCCATTAATGGACTTAACCTCCATGAATTTATCCAGTTCTCTTTTAAACCCTGTTATAGTCCTAGCCTTCACAGCCTCCTCAGGCAAGGAGTTCCACAGGTTGACTGTGCGCTGTGTGAAGAACTTCCTTTTATTTGTTTTAAACCTGCTGCCCACTAATTTCAATGGGTGGCCCCTAGTTCTGCTATTATGGGAACAAGTAAATAACTTTTCCTTATTCACTTTCTCCACACCACTCATAATTTTATATACTTCTATCATATCCCCCCTTAGTCTCCTCTTTTCCAAGCTAAAAAGTCCTAGTCTCTTTAATCTCTCCTCATATGGGACCCTTTCCAATCCCCTAATCATTTTAGTTGCCCTTCTCTGAACCTTTTCCAATGCCAGTATATCCTTTTTGAGATGAGGAGACCACATTTGTACACAGTATTCAAGATGTGGACGCACCATGGATTTGTATAAGGTCATAAATATTCTCCCCCCCCAATATGTTGTCTAGCCTCCATACATATTTCCTCTGGAAAACAGATCTCACTTTGTACTACAGTTCAATTCTGAATAGTTTATAAAGGGTTAATACATGATTCATAATGGTTTTAATAAACTGTTAATCAGTTGTGAAAGAGTGTAACGGCAGTAAGTTGCTTAAAACCATTTCTAACACCATATACTGATTGCTTATAATCTATCAGACATAACTCTTGTGTCCGTCACATGCTTATAACATCTTATAATCTTAATGTAAAGGATGACCAGAAGCCAAGTTCACCTGAACTGCAACGGAAAGCATGTTTATTGGACTGACGCGCTTGTGGGTAAAACAGAGGACTGGGAGTGGATCAACAGATCTGGGTCATAGACCTAGCTCTGCTGTCTACTTCCTGCGTGACCTTGAGCATGTCATTTTAACGGCTCCGGGCCTCAGTTTCCCCTCCCATGTAAAATATGGATGATAACACTAACCTACCTCGCACAGCTTTTGCAAGTTTCAAATTTGCCGCAGCCTTTGAGAGCATTGATTTGGATGTGGGTGCAAAAATATTACATTACTAATTGCCGTGACTCCCTTTCCTGGCTATCCCCATGAGAGCTGTTGGAACTCTCTTCACTTTTTAACTTTTGCAGAGTTTTAGAGCAAGAACAATGCTCATTGAGTTTAAAACAAATCAAAGCAAACAACTGTGAAACTATTTCAACAGCTGCAAAGCTGCAGAGAGAAAAGATTGCCCAAGTGCACCTATGGATAAATGCATCATGGACTTAGATCCATTACCATCACACCTCTCCGAGTCACTGCTATGATCAGAATCCCAGGGGAACTCATTCACCAAGAAGCATGTCATTTTCATGGTAACATTTTAATTTCCCAGCTCCTGGATAAAGGTATGTTGTCCTTGTCATCACTAAAAAAACACGACTACAATTGATATCTCTGTTCATGGATTTAGATTATATTAAGGGCCAGAGAATCTGGGGACAGAAAGTAAAATATCCCCGTTGAAGCCGGTGGAGTTGTATCAACTGAGAATCTGGTCCTCAAATTTTATTGTCTCTCAGAAGCTGTGAACTGCATGCCACCATCAATCGGGGGTGAAGGGAGGTTCTGAGTGAAGAATTCTGCTTTAACTTGAATCACATGATTCTGACCCCTGGAGGGAGACTTTTCCCCTCAAAACCCAGCAGGAGGCAGTCATGGTAAAACTCAGCCTAGGCATGTATGTTGGTGGTGGTGCTTGTTTGCTTTTCCTTTTTATTGTCAGCGTGAAAATCAGATTAAATCAAATTTTACATCACGGAACCCCATGTTTTTCTCTTTTGGAGTCAACTGAATCCTAAAAGGCTTCACAGACGTACTCCCTGTGGGGCCATGTGAAGTGGGGGAGGCAAAGCAAATCTCAATAGCATTGTCCTTGCACCCTTTCTTCCAATTCTTCTGCCAAAGCAATGGGGTTTAATCCTCTGCATCAGAAGGCTCCAAACACCACATGTCTCCTGGGAACCATGAGACTTGTAACTGTTGTTCTGCCTCTCTCTCCTCCTGCCTGAAAGTAGTTTCATAAGACAGCATTGCTAGGGCATCTGCTTCTGGTAGCTTCTCCGAAAAAGCAGTGTGGTCCAGTGCAGAGGTTCTCAACTCTTTTTCTGTGAGTCCCCGCCCCCTCAACAGGCTATAAAAACTCCACAGCCCAACTGTGCCACAATAACTGGTTTTCTGCATATAAAAGACAGGGCCAGTGTTAGGGGATAGTAAGCAAGGCAATTGCCTGGGGCCCCCGCCATGGGCGGCCCCCCACAAAGCTACATTGGTCAGGCTTCAGCTTCAGCCCCAGATGGCAGGGCTCACCTGAGCTTCAGCCCCATGCGGTGGGACTCTGGCTTTCTGCCCTGGGCCCTGGTGAGTCTAATGCTGGCCTTGCTTGGAGGCCCCCCTGAAACCTGCTTGAGGCCCCCTAGGAGGCCCCGGACCCTTGGTTGAGAACCATTAATCCAGTGGACAAGGCACTGGATGGGAAGTCAGAAAATCTGAGCTTTATTCTTGGCTCTCCATTGACTTATGTGACTGTGGGCACATTGTTTCACCTTTCTGCTTCCTCTCCCATTTTTTGTCAGGCTCATGTCATTAGACTGTAAACTCATTGAGGTATTCCTCTTGCTATACATTTGTACAGGGCCTAGCACACTGGTGCCCTGATCTTGGTTGGAGTCTCTAGATGGGACTGTCGGACAAGTGAACCCTCCAGGAAAGGGAGCACATAGTGGAAGCTCTTTCTTATGTCTTTCTTCAGAAGGGTCACCATTTTTTTTTACCACAAAATAAAGACCAACGTCCATTCTCAGGTCCATGTACCTGGTTTCATAACAGCAGCCAGTGTACATTGCGCTCAGTGTTTTGAAAGGCCAGACATGGAGACACGGCCGGCAGACACTGAAGGACCCGGAATCCAGTGTTGTAACTGGATCTAATTGAAAGAGGCCACTTGTCTGCCCAGAAGGTCAGGGTGGCTGCAGTATATTATACAGTAGACTCCTCTCAGCCCACATGACTGTCTCTCTGTAGCAAGTGGGCACTATGCATGTGTATCCAACTTCAGATTTAGCTCAAAATATATACAAATCACACACCTGACAAAGGTGCCGACTAAAGCATGAAGTATGTTTCCTTAAGTAAAAAGCAGAACATTTTACAAAGGTCCCAGTAAACACGGCTGCTTCTAATGCACCAGCATAGCTGTCCAAATCCACAAAGGGGATTAGGCACTCCATACTGAACATCGCAGCACCTAACTTTTAGGCACCTATAAAATCACAGAAACAACTCTGTGATCCACAAAGCCTGAGTTAGGTACCTAGGCTACTTATACAATGATGGGGGAGAGATGGGCACCTTAGAATGCAATCTACAAAAGCCAGCACACTAGTCAGAAAACATCTAAACTAGCCAGTGGGAGATGCTGGCCCTACCCTCTCTCATGGGTCAATGCCAAAGCCTGGGTTGCAGGTAGGCACCAATTTCTGCTAATGCTCCACAAACTGGGGAAGGGTAGATGCTCTTCTGCCTGAGTCGCATGTGGGGCCTAGGCTGATAACAGTGCTCAGAGGCCCTCTAACTCAAGCAAATCAAGGAGGAAGACCTACCTCCCTAGAAACTTTTAGTTCAAAGGCTGGGGTACGCACCTGGGATGTGAGAGACTCTGGTTCAAGCCCCCCTGTCCCACTTAATGAGGAGAAAGGACTTGAACAGGATCTGTTACCTCTTAGGTGAATGCTCTAACCACTAGTCCATAGAGTCATTTTAACTCATTTGCTCCCCCAACTGAATAATTAATTATTCAATTGTTTAGTTAAAGTGGAATGGCTTCAAGAGGAGAGCCTATCATGCTCCATAGCCCAATAGTTAAGACACTCAGTGGAGGTGGCAGATCCCTGTTCAAATTCCTTTGCTCTTTAAGATGGATGGGAGGAGAGACTTGAATTAGGGGTCTCCCACACTCTGCATAAGTACACTAATCACCAGGCTAGAGATACCTCCTCTGCCATGTGCTTTGTGGAGTTACATGCCTTCTGAACACACCTACTGGATTGTCCCTGAGAGCCACTTAGGTGGCCAAATACTTGTCTTTCCTCTTGGTTGTGGATCACCCTAGGATCATCCGGGCTTAGCTCTCCAAACTAATTCTCTCCCTCAGACATTGGTGGCACTTTGTTTGCTGCCTGTGGCACACAACAATTTAGTCTTTGGAGAACGGACATTCTCTAGTCTAATGCAGGTTTTGGACTCAGTATAGGGATGAATGGGGGACAAACCACACAGAAAAACTCAGTGGCACAGGACATGTGGGGCGGAGCGGAAAATGGAGTCTAGGCCTCAACCAACCACAAGTCCTTCCTTCCCCTCATTCAAACATATCTTTATTCCCCTGCCATCTCTTAGGCCTTGTCTGTACTAGAAAAGTTGCACCCGTTTAAATTTTAAATTTAGTTAAACCAGAAAAAGAAACAATATAGACACATAAATTCATTTAACTATTACTTACCTCACTTTAGCTTAATATGCAAATTGACTGATGCCAGCTAACTCGATTGATGCCAGTGTTGCACTGGCTGAAGTGCATCTACATGATGAGTTTGTGCGAGGGTAACTAAATTGATTTTAAATTGATTTATTTAAACGGATGCCACAGTTCTCATATAGAAATGGCCTTAAATCCTGCACCATGCAGCATTTGGAAGAGCAGGGCCTTAGTCTCTTTGCACAGCAAAATCGGAGTAGCTCCACTGAATACAAATCAGTGAGTTAGAAAAGTATCACCAGTGCAAGGGTGGTGTAGAATCAGGCACAGTGAAGCTTTATTGGTATAAAAGTGATGCAAATAAGAACAGAACTAGGGTCTCAGGACCAGGACCTTAGCTGACAGAGAAAGGATGGTCCAGGGATTACACAGCTAGCTTTGGGATGTGTGATTTCAACTTCTTGCTCCACTTCTGACTTTTAGGGTTACCTGAGGCAAGTCACTTAGCTTCTTGGTTCCACAGCTATACAACTGGGAATACTAGCCGTGCCCTGCCTCCCAGAGATGTTTTGAGGATGATTACATTAAAGACTGCAAAAGGCTCACATGGTCTTATAGTAATGGGGGCTACTGAAGTACCAAAGATAGTTGGTGTAAAGCAGTGTTATTCCTAAACTTGATTCTCTAAAGCCTTGAAGTCATTAGCACCTGTCCAAAATGAGTCTGAAAACCCAACAACTCAGAATAGTAGCATAGGCACATCCACTTTGCACTCATTTTGTACCGAGGAAAAGGACTGCACAAGTCTCAAGGCAATTAACAGTTCTTCTGCGCATAAGACCTTTCACATCGCAACACCCAGTGCTTTCTAATGTTGATTATAAACAGACCTAAAGACTATCAACGGAATAGGAAAGATTTTCTTTTTCTTCCCAGGTAAAGTTTTTCTGAAAAAAAGGACAGTGATTTTACTTAGCAAAGTCCAGGATTCGGGGTACTTTTCCTATTGCATCTTCACTACAGTTATACTTCAATTAGCCCAATACCAATAACTCCTCTCACAATAATAACATGATCTTCCAATTCAGAGAGAGAAAAAAAATCGGTTCTGTTTTCATAGGTGATAAGAGGGGAAAAAAGGTAAAAGTTACATTCTTGCCTCTTGTTTAACTAGTGCCCCCTCTAGTGGCATTTTGACAGCAATGCTGAACCCAAAAAATGCTCGCTGCATCATGTTGAAAAGAAAACTACTTCACTTAGTACAATTTCTTTTCTAAAGCATTTTGAACCGAAAGGTGCAGTGAAGTAAACAAATGGTATCCAGTTTATAAACAAGTGATTGTAGGTTTAAAAACAGTGACAATACAAGGGATGTGTTGACGTCAGTCCTGAAAATACTGTGTGCCTAATTGCTAAAATTGGTTCCCTTTATTTCTGAACTGGACTTTTTAGTCTTGAAAAACAAATTGGTGTTTTGCTTAGAACTTTTCTGGAGGTATCCTTCTTTTAATAACCTTCCCATTTGAGCCTGCATTTCTCTTCTCCCCTCCTGACAATCTCTTTTTTTCTTATTTTATTTTATTTTTTCCATACCCAGCATTAGTTCTACAATTTCTCTGCTTTCCAAATTTGTTGTTGATTTCCTCTGCAAGGCAAACAGACACCTCAGGTCCAAAGTATCTCTTCTTTGCCTTGTTTATCATTCCCAGTTTGTTTTTTTTTACCCACTTTTTAAAAGCTTCTCTACTGATGCAGCATTAATTTTCTTTTCAGATTAATTGTATTTGTGCTAGCAGAGATCAGAAAAAAACAAAACCAAACCTAAAATGACCAGTCTGAACAATGGCTCACAGGATTCTTCATGGAGAAGTTTTAAGTCAGGAGATGCATCTTGTTCTACAGGGATCTCTGTCAACTTCTCTTTTTATGCATTTAATGTTCTTCCCTTGTGATAGCCTCAGGGTGCTTTCACTAAACAATTAATGTAAGGCATCTCCTGGGAACCTAATGGGTATTTAGCAATAAGTTCAGTTCCAGTGAATTGTATAATGTGATATTTTGACAAGGGATATAGTGAAGTTCTTGAAAGGTGAAGTTTTCTCCAAAGAAGCAATAAAATATTTGACAGAACTTCTGGTACCAGTTTGTGGAGTGGGTTGGGCAGGAATGCTGTGTAATTTAGTGCACCATTATGTGCTGTAGTACAACATGTTCTATAATTTTAGTGTCATCCAGTGATACTGTTCACTTTCACTAATACAATGTACAAGTCTTAATCTGTTAGTGAAAATAAAATTTGCAATGACATTTGATATGAAAGCCGCTAGCAATGAACAATGTACTATTGGAAGAAATATTTGTATTATGTTAATAAAAAATGATATTAACATATGAAACTAATACTTGGCAGGGAAAACTGTTTAATATTAAGGCTTGAATTGTAGAAAGTACCATGAAATCTTAAATATGGTTTGATAATGTTGCACTCAGAATCACAGTCACCAAAAAGCCTGTGCATAGTGTAAAGGAATTTAATTTGGGGTCATTGTTTCAATAATCATAATAATAATAATAATTTAGTCCAGCCATTCAACAGTTTCTGGTGTAATTTTAAAGGGATTTAAATTTTTATAGAGCATAAACTGAACTGAATATTTCCCTTCCTGAAATGTTTTCACAGCTTGTTTAAAGTAAAACAGAAAATCTAATTTGGAATTTCATGGAGTGTAGTTTACCTTTATTTTGGTACATTATATAGTGCTATAAAATCATGCTGAGCATTTTAGAATTGTGGCATTTGATTTTTATGTCTTCATTTTTGTGTTCACAATAATGTGATTTTATAAAATTTGTGCATGAGTATCTATCTACCTATCTATCTACCTATGACAGACTTGAAAATTTCAACATACTTATTTGCTGTGGGAGACTAATTGTTGAGGACAGGTAGGTAAAACAACTTTAGATTTTTAGCTTCTTTTAAATATTATTATTATTATTATGGTAAATAAAAGGGCAAATAGATGTCATGTGTTTATGTTTGTACGTAAATTTCCATTGTATATATACATACATACACACACACACATAGATAGATATTGATATAAGGTTTAAAAGAAAAACTACCAGTTTTTTCTCCATTACTCATGAACACCATTCTAAAAACACATTTAGATTTTTATTTTCAATTTCCAAACCCCATACACACTAAGTATTTAACATAATAAAATAATGAAGCAGTACAGAACAAATAATAAAGTACCTGATTACATCCTTTGTCTCCACTAACTATACCATTTCTTTTATTAGTTAATTATTAAAAATGTCAAGCACCAGTCTAGGAAAACTGTATTTGCTGATTCAGTGCAGATTTTCAGTGATGACATACTATTGACTTTGCTTTTCTCCTAAAACAGTGTTTTCAAAGGAAAAAAATGTTCAGAGCACATGATAGGTAATATTATCTAGCACTAACAGAAAACTACAAATGACTTTAGAACTACTTTATTTTACTAGATTCAATCTGTTCACCTTACAGTTGATTAAATGAAGCTTATAATCATCCTTAAAAATTCCTAGTTTTCAGATACTGGAATCTGAAGATAAAAGTCTAAATTTTTTGTAGCAATTGTGTTTACGAGTAAATGGAAAGAAAGGTTGGTAGTTTTCTTATTATAGGAGTAAATCTGGTCAAAACTAATAACAAATCAAATATTTAACATTGAATCAATCAATATAAAAGGAGTAAAACATTGCTGATTTTTTTTTACCCTGCTTTTCCTCCATTTTTTGACCAGATATCATGGCACAGATACTTACAGAGAAGTCTCCAACTCCAGCGTCTAAGCTTATTAAGCAGCAGAGCTCATCTGAATCACTGTTGAAATTGTACAGAAAATGAGCATGTTGCCAAAACAAAAAAACAAACAAACAACAAAAAGTGTAATTAGCAGCCTCCATCTGTTAAGCACAAAGACTATATTATGAGGTCAGTGCCAGGTTGTAAGGCCGGTATCTCGACAGTAATTTCTATTTAATAAATATACGGTCTAGGAATTTCTGCATGAAGTTTATTTGGCAAGCAGCTATTACCTTTAACCTACAGTGGCAAATCCACTGCTGGTTTAAGTTGGTGTAGCTCCTTTAAAGTCAGCAGAGCTGGTTTACAGTACCTAAGGATCTGTCCCTTTCTGTTTTGAGGACACTTTTATCTATGCTACAGAATATAATGTAATATTAAATATTAACAGTGGTGTACAGTGGGCATTTATCAATACTAACATTCCACAGGATACATTTGTAGTATTATTTTTAATTGTAACATAATAATGCTTTGTTTTTATCTGTTCTGGGATATGATTGTAGCTCAAGCCTAAATGCTAACTATGTATTAGAGATTATAATCTAGGCCCAGATCTGGCAAAGATTTGTACAAGATTAATTACTATTGACATGAGTGGGTGTTGTCACGTGCTTAAAGTTAAGCAAAAACATAAGTGTTTGCTGGTCTAGAGTTTAAACTTTACACCCTAAATTATCCTTATTTATTTGCATAGGTCCAGATCCTAATCTTGTATAAATGTAAATCTGGACTAACTCCACTGAAGTCAATGGCACTATTCAGGATTTACTCCAGTATAATTAAGGTTATCATCTGGCCTTTAGGAGCAACAAATATATTTCTGTGCATCCTATATAATAATATAGGTCTTGATTCAGCAAGGCACTTAGGCATTTGAAGTCAGTCAATGGAGTTTCTCATGTGCTTAAATTAGGCATGTGTTTAGCTATCATCAGATCTTTCTTTCTTTCTTTCTTTTGCATATTAACTGAAAGGAATGGACCAAATCCATTGTTAGTGTAACTCAAAAATCAAGGGAGTTACATCACAGATGGATATGGACCATTTTTGTTACATCTATGGTACAATAAAGGTTTCTGGTTTGCTTAATTAACATAGAGATAGCAGAATGTTCATTGTGATCATAGAATCACAGAAGTGTAGGGTATCCTTAGAATACTCTTCTGTATTGTGTCCTCCTCATCAACACTAATGTGAATCTGGAGAAACATGCCAATGGTTTATTTGTGTGAGTAATGACTACTTAACATGAGTAAGGGCTGTAGAATTAGGCCCTATATGAGCAAATTGTATCAACCATGCAATTCTCATCAGTGTTTATATCACAGCTTAATTTGGTCCAGAGTCCTCACTGGGGGTACAGCATTCAGACTGCAGACTTACAATTATGAATTGGCTCCACTTCTGTTCTCTGTTACACTAGTGTAAATTCAAGATAACTTCACTGACTTCCATGAGAGTTTAGACTTCATTTACCCCAGTGGCCTGTGCAGCACAATCACAGGCCAGCTCAGGGTAAAAACCCTTACCACACAATGGGGTGGGGTGTCCAGAAGCATGTCTAAGCAAGGCAAATAAAGCAATTCTGTTCCCATGTATGCCAACTGAACAGGAGACGGAGAGACATAAGAAGAATGGAACATATCCAACCACATAATCTCAAGCCCTCATCCTTGTAAGAACATCTAACTCCCATTCCACACAGAGACTATCATAAAGAATCACAAGACCATGGTTCTATTCACAGTTTTCCCATTGGCCTGTGGTGTTACCTTTGGCAAGTTTCTATACTTCTTTGTGCTTCTGTTTCCTCACCCAACCTTTGTCTGTTCAGACTGTAAACTCTTCAGGAATGGGGCTCTCTCTTATGTATTTGCAAGATGTCTAGCACAAGGAGGCTCCTAATTTTGGCTGGGATCATTATGTGCTACTGCAATAGAAAATATTATTAAGAATAATGATGATGATAATGTTACACCAGTTACATCAAATGAAGAATGGCTGACCAGCGGGTATCATTAAATCATGCAGAGCAAATGCTGCCATCAGGAATTCAGAAAGGCAGTCAGAGAGAACTAGGACAGAAGCTACCCAGAGACATCCTACATGTGTGTTAGCAATCAATGAGCACAGGGCTAGGCAGTCGGACTTCCTCTATAATCTCAGCTGTGTCACTTTGGCCACGTCACTTGACCTCTTTACTCCAGTTCAGTTTTTCCCTCTGTACAACATGGATAATGCTCAACATTTTCCTTCCAAACATATTCTGATGGACAATGTTTTGGGGCTTTTGTTTTGTTTTGTTGACTGACTGAAGTTTTTTGCAAAAAGTGTCTACTTTGATTATTCATTGGAAAACCAGAAATTTCTGGCTGGAAAGTTCTTGGTTTTCAGATGAAAATTTGTTGATTTTCATCCCAATTTTTGTTTTTTGACAAAAAATATTGAATTTTCAGCGGATCACCCAGAACACATTTCTACCAGCTCTAGCTATGTGAGATGGAGTGTCTACCAGAAACAAGCCTGGAAAGGGTTAAAGTGGCTTAGAACGTTAAGTAACCTGACAGGCCACACCTGAGGGAAAGTTAGACTTGACAGGCAAGCACTGATTGAAGATGGGCAGAAGTAGGCAAGTTAACAATAATAATACAAGTTAATACAAGTTCATAATACTAGTTATAATAAGTTATAAGTTATAATATGTTATAATACAAATAATACAAGTTAACACAAGTTAACAATAATAATGAATAATGAAATATTTTAAAGTTCTTCTTTCTGATACAATACAATATAAACAAAAAGCACAATGAAGAAAGAGCTCCTTATGTTTTCCCACTACTAAATGTGACAGTCACTTAAAACACATGGGGCCAAACACATTCTGTCGGGAGCACTTACAAAAATCCAGCCTTTGACTTCTGTGGAGTGATCGTAATGCAGACTAATGTCAGTGAGCAGAATTTTTTGCTATCGCCAATTTGTGATTGACTTTTAAGTTGATCAGTTTGTGAAGGCACTTTTGCAGAGGGCCCTCTATGCATCATTCATTCGTTAAGCAAGTCCAAGGAAAGGGTGAAGAAGATCTAAAGCAATCTTTGCCACAGCTCGAGTCTAGATTGAAAACGATTCAGTCAGTTTAGCATCTGAGGGCTAGAGCCTGCTCTGAGATGTGTGATGTTTGTTTTAAGAGTGTCACAGACCCGTATTCTGTTTGAATAGCGAGTTCAATAAGAGGTGGATATACATAACCTATTTGTCTTTTCTTTTTCTTCTCTTTAAAAAAGAATTTACACCCAGAAAACTTCATGATTTAAACATCTCCATGGGCTGGCAAGGCATACATTTACAGTCATTGTTACACTGTGCAACTTATCTAGCTGACGATAGGTATTTGCACTAATAGAAGTGTATCGAGCCTCTTACTATCATCCTGTATCTGTATCTCAGGGTGGCCAGCTGGTGTCTCCGGAGCCATATGTGTCTCTTCAAAAGTTAATAGGTGGCTCCTTGTATAAGCATCAACTCCAGGGCTGGAGCTACAGGTGCCAATTTTCCAATGTGCCAAGGGATGCTCACTGCTCTACCCCGGCTCTGCCACAGGCCCTGCCCTCATCCCATCCCTTCCCACCCCCTCCCCTGAGCATGCCATGCTCTCGCTCCTCCCTCTCCCCCTCTGAGCCTCCTGCTTGCCACAATCAGGAGGTTCAGGGAGGTAGGGGGAGGCGCTGATCGGCAGAGCTGACAGTGGGCAGGAGGCGCTTGGAGCAGAGGAGGAGGGGAGCTAATGTGAGGGGGCTGCTGATGTATTATTATGGCTCTTTGGCAATGTACGTTGGTAAATTCTGGCTCCTTCTCAGGCTCAGATTGGCCACCCCTGCTGTATCGGATTGCATGCTCCAAATATATAGAAAGGCAGCAGAAGCAGAAAAGCACATAGAGGACTTTTCAGCATGAAAAGCCCAAGAGGGGATTCTTGCTGCAGATCATTGTGACTTATCATTTATATTATGGAATCCCCCAAGGGGCTCGGAACTCCATTGGGTTGGACATTGTCATTAAAACCTTTTAACAATAGGATCCAAATAGGGTGTCACAGGGCTAGGGGTGCAATGCAGATCAGTAGAGGGTTATGTTGCCACTTGCTCTGCAACCTGGGTGCCTTATAATGTTTCACTGCTCTAAGTCCCAGCCTGGGATGCTCACAGCCAGCCAATCAGCATGCAGGTCACACCCTAAGCGCCTGTGTGGTAGACAGCCCTAGGCCTTGTGGAAGCAACCTGTCTACAGCCCAACTCTGGCTTCCACCAGCACTGGTTACAACCGGCAAGGTGACCCCAATGCCCAGTCCTGAATTTCCCCTAAACCATATGTCCTGAAGTATGCAGCCTCACCTGGACAGCTCAGAGAAATAGTAAGGTTTATTGCTTATTAACTTACCTGGGGTAAATACACTCTTCCCCTCAAAGAGAGCACTGAATTGCTTTATAGTAAAAATAAAAAATAAGTTAAGTGATGGTAAATAAAAGAAATAGAAGTAGAGATGGTTACAAACAAATGAAAGTGAACAATGCTTTTTAGGGACTAAGACTTAACAAGGGGCTACAACGTTGGTTCAAGGTAGATTTCTTACCAGTCTCTCTCCTTTCCTTCCAGGGCTGACCTTCTCTCAGCCAGGACCTTCCACAGGAGCACAAGGGGCTGGTTTTTCTTGTCTTCTTAGGTGAAAGATCTTTGCCTAAGCAGATTTCTCACCTATATTCAATTTTTAGGAGCCTTACCACTTCCACCTTCTTGGTTGAAGGACCCATTTTTCTCAGCTTGCAAGAACTCTGTTCTCTTGTGTCTGCTTTGGGGATGGATGCCAAAGATGGCTTCTGTCTTTGCTTATTTCTCTCAAAGTTCAATTACTTTGTTTCAAGAGGCAGAATGACCTCAGGATCTTTTTCTCTTTCTGTCGGCTTCCCACCCACTGTATGTAAATGGAACTTTCATTTTTTTTTATATTGCCTTGTTTAATTTACATAGCAGACAAGTAAATAGTGTAACAAGGTGCTGGCCAGGAGCTCCCTGAGCCAGGCCCTTGTTAGCTGAGCACCAATTAAGGGAGATTAATTGGGGCTGGCTGGGTATGCCACGCCTAACTGCCTGAGGAAAAGCATCTATGGGCCCTCTTAGACTGGGGGCTATATAAAGCTTGCAGGAAGAAAAGGGCAGGGGGGAGACACAGGAAAGGGAGAGCCTGTGGCTGTAGATCCCTGCTGGCTGGGGAAGCTAGCTGTCCCCCAGGAGCTGGGTTGGACAGACTGTATATAGACAGTGGTGGGAATTGACAGTGAAAATAAAAGGGCACCGGTGCTTGCACTCTGAAGCGGTCTCTGGTTGATTTGTAGCAAGAGTGGTGAAGGGCTCCATTACAATAGTTTTGATGTTCCCTCCTGACTGGAAGAGACCTGATTCTTCCTTTGTTTGGACACATACTGCAAAGCCTAATACCAATGAGTATCCATAACACCTTACATAGTATTAATAAATACATTTTACAGTTATATTGACCACCAGCATGTCAGAGGCTTTCCTAAAGCACCTCACTCAATAAACTTTTATAATACAGTAATATTACAATCAGTTGATTCAGTTGCTTATCACTTGTGGTTCAGACCCCCCCCACCCCGCCTTCTCTATAGCCCTGATAAAGTTTCTCTTCCTTTCTGGAAGCTGTCTCCTTCTCTGCTTGTTAGCTTTGTTTGCCTAATATGTAAATTGACCTTCATTGTCTCTGCCTGGTGACTGGGCTGGTCAGAGAAGTAAATAGACATTCCTTTGCCTAGAGCAGACCTATTTACCAATTCCTGGCCATGCCTGGCTTAAATACATTTTAGCCATCCTTCCAGCATATATCCATAACCCTCAATGCCACACTGTCTACAGACATCTCACAAGAATAGAAATGGTCAGTGAGTTATTCGTTTTTCAATGCCACATTGCACGACACATTGTAGGGCAGATTATGACTATAGTGAGTTGTGGGACACTGAATTGCTCAGGCCAGCTGACACTCTGATATCAATGAGCCCCTTGCCCTCTGCCACTAGGATGTTCTTCAAGTCACACCTCACCTCTTACAATGCTGCAGGAGGCTTAGCCATTGGCTGACCTAAAGGCAGCCGATCAGAGCCCTCTGCTGGACAGGACATTTTCTTTCCTCTTTATGCAGAAGAAACCTGTCTTGTCAGTTTTGTCTGTTTGCAGTATGCAGGACACAATAATAGAGAGTGTCCGTAATTACACCTACAGAGCTGTTACAAACATTTCATGGTGACATTAATGACCAGGATGTTACTAGATTTCAAATGGTATATCTCCGTTTAAATAAATATCATGACACTAGTTTGTGAGATGTCCTAAGTATGCCTGACAAGAGTTGCTGAGACAGAGGAGTAAACCACAAAGGGGGTTTTCAGAAAAGTTAACTTTAGAGGCATTTTTTTGTGAAGAATTAGTAACAAGTTTTTTTAAGATAATTAGGGTGTGCTGAATCCAAATAAGGTTACTACCAAGCTATATGTTGTGCATAAAGTTCTCTACAGAGAAAACAAAGTAACACATGGAAATCACGGACAAATCTTTATTTCATTTTCATTTAGGATTAGCACACTTCAGGTGGATCTTAATGTAGGATTTAATAAAAGTGATCAAATAGTATGCAGAACCTTTCTATAAAGCTACCGCATTTCAATTTCTTATTTGCAAGAGGTACTAGAAATATTTTAATATGTTATACAGCGATGAAAGAGCCTGCTTACATCGGAGGTGGGAGTGGGAGGGAATGCAACCTAGCTACTATAAAGTGGTCGCAAAACTGGCTGGAAAACCATTCTCACAGAGTAGTTATCAGTGGTTCACAGTCATGCTTGAAGTGCATAATAAGTGGGTCCCGAAGGGATCAGTTCTGGGCCTCGTTCTATTCAATATCTTCATCAATGAGTTAGATAATGGTATAGAGAGTACACTTTTAAAGTTTGCTGATGATACCCAGTTGGGAGGGATTTCGAGTGCTTTGGAGCACAGGATTAAAATTCAAAATGATCTGGACAAATTGGAGAAATGGTCTGAAGTAAATAGGATGAAATTCAATAAGGACAAATGAAAAGAACTCCACTTAGGAAGGAACAATCAGTTGCATACATACGAAATGGGGAATTACTGCCTAGGAAGGAGTACTGTGGAAAGGGATCTGAGGGTCATAGGGGCCCATAAGCTAAATATGAGACAACAGTGTGACCCTGTTGCAAAACAAAGTGAACTTCATTCTGGGATGTATTATCAGGAGTGGTGTAAGTAAGATATAACACAAACAGATTGCACTCATTGATGGGGGTGATCAAACCTGGGACCTCAAGAGCTTAATGCATGAATCTCTAGTGCATGAGCTAAATGCCAACTGGCTGTAAGCTCAGAGTGTAGAACAGACTCATTTTATATCTCTCTCTAACTGGTCTTGGTGCCACTTGATGGGACAGAACACCATAGTCAGAAGGTGTGTGGGTTACATTCTTCCATTAGCTCAGGAAATGCATTCTGAACTTCAGAGACTTCCTGGTTAAAATCCCAGACAAGCCCCCACTTGTAACACTGACAGACCCCGGTCATTGGCAGGCGGGATTTTACTTGGGACCTCTGAAGCTAAATGCATGAGCCTCTACCGCATAAGCTAAAAGCCAACTGGCTGTAGAACAAATCTCTCTACTCTGTGCTGATTAGGCCTCAATTGGAGTATTGTATCCAGTTCTGAGTGCCACATTTCAAGAAAAATGTGGTCAAATTGGAAAAAGTCCAGAGAAGAGCAATAAAAATGATTAAAATCTAGAAAAGATGATCTATGAGGCAAGATTGAAAAAATGGGTTTGTTTAGTCTAGAAAAGAGAAGACTGAGAGGGGACATGATAACTGTCTTCAAGTACATAAAAGGTTGCTACAAGGAGGAGAGAAAAACATTGTTCTTAACTCTGAGTATAGGACAAGAAGCAATGGGCTTAAATTGCAGCAAGGGAGGTTTAGGTTGGATGTTAGGAAAAACTTCCTAACTGTTGGAGTGGTTAAGCACTGAAATAAATTGCCTACGCGGATTGTGGAATCTTCATCACTGGAAATTTTTAAGAGCAGGTTTGACAAACACGTGTCAGGAATGGTCTAGATAATACTTAGTCCTGCCATGAATTCAGGGGACTGGACTAGATGACCCCTCGAGGTCCATTCCAGTCCTATGATTCTATGATTGAATAGCTCATATAACTTAAATGTTAGCACCCTGAAACAAAAGTATATAAACTAATTTACCTCTCAGAAACACAAAAGAGTCTGAAAACACCTGTTTTTAAAACACGTGAGAATATTTTCTTGAATAAACATTTTAATGTACACAAATTAGGCACACGTTAATGTTGTAATACTTCAACAAATGTTAGTATACAATGGCAGATTGAATTGACATCTTAATAGGTCACTTATTGTGAGATGTATTTATTTGCTCATACTGTCCTTAAACACTAAGCATCAGGTATATTGCTACAGCCTTGTTCTAGTGCTGTACATTTGCAAGCTCTCGTGCAAACAAATTGTAAAAATTAAGGTTTTATTTAATTAAATATGCCAATAAGCAATACAATTGGCCTAGTATTCCTTGTGTAATTTAATCTGATACTAATTTCAGTATGTCTTGTTCTGCCCTTCATTTTTCTGTTTTATTCATGTGGCAGAATTTTGTACTGAAGACACGTACCTGCATTGTAGAATTTGTCATAGGGGAGCTAGTATTTTTGGTACCTGGATGGGGAATGATTGAAGCTTCTGGTACCAGAGAAAGTATACAAAGCAATTTGGGATTTTGGTGCATGTTCCAGCAGAAAAGGATCAGTAATAAATAGCTATCCATGTTGACAGTTTGTGGTCATTTTAAGGGTTTCATAAGAACATAAGAACGACCTTAATAGGTCAGACCAATGGTCCATCTAGCACAGTATCTTGTCTTCTAAGGGTGGCTTCAAAGTTACCATACAGAGGTGTATGTGGGCAGTTCACACCTCTCAGAGCTATTGTTTCAGGCTGCCTGAAGACACCAGCAAACATGATTTCCTCAGTTTGCACTTGGTAAACATTGGTCAACTTGTCATAATGAGTGAAAACTTCATTTTAAAAAAAAAACCTGAAAACTGAGATTCCAGAGCAAAATGACCAGCTAAGGGACAGATTCTGCAGGAAATTCTCGGTCCCTGGAATTACGCAGTACACAGTGCCCTGCTTGTCATATTATCATTATTGTCAGTCTATGTGTTCCTTGTCCATATAAAAATCTATAAACTGGTTTAACTGCAAAGTGACTCATTTCTTTATTTCCCTCAAGTGTCAGGTAGTTTTAGCGTGCCAGCCGAAAGCCATCACTAGGAATGACTATGGCAACTGCACCAACCCTGAGAATTTAACACATGATGTTATGACATGTCTGTGTCAGGAGTGCATTTGTCACAGATACCCTTGGTGACAACTGTTGGTTGCTTGGTAACCTGCCGTGCTTTGCAGAGTTATCATGAAATGAAGTGAAGTCAGTAATGAAGGTAGACATGAGTTCACACTCTCCACTAAGAAAGAAAAAATGAACACCATGCTAGTTTCTAAAAGGGTCCCAGATCTGTTAGACACCACATGTAACTTTTCCCATTTTTGTCACCTCAGGAAGGGTTGCAGAGATAAAGTTTCTAGGCTTCATTAATGACTGTTTCTTAGAACAGCTAGTCCTGGAACCCACAAGGGGAGAGGCAATTCTTGATTTAGTCCTACATGGTGCACAGGATCTGGTCAAAGATGTGAATGTAGCGACACAGCTTGATAAGAGCAATTACCATAATGTGAGCATACCACCATAGCTGCATTTAACTTCAAAAAGGGGAACAACACAAAAACGAGGAAGCTAGTTAAATGGAAATTAAAAGGAACAGTCACGAGAGTAAAATGCTTGCAAGCTGCATGGAAACTATTTTAAAAGCACCATAATAGAAGCTCAATCTATATGTATATCCAAAATTACAAAACAGTAAAAGATATATTTGAGATATATCAAAATACAGAGAATGACAACAAAAATGATTAGGGTCATGGAACATCTTCCACATGAGGAGAGATTAAAAAGACTGGGACTGTTCATCTTAGAAAAGAGATGACTAAGGGAGGATATGGTAGAGGTCTATATATTCACGGATGGTGTGGAGAAAGTGAATAAGGAAGTGTTATTTACCTTTTCACATAACACAAGACCAAGGGTCACCTAATGAAACTAATAAGCAGCAGATTTAAAACAAACGAAAGGAAGTATTTGTTCACACCACACACAGTCAACCTGTGGAACTCATTGTCAGGGGATGTTGTGAAGGCCAAAACTATAGCTGGGTTCTAAAAATAATTAGATAAGTTTATGAAGGATAGGACTAGCAATGATTAATAACCTAGAGGGTCAGGGATGCAACCTCATGCTCTGGTGTCCCTGAGCCTTTGACTGCCAGAAGCTGCCACTGAACAACAGGGGATGGATTACTCAATAAATTGCCCTGTTCTTTTCATTTCCTCTGAAGCCTCTGGAACCGGCTACTGTCAGAAGACAGGGTAGTGGGCTAGATAGACCACTGATCTGACCCAGCAGAACCATTCTGATGTTCTTATTTGCATCAAACACAGCTCCTCAACTCTGTGAAAAAGAAATTAATCCCCATCTGCATTAAACATACTCATGGTTAGAATAGGGACTACATTATGACCGGCAACTACTTATTCAATGCATCTGCTTATTATACTGACCAGCACCTAAAAGTCTACTGCTTTTGATCCCAGCTAGCCCTGCAGAATCAAAACACATTTGAGACTGTGATCTGGATTCTCTTCTGGCATGCATGTCATCAGCATAATTCTTAACTAAGGCCTTCATCCAACTCCCGTTGAAATTAATAGAAAGCTTCCCACTGACCTCAGTCACAAAAGGATCAAACCCTAAACTACAGTAGCAGAATCCTTGTCATTTGGGATAATGCACAAGCTGGAAAGACTATGGATTAATTTTCAGATCCGGGTTTTAGTTTGCAGGACTGGCAGTTAGAAAAGTAATCTATATTTATTATTAACATTGTCGCCAACCTATTAATCTACTCAAGTATTTTGCTGGATCAAAGCCAGCCTTGTGGGACTGATCCACTAAAGAATGCAATGTATAGGAGTTACACATTATTTTTAATTGATACATTTTGAGACATTGTAAGCAACATTATATATGACTAATAAATTGACCTTGCATTATTTTAAATCTGCAGAAATATTGTGTCCCTTATTTTGGATCTTTGCCCCAAGCTTAGCTATTGAGAGGACGAGAACATGCTATTATCCCAGAAGGGGACTATCCGCATCCAATAAGCCAGGCAGAGTATACATGGAGATCAGATCGCAGATTGGATCAGAACTGTATCCACAAAGAATAATTATTTTCACTAATATAATCATAACATCAGTCCTTTGCTTCGCCATCAGCTGGTGCTAGGGTGTTAAACCTTGCCCTAAGGCAAGTTTTATCGCATGGTTCTTATGCAGCCTGGCAACTGAATATGGAATAAGCTGAAGTTATAGGATCACTTTATTCAGTGGGCCAGCAAACAGAGATGTGTAGCAATTTAAACTAGCGGAAATAAAGGCATGAATGGTCTTGCAGGAACTTGCACTAGCAACACAGTTGACCAGTGCAGAACAACAAGGAGAAAAAATAATCTCTGGCTAGCCCTTCCAGTCAATACACATGGGCCCACAAGCTACCTTGTATCGTATATAGTGGAGGATAGCAAAATGAACCTGAAAAGCCCCAAAACTCTTATAGACAGCAGTGGGGCCTCACAGCATTATTCCCCATAGCTTCTTTGCAAATGTCTTTTCTCTGATTCGGTTGCTCTGGGGAGAAGGAAGAGAAGAAGAGATCAGTTACATGGTCCCACAACATGCTGTTTTGAGTTCAGGGGGATTTCGTATTGGAAACATATCCAAGAATGAAAGTATTCATGTTAGAATTAACCATGTGCATAATAAGTGGACTATAAAGTGGACTTTTATCTGGACTATAAAGTGTTTGCACTTGACAACAAATAAGTGTGAAGGCCTGGACCAAAGCCAATGGACAGTAGGAAGTGCTTGTGTGTCTGCACCCGTGTGTGTGTGTGTGTGTGTGTGTGTTTGTGTAGTGGTAGTAAAACCACCATCAGGAACCACACGGCAGCCCAAATCCACATGGTAGCCCAGACCTGTGTGGTATCCCAGGTCCACATGGAGGTCCAGGTCCACGTGCTAGTCCAGATCCAAAGAGCAGTCCGGCACTCCAGAGCCATCTGGGGGGTTGGGAAGGAATACCTCAGTGGTTTGTACATTAGCCTGCTAAACCCAGGGTTATGAGCTCAATCCTTGAGGGGGCTATTTAGGGATCTGGGGCACAAATCTGTGGGTGAGATTGTGGCCTGTGTGGTGCAGGAGGTCAGACTAGATGATCATAATGGTCCCTTCTGACCTTAAAGTCTATGATTCTATGTTGTAATACCCTGTCAACCCCAAATGGGGTAAATGACACTGGTATGAGCTGTAGTTCAACAGATACAGGCATGCCAACTATTATTAAAAAATGAATAAGTGGTATAATAAAGATGCAAAAAAGTCCAAAATAAAAACTCTAAACTAGGTAGATAAAACAGACATAGAAATCACAAAGGAAAAAAAATGTCAAAAGGGCTTAAGTAGACATCTCAAGTTGTAGACATTCAATAACCTCATGGTTAGCAGTGCAGAGTCTGGAAAGTATTCCCAATAGACCAGCACCAGATGAGCTGACATTCAGAAGGTGTGTGGCATCCATAGCTACATAGATAGCTGTTTTAACTGAAAAAACAGTTTGGTAGAAAAATGTCACCCTGCTCTAGATAAGAGCTGATGTAAAGAGCAGCTAAAGAAAATATTTGTATTTGTTTTTTTGTATTGCACTGTAACAAGTATTATTGGTTCTTGTTAAGTGGTTTTAAAATTCTGCAGCAGTAGCTCCACCTAGTGGTTAGAGCCCATGGCAGTAGGAGCCGGGACCGGTAGGGGATTCCCAGGCCCACCGACTCCACCAAGTTCAGAGCCACCAGATTCCAAAATGCCCTCTTAAGTACCATACAATCAGCATTTGCTACCTGCGATCAAGCTAACACCCTCCCCTAGGTCCCTTCGTACTGCTCTATGCCTCTATGCCTCCTGGAGGTCTGTTGAAGCTTGTAGGTGTCCGTGGCAACCCAGTCCACCAGCCTCTGTGTGTGAGAGAGTCCTGGTTTTGCTCTGTAGTCCTCAGCTTTCCATTGCTTACCCAACTTTAAGGACCATTTGTGTAGCAGGTGTTTGGGTTAACAATTCATACGATATGTGCTAGAATTTTAGTGGGGAAATGGAGCAGAAGGGATGGAAATTTTAACAGCTTGTAAAGTTTCAAAAGTGAAATGTGGAAAAAAAAAACATTTTGTGTCTGAAGAATGGATGAAACATACAATGTCACATCCTGAAGAATTTATAAGTCTAGGCACTATACTGAAATTAGAAGAGAGTCAGATAGAATCGTTATTTTTAGAGCTAATTGAGCATGGAAAACTTCCCACCTGGAGAACAGTCACTTTCTTCTTCACCCTTCATCCAAGTGGGAGCTTGGATCTAGCCAACAGAGAATTCATCAAGGCCCCCCATTATTTAACTCCCATGAACATGTGGGACCACATCATGATCAGCATGAAATTCAGGCAGAATTAATGGAGTGCAGATCATAGCATTACCAAATGCTGGGCACAATCCGGAGCCTAGGCTTCTTTTCATTTATTTCAGAGGGCTTTGAATCAGGACCATACATCATCAGGAGAAGTGCTGAACAAACAAATCAGTGATGTTTTTGTCATGAGGACAGGATTCAACCCATAGATGAGACTTGTTATGAGATTACACAGTAGTTGCATTTTGCCTTCATGTAGCTGGCAAAAAACAAACAAAGGAAGTATTCACCAGAGAATGTTGTGAAGGCCAAGACTATAACAAGGTTCAGAAAAGAACTAGATAAATTCATGGAGGATAGGTCCCTCGATGGCTATTACCCAGCATGGGCAGGGATGGTGTCCCTAGCCTCTGTTTGCCAGAAGCTGGAAATGAGCAACAAGGAGTGGATCGCTTGATGATTACCTGTTCTGTTCATTCCCTGTAGGGCACCTGGTGTTGACCACTGTTCGAAGACAAGATATTGGGCTAGATGGACCTTTGGTCTGACCTGGTAAGGCCGTTCTTAAGTTTTTATGTTCTCATGGCTACGTTTACTTCAGGTGGAGTTTGCCACAGCAGCTATAATTAATTGCAGTAGAGGTGGGATTCAAGTAATGTGGTGTACAGTGGGTTTGAGTCTCCACAGCTTTAGATCTTGTACAGTCATTCACATCCCAGCAAAATGAGTGTACCATGGGTGTTGCAAGTCAAGGCCATTCTGATATGCTAAGACTGTACACTAGGATGTATCAGGGGAGTATTTCCAGTAGAGTTAGGGAAGAGTCACATATGAATGGTAAAACCTCATCTGAAATAGTTTGTTCAGTTCTAGTCAAGCATGTTCAAGAAAGATGAATTCAGACTGTAAAAGGTGCAGGGAAGAATGGAGAGCCTACCTTACAAAAGAAGTCTACAAGAGCTTGGCTTATTTAGCCTAACAAAATGAAGGCTGAGAGAGGATATGATTGTTTTCTATAAATACATCAGTGGGACATAGGAGTAAGCACCTGGGAGAGGAAAGAACTACCACAGACCCTCGCTAGAATGAGCATCTATATAGCACGAATTCGCATATAGCACAGGCGCGGCCATGGACCCCAAATCCCACGTTCTAGCAAGGATCCGGTGTATTTAAGATAAAGGACAATGTTAGCACAAGAACAAATGGATAGAAATTGACTATGAATAAATTTAGTGTGGAAATTAGAGGAAGGTTTCTAGCTATCAGAGGAATGAGGTTCTGGCATAGAATCCCAGCAGGAATAGTGGGGCGGTAAATATCCTAACTAGTTTTGTAAATTTATGAATGGGATTATATGAAAGGATTCTCTACAATAACAGAGATCTGGGCTCCAACCCAGGAGGTCACTTCCAGTGCTATGTTTCATTGTACTTCCAGTTTTCCCAGGTGTAAAGAACTACATGAGAAGTAAAATAGTGCAGAATGAGGCCTGGTAAGTTTGGCAGTTGTCTTGGACTATCTTAAGCAGTTGATGGGTCAAAGGGGGTCAAGCATACAGCTGAAAAGATGCACTGAATATTTAAAAGAGCAAATTGGCAGTCACCAATGACACAGAGCCTTTACCACTCAGCAGTATCATTGTCCAGGACCTAGTTGTAAGCTGTAAAGGAAGCCACCCTTCTTGGGAATGCTAAGGAACTATTAGTGTGGAAGACAAAGACAAGGAGAAAAGGAAAGAAAGTATTAATGTAGAAAAGTCATACGAGAAAAATAGACCAACAAAGAAGTTATCTGTAAATGCACTCTTATGATCTTTTCCTAATGTCTTTTTGGCACTTTATTACTGATAGGAATGGGCCTGATTTTGTAGCCTTTACTTAAAGTGGTTAGTCCCTTTAAGAGCCATTATCTAGTATTTATGCAGCCAGTACTGTACAACTTTAACAGCAACACTCTACATGAGGGGTAGTCAACAGTCGGCCTGTGGGCCAAATCCAGACCAACAGATGCTTTTGAATGAACCCTGAAATCTTTTTACTTGCTTATTATTATCATTATTGTTGTTTTATTATTATTATTTTCTCTAGAGTCTGGATCTTGACCAAGAAATGTGGACCTTGACAAAAAATAATTGACTACCTCTGCTAGTACATTCACCCACCACTGAAATGGAGCCACCTCCTCCATGAGACACTAAAATGATCTGTAAAACATTACAAAGCAAGGAGTTTCTGAATGCTTGCAACCTGCATTGACTGCTGTTGGACTTGTGAATGTTCATCACCTCTCCGGATCAGGGTCAAAGTATATCTTACTAAATTAAATGAGATTTAGTTAGACTAGGGACCATCTTAACATACAGTGCCCAGCTCAGTGGGGCCCTGATCCCTCATTGAGGCCTCCCGGTGATCCTACTAATAGTAATATTTATTATTATCTCTGGTGTTTTCAAAGGAATCTAAGAGATTTAGGCACTGAAATCCCGTTGTATTTCAATGGGCTTTAGCCATTCCAGCCAACAGTAGTCTGCCATCAACTCAATAATAATAAGTAGATGTTACATACATTTCCCATCAGAAGTCCTCAAAGTGCTGTACAAAAGACATCGGCAGTATTGGTCACAATCCATGGGTACATCTACCCTGTGATAAAGACCAGCAACACTGACAGAGCCTGGGTCAATTGACTCCGGCTAACTGGGCTTGGGCTGCAGGGCTAAAAATAGCAGTGTAGATGTTCAGGTTTAGCTAGAGCTCAGGATCTGATACCCGGGGAAGAGGGTGGTTCTCAGAACCCAGACTCCAGCACAAGCCTGAAGGTCTACATTGCTATTTTTAGCCCCACCGCCGCTGCCCCAGCCCCGCAAGACTGAGTCAATTAAGCCAGGCTCTGTGACTCGGTGTTGCAGGTTTTTCTTTGCAGAGTAGATGTTCCCTATCAGTACCTATATGGGGAACAGAAATATGACAATAGAATAGGGGGTTCTTCAGTCTAGCAAACAAAGGTTTACAAAGAAAGTTGAAGCTGGGCAAGTTCAGTCTAGAAATAAGGTGCACATTTTTATTAACCACTGGAACAACTTACCAAGGGTTGTGGTGGATGCTGTAGTTCAAACAGAAATTCATTCAGGGACATCCTATGATCTGTATCATACAAGAGGTCAGTCTAGAAGAGCACAATGGTATTTTCTGCCCTTTTAATCTAAGAATTGCCCCCATTTTACATATGGGAAAACTGAGGCACAAAGAGAGGTGATGTGACTTGCCCAAGGTCACCAAGCAGGTCTGTAGCAAAGCCAGGAATAAAACACATCACCAGTCCTTTGTTATGTGCCTTATGGCACATGGAGTCTTTAAAAGATAGGGTGTGTGGTTCAAACATTTTCCATTCTCTTTTAGATGAGGAGACAGTGTTTGCATCTGGCTCAGGAGCCAGTTTAAACTTTTAAATGCTTCATCCTGATTTTCTGGAGAGAGATTATAGCAGCCTGTATGATCCCTATCCCTCATGTCTTGGCTGGCTACATACGTGGGGCAGATAGTTCCTCCTGCCACTCCCACCACCGTGGTTACACTCAATTTTTAGCATGCTAGTTCAATCAGAGCTAGCATGGGTATGTCTTGTTGAACTGGGAATTCCACCTCCCAGAGTGAAGTGTAGACATACCCGTAGTGTAGACATGGTAAATTGCTATAAGACAAGATTTTGCAACAGTCTCAAGTAGGGGTGCACTCCACTGATGCAAATGATAGCTTTGCCTGTCTACACTAGGGGCATCATTCTCCTCTCAGTTACACAGGTGTCCAACCTCTCTAGCTCCACTGACTTCAGTGAAGAGACTCCTGATTTCCACAGAAAATTCTGTAAGAGGAGAATCAAACCCTGGCAACTGGCAATGGTGCAGATAAACTCTGCTGATTAGCCACAAATGGTTGTATTAGGGCAATTCCCTGATGTAAGTAAGGCCTCAGTGACCATGTGATCTTACATCTCTGACCCTCCTCACCCCATTCCCCACCATCATTTGTCATGCTGGTTTATTTTGTCCCATCTAAAATCACGCCATCAGCTCTTTGAGGCAGGGACTATGGCCCAGACACTCAAAGATCTTTAGGGGCTTAATTCTCACAGATTCCAAAGGAAATTAGGTACCTAAATACCTCTGAGAATCTGAGCCCATGTGCTTGGACAAGTTCTGTAAAGCGCCAGCAAACTTTCAGGCTCTGTGTAGTTCATCAGTGACTCATAATAAATAAAAATCCCTAAGGGCTGCAGACAGTGACAAGAGAGGATGCTCGAATCCTCACAAGCTTGGCCATACCAGGAAATGAGACCCTTCATTCTCATTTGCTATCGTGACTCATCTGTCTTTGTGGTGTTCTCCAGCATAAAGGGCCCTAAGAAATACCTCGAATCAGCCAATGATAGAGTGACATTTTTGCAAAAGCAGCCAACTTCAGGGGCAAGTGATAGAATGGAGACATATGGCAGCCCGATCTGTGGGCACGAGTGTTGCACAAACTTGCAGTTACAACACTTTTGAAAATCTGGCTTTGACTATCTAGGCAGATGGAGTACATCTTGCCCTTTTGAAAAACATATGGCAAGGACTGGCCCATTTTCAGTGGAATCTCTCTCTCTCTCTCTCTGGGCTTTAGATGCATAATGGTACTCAATTGTTTACAGTTATGAATTCATCTTTCTTTACAAAATGGATCTTTTTTCTAGATCTTCGGCTTAGTGATTTAAGGATGAATGTCCTACGCTTTGAATAAATGTGGAAACCAAAGAGTTATAGGAATTACACAATTATTTTTGCTCTGGCCTGGAAGATAATGACAGTGTATGATTTCACAAGAAAAAGGTAGAAAGAAAGAAAGAAAGAAAGAAAGAAAGAAAGAAAGAAAGAAAGA
>ML677476.1:10903-30921 GCA_007922305.1 Dermatemys mawii | reverse complement strand
AGAAAGAAAGAAAGAAAGAAAGAAAGAAAGAAAGAAAGAAAGAAAGAAAGAAAGAAAGAAAGAAAGAAAGAAAGAAAGAAAAGAATTACTTGTTTTGCATGCACTTAACAATATGGAGATTCTTACTCTCATGCATAGAGTTGAATTGATCTGTACAGTTTGTGCCCCGCATCCTCAGTTGTCTAATCATACACTGTACATTGATTTCAATGGATTATACTGATTTATTCCAGCTCAGGATCTGGCCCTTGGACTCTTTTCACCCATGTCAGGTTGGTCGGTGTCTTGGGCGTGCTTTTTCTCTAGAGCATGTGTTGAGGTCATTTCTTAGTGTTTTGTGGAAGCAGCCCAGGCAATTCATTCCTACAGTGGCAGAAAGAGGCTATCAGTGAATTTTGGTCCTTTTTGTCTGATGGTTCTATGTTTAGGGTTCAAATGTGCCTGGCACTGAGCTGGGCCAGAACTCTCCCCTCTTGCCCTATGGCTCTTTGCAGGGATGAGACATAATCGTAGTGAAGAGCACAGACACTGCTCCCTGTTCACAGCCCAACAGATGCTTAAAATGGGTGGAGAGAGACAGTCTGAGGGTGGGACCATGCCATAGCTGGCTGGCTGCAGAAGTGACTATTCTGTATGGGTGGCAGATGTCCTGTTGCCGTGTGTTCTCTCGGGAGCTCCCAGAAAGAAATCTAGCTCAGTTAGCTGGCGTGCCTGCAGGGGGCTGCCTCCGCAGTGCTGTTGCATCACACGCTCCAGCCCAGGCTGTGGCTTCATAGCCACACTCTGGACCTGAAAGTCCCAACTGCTCCCAAAATTAAATTCTGCCCCTTAGACACTAAGGTCTGCAGGGAAAGGACCATCATCTCCTACAGGTTTGCACAGCACTTAGCCCAGGAGGACACTGACCTGCTGCTATTGAAATTGTTATCGTCTAATTGGTAATGTTCAGCTCTAGTGAACACGCTCACCCATCTTGGACAATACAGAAATGATTTATCTTTGGACTCCAGAGAAGGGTGAGTGTCTCCGGTTCTTCCCCCAAACCTCTACTGGTCCTAACAGATCTTCGACAGGCAAAATCGGAAACCCAAGGCCCTGCCGCCCTTCCCAAAACATTACTACTCAAGGGAGGCCCTGGGAGTGGGGACAGCAAACCCCTTTCTCAGTCACCCCAGTGGCGGCTCCTGTCCCACGGGACTAGCCTAGCTCCCCGTTCCAGGCTTTGTGACCTGGTACGCAGGGTTACAGTACTGCCTGAGTTTGCATCAAGTCACAATGCCACTTAGTTTGGGGGCCTTCTCAAACGAGGGGCCCTGGGCAAACTTCCCCTTTTGTGTCCCCCATCCCACCCAGGCCACCCTACCAATGTGGCATGATCTGGCCAAAGGAGTGTTTTTATCCCACTTTACCAATAATACAAATTCTACTCTCTCAAGTACTGAAGTACTAAGACCATGTCTTGTGAAAAAATTCCCTGCACCCATAGATGGCTGAACTGCTGTTCAACCTACTTTACCACAGCAGAAATGCTAAACAGCTAAGTTGCCAGACAACTATAGGTCGGCCCATGTCAAGGTCTCCAGGAAATCACTAACAATCAGGAATATCATGCTGACTGTAGACACTCTGAGACCCCGTACAAGGGAGCTGGTGAGTGGAGGTGTAATTCCATGCCTGTATTTGTCTTGTTAATATACAAGAGACTCTGCCCAGGTTCTTCTTCACACTCAGATTTTTTTTTTCCAAAGACACATCTCTCAGCGTGAAGACAGCCAGACACAAAGATGAAAATGACTGAGCATCACCACCCGGAAATATTTGCACCTCCTTGAGAAGCCAAATGGGGACAGTGATATGTGAATTACTGAACCACTCTTGAACTCCATCCGCAAGAAAACTCTGTACAGTGACAAATGCTATCAACTGTATGACAGTTTCCTGCTGCATTTGGGAGCCTGTGGCATGCATGCCAGCGAATTGTTCCCTGGTGTGCTTTATACTGTATGTATCACAAAAGTTAGAGACGGAAAAGACCTATTAGATCATCCAGTCCATCTTCCTGAATGTGCCGAGATTGCATGGAGTTATCGACTTGTTCCTTGTTGCGCACATAAACATGCTTTTATTTTGCATATGCGATGCATATAAATGGCCTTATTGTTGTGATTCTCACTGATAATTCTGCAGGGACTAGTTATGTTGTTACTGAGTATTTTCCACAATTAGACTACAACTGTCTAGCTCTATTATTATTAGTTTACATTTATATTGCAGTAGTGCATAGACTTGAGGACTCAGGCAGGTCGGAGCTCCATTGTACTAGCTGCTATGCAAACATAGGGCAGGGCACCAGCCTTTACCCATGTTAAAATTGACTTTCTGTTTAAACCTTGACTCTTCTTTAGTGCTCTAAATCTTCACTGTTACTCCAGTTGCCATGAAATGTTGTGTGCCTCCTAGGGATGCAGGGGGTAAGGTTAGTGATAGTAAGTGAGGGGTCTTTGCTCCCAGAATCTTATGGTCTAAATTTCTAGCTCTAACATCAGACCTCAGCTTGATTCAATATTGTTCCATCATATCTGGCTGGGTTTGGACAGGACCAGACCAGGTTTCTACTAAATTAGCTTAGAGCTGCACTGACCGTATGTATCCAGTTCTGTTTTGTTTTGTTTTGTTTTGTTTTAAATCACACAGAGTCCATGAGACAAATTTTCCTTTTATTTACATCTAGGATTCTCCACTGACTTCAATGTTTAATGTAGGAGGATAATCTGCCCAAATTCTGGACAGGGACAGGGAGCAGGTCCGAGGCCTGGTTTACTCTAGAAACTTTTGCCAGTATAATAGCATCCTTGTGGAGGAAGAAGGGATTTTTATGTATTTATTGAATTTTGCTACAGTTTTATACCAGCAAAAGCCTTAGTATAGCTGCAATCATACTAGCATAAAAACACTTTGGCTTGCCAAACTAGTCTAAACTATTATAGCAAATGTACTTTCTTGCTAGTATACACTGAATATGCACTAGGGGGATTTGGTGTATAGCTAAACTTTTTCTAAGGTACACCTGGCCGAAGGAGCAAGGTGTACATTTCCTCAGCCCAAACTCAGTGTTTTGTATTGACAACATAGTTGTGAGGTTGAGGAAGAAGGGTCTTGTGCTTAGAGTGCTAGTTTGACTCTCAGAAAATCTGTCTTCAGATCTCACCTGTCATAGCTTCCTAGGTGACTTTGGACAAGTCACTTCAGCCTGGATGCACAAAAGCCATGAGGTGCCTAATGCCAATTTTGGCTCCACTGTGATGCACAAGAATCAGAGAGGTAGCCGTGTTAGTCTGGATTTGCAGGAGCGACAAAGGGTCCTGTGGCACCTTAAAGACTAACAAAAGTATTGAAGCATAAGCTTTCATGGGCTAATACCCACTTCGTCGGATTCATGCCTCCGATGAAGTGGGTATTAGCCCACAAAAGCTTATGCTTCAATACTTTTGTTAGTCTTTAAGGTGACACAGGACTCTTTGTCGCTTCTGTGATGCACAAAACTCCTGTCTAACCTCTGTATGTACCTGCATTTCCTCAGAATCTAAGTTTTCAGAGTAAAAGTTCCCAGGGCACCTATGTTCCTGCCTCTGGGCATGCTGCATTTTGCCTCCCTTCTAGGCACCTGAGAGCAATTCACAAACCAGGGGAAGATGCACGTTTGGTCATCCAAGTCACATGCAGGGCCTGATCCAGTAGATGTGCTTAGAGGTTGCCTCCGGATCAGATCCCATTCAGTATCCACTGGAGGAGGTGGTAGTGTCCACCTCATAACATTTAGCCCAGTGATTAGGCTCATGGACTCATAGATTTTAAGGTCAGAATGGATCATCACCATCATAGTCTGACCTCCTGCACACTGCAGGCCACAGAACCTCACCCACCCACAGCTATAAGAGACCCCTAACCGCTGGCTGAGTTATGATTTAAAGACGTCAAGAGCAGTTGCCTGGGATGTGAGAGACTGAGGTTCAATTTCCACTGTCCGACCAGAGGGAGAGAAAGGATTTGGATGGGGTCTCCCATGTCTCAGGAGGTGTGTCTAATCACTGATATTCTAATATGGGGCTCCTTCAATCTTTCCTGTGGAAGCTGCTTCAGGATGGATAAATAAACAGTGATTAGTGCAGAGGGACTGGACCCAGCATCTCTCACCTGCCAAAGGGGTGCCCCAGGCACAGGGTCATTCTCTCACTCGCTCTCTAGCCCAATAACATGCTCGCTTGCTGTCTAGCCCAATAACTTTTCCACTGTGGAAAACTACTTAACTAGTCACTGGGCCAGAAAGAGAAAGCAGGAATGAGTCTGTAGTCCAGCGATTAGGACAGGGAGGCAAGTTACCTGGGCGTATTCTGGATAAGTTCTCTAGCCACTGAGCTAAAAGTTATAAGGTGGCACCACTATTACCTCCTCCTCGCAAAATGCCATGAGTGACTAACTTCTCCTCTTCTGCTTTCCTACAAATGGTATAAAGGGTCCTGGCAGTGAACTGCAAGCACAGACAGGGGTCTTCCTGCAGACTAAAGTGCCTCTCTGTGTGAGGGAAAGGGGCTTACAGCCCTCTCATCAGCATCTCCCATTGGCTAGCTTAGGTGGCTCTCTGCCTAGTGTGCTGGCTTCGTCGATTGTATCCAAAGGCACCTATCTCTCCTCACTTATCGTATGGGTGCTTAGGTGCCTAACACGAGCTGTGTGAATTGCAGGGATTTTCCAAGTGCCTAACTCCTTTTGTGCATCTTCACCTCTGTGCCTTCAGTCCCCATCTGTAAAATGGGGATAATAATACTTGCTTTCTCCCATCCTGATGCCGTCTGATCTATTGCAAGTTCTTCAGAGCAGGGACACTCTCTGATTGCATGTATAGCACCTAGCACTGACCTGGGTTGGGACCTTTCAGCATTGCTGTAGTATGAACAGTAATAATGTGACTTGCAAGAACAAATGCTGGACTGGATTTTGTTCTATATTAAAATTTCCCAGGCTCCAAATTTTTGCTTTGTAGACAAAATCAGTGTCAAGAAAGACCTTGACTATTTTTTCTCTCTCCTGCAGAGATTTAATTTATCCTTACTTTATCATTTTGCAACTGCAACTAGCAAGAGAAAATATAGCTTACCATCCTACCATACCCAATATGATACAATATAAATATATTTTAAAATAACCAGAGACACTCTGGAAGTAAAGTCTGAACCATCACCTTAGCCATGCCAGTTAAGAAGTCTCATGCATTAAACATAATGGACGGGAGTAGTAACAGCTCCAGTTCAGTATGTGACTTGTGAGCTATCACAGGGCTTCTGACTCAGTATTACTAAGAAATGTTCGCTGACTGTCACTGCAAAGGTATGCGAGTGAGACTCTCTAAGGACCAATTAATGGGAATGGAAGAGAATTGCAGTGGATTGCTTGCCAGTGGGGGGAAAGTGAGTGGAGAGTGGTGAAGAATAATGTATGTTTGCAATTTACTTATTAGACCTACCAGGGGAAAAAAAAGTGCAACACATGCCAAATGAGATAACAAAAGATCTTAGGAGCATTTGTAAATATCATGTTAATTATTTAAACGGAATATGAATAGAAAGTATTTTTAAAAGGGACACCACTGCTAAACAACTCAATGGCCCCATTGTGTGTCATAAATCTGTTCTGTAGCATTCTGCCATAGTGACACTCATTGCTCTAGTTTTTTAAAGCTGGCAGCCTTTAATCATAGCTGAAATAATGGCATCGTAACTCTAGCATATTCATGTTGAGGTTTGTTGTTGGTTTGTTGGTTGGGGGGTTCTTTGTTTTGTTTTGGGTGGGTTGCACTTATGTAGGTATATCTTTCATCTGAGGATGTCAAAGCATATTACAAACACCAATTAATTAAATCTCACAACACCCCATTTGAAGTAGAACTCTCCTCATGAAATTCACCTGGCAGTAGAATCTGATGAGAAAGTAATTTTATGCCAAACAAACCATTGCATTGGTTTGCCTGTTTGGGGGTATTTTTATTTTTGTTTTCTTTTAGGTGATCGGCTGGCTGATGTTACACTTCTCAAAGTGACCCAACTGGCTTAGCATATGTCTCTGACAGATGTTCTCTGAATAACCAAGAGATGGCTTTTTTCTCAAATCCCTCGATTTTCATGAAGAAAAAAGATATGGTCACAGGCCAACCTTTTGATGGAGGGAGGCTGGGTTGTTGTTATTAAAAGAACTTTGCATCCAGGCATCACGCCTCACTTTCATCACAGCATTAGGCAAAATTCTGGTTTTAGAAACACTATTACAACCCCGCTTTGGCTTCATAAGTGGTTAGGTCCTGCTTCATTAAAGTATTTAAGCATGTGCTTAACTTTAGAGGTCAGTAGGACTTAAGCAGTTACTTAATTTTAGATTAATATATTTTAAGGTCAAAAGGGAGCATTGTGATCAGCTAGACTGACCAGAGCAATGAGACGTAAGTAGAGCTGGTTTGTCAAAAATGAAACTTTGCCTGGAAAAGAGGTTAGTTTTCATGAATTTCTTGACTGAAAGTAATTTGAAAAAGCATTTTTAAAATGTTAAAATATCCCACTCTTACATTTTGGACAGGAAAAATATCATTTTCTGGTTCAAAGTGGTTTTTTATTTTGAATTTCAGGCTAATTATAGCACAAAACATTTTAAACAAATTTTACAAAATGATCAAAATTAAAACAAAACATTTTGAAATTATCAAAACAAAACATTTCAATTCATCTGAATTACTACTACTACTATTGTTTTTGTTGTTTTTATTAATTGTTATTATTATTTATTAGTTTGCAAAAATTTCAAATTTCAACTTTCAATTTTGGATGGGAATATTTTCTAAAATCTCAATTTTTTTCATAGAATGGGAAAACCATTTCCCATCCACTTGAAGACATAAGAATCCTTTGGCAGACAATAGGACTTAAGATTTAAATGTATAAGTGCTTTGCTAAATCATGGCCTTAATCTTGATAACACTTCCATAGGGTAAGCAAGTATTATGCTGATTTAGCACTAGAATTTTTCCCACCATTGCTACTACTGATGCAGCTCTGACACTGGTAACATTCATAGGAGAGCGAATGTACACAACATACCAGAGGCCACCATTTTGTTTTTTACCTCTGTGTTTGCTGTGGACAGATTTAAATGGCATGGTGCTTAAAAGGCCAGAGAAGGCTTGGAGTCCTGTTTGCACTAGGTGCCATTTCTCCACAAGTGGAGTTGCACCAGGGTTAGCGATGGGGAAAAAAATTCTGAATAGAGCAAGACAAAGCCTGAGAAGTTAAAGCCAAAATTTTCAAATGTACATGCCTAAATGTAGACATCTAAATCGATGACCTGCTTTGCAGAGGTGCTGAGCTCCTGTTATAGTCAATAGCATTGAAAAGGGCCAGGAGCCAACACTTTTAATTATGCTAATTTTCAGCACCCTATTGATTCAAGCCACATGACACACCAAGAAAACAAACTGGGTTTGGAACTCAGAACTTCACAAGTGTGTGTTAGCCACAAAGCTTGTGAAACACAGGTGGAAACAAATAAAATAATTCAGTCTTCAATGGGGAGAGAGGATATATGGTATAACCCGATGTTCTGAAGGTAGGTGTGATGGGGCAGCTGGCAGAAAAGGGGTTAAAAGCAGCCCTACAGAGACTGCACAGAAGGCAGCCAGTTAGAGAAGGGTTGAAAGGAGCAGCCAATAAGATCCAATCAGGCCCATATAAAAAGGGAACTTCACGGCAGAGGAAAGGCCGTTCTCTGCTGGCAATCCAGGGTGGAAGGACTGTGTCTCTGGAGGGCTGAGAGAACTGCCAGCAACCTGGACAAAGCAGTGCTGCTAGCAGGAACTGGGGGAGTGGGAGACTGGCTGCTGGGGTTTCCAGGCTGAGGCCCTGATGCAAAGGGTAAAGAGGATTCTGGGGCCACGGGGAAGTGGCCAGACAACTCACTGCAGTAGCGCTAGGGGAAGTGGCTGAATAGCAGACTGCAGGTTCCCTGGACAAGGGGAGCACAGTGTGTAGCACGGACAGAGGGCTGTGTCGCTGAAGAGGACGCCATGGTCCTTGGAGAGACATGGGTCCTAGCGCAGGAGTGATGGCGGTGAGGCACCACCAAAACAAGACTCACTACCATGCAGAGCTAATTCCCATGACAACCAGCAGGAAAAGCCAGAGTGTGAGCACATCCAGTCGCAGGAGGAAAGGATGCAGGAAAACACGAGCAAAAGCTGAATACCAAGAACATTTTCTAGTGTTGAAATTCATTGGACAGGGAATAGGCTCTCAGCAGAAGTGTTTAAAAACAGGGGGAAAACAGAGGGATCCTTGGAGCTTCAAAAAGGGGTCTCAGGTGTCCTGTATAGAAAAATAAATTCAAAACTAGACCATTAATTGACTATAATGATATTTATAAATGTCTATATTCCTGTAAATATGGCACCTTTGTAGATGTAAGTCCTCTGGCCAGAAGTTTGGGTGTGGGGGAAAAACTCTCTACTCCCTCTACCGGTGAGAAGAGAAAAGTGCTGCCATCAAGAGCTTTATTTGCATAGACTACCTACCCTAGTGACCCTTGAAGAGTCATCATAACTATACAGGGACTTGGACTTTGGAATTAGTGGGCTCCCAGACAGTCTCCTTGAGGGGGAAAGAATTCTTACCTTGTGACAAAATACTTATTTCCAAGCAGCCAGAGCCCTGCTTGAGCATCCTACATACTCTTGACTCTCTTCCCATGAGGACTCCACTGCAAGAAACAATACAGACCAAGGACACAGCAATAAGAGATAGCACAGAGGATAGCAGCAGAGCTGAGTGGATTCTGGTGAGGTGCCACTTAATCAGCATTTTAATAAAACTGAATAATTAACCAGGGATAGGTGTTGGTGCTTTCTGCTGGGACAAGGCAATCAGCTCGCTGAGACTGGTGACAGACCTGGAAAGAGACACTTGTCCAAGGTCACGGCACATCTCTGTGCCTCAGTTTCCCCATGTCGGAATGGTAATGATGCTGGCCTCCTTTGTAAGGTGCTTTGAGATCTACTGATGAAAAGTAGTATTTAAGAGCAAAGTATTATTATCCTCACAACACTCCTGTTGAGTATGGTAGTGCTTTGACAGATGGAGAACTGAGACACAGAGAGAATAAAGTGGTATTATAATTTATATTACCAGAATACCAAGGATACCTCACCATGGACCAGGACTCCATTTTGCTTGGCACTGTACAAACACAGAACAAGGAGATGGCCTCTGCTCCAAAGAGCTGCCAAACGAAGGATAAGACCAGAGCTGGATAGAGACAGACAGAGAGTGCAAGTGAGCAATGAGACAGAATTGGTCAGCATGATAGGCAGTGGTCTCTGCACACCTACAGGAAGCCTGCTGCAAACCAGGGAACTTCCTGTGTCTGAGGCCTGCACCATAACCAGTAGGCCGTCCTTCCTGTCAGTGCATTCTGTGCCAGTACAACTACATTCAGATTGTAACTCAGAGCAATCCAGTGATCAATCAGGCCTTACTAGACATTTAAGGTATCCAGTGATATCACCAATTGCAATACCAATAAATTGTAATCAGTTTAGGCAAACATTTCCAAAATCCTGTGGGTGCCTAGTCAAAAATAACATAAACACAATGGTCACAAACAGGGAAATTTGCCCAAGTAAGCCAATCTAAGCAGCAAGCCTGAGAAGCATGGCTTGGTGGTGCATATTAAAATAATTTGTCTAAAGACTAATAATAAAAAGATTGATTATGTTCAGAATTCTTGGCTGGATGAAAAACTAATTGCCCATTGTCTCCTTCATGTAAATATCAAAAGGGTCAGTCAAGAAACAGAAAATTAAGAAAAAGGCTTCCGATTTTCAGATTCAAAATTCAGGGCAAAACCCCTCAAGTGATGGAAATTGGCATGGACTTCAATGGATTTACACCAGCTGAGCACATGGACCATGAAGGAGCACTTTAAAGCCAGATATAAACTCAGGCTGGCATTTTCAAAGAAGCCTATGGGAGTGAGAATTTTCAATGGGATTTGGACACCTAACTCCCAGCCTCAGGGTGTCTCTTTGTACAACAGGCATGTTCTGATCCAGTATTTTGCAACAAATTAAGACTACTCTGACTGTGGAATTTTGAACCCTTTGCTAGTGTGATATGCTCTGAGGTTTAGCAGAGCACCTGAATTTAAGTCTCAGTCACCATCCCCTCACTGCTTTGGCTGATGAAAGCTGTAATTCAAGAGTCATAGACTTTAAGGTCAGAAGGGACCATTATGATCATCTAGCCTGACCTCCTGCACAATGCAGGCCACAGAATCTCACCCACCCACTCCTGTAATAAACCCCTAAGCTATGTCTGAGCTATTGGAGTCCTCAAATCATGGTTTAAAGACTTCAAGGTGCAGAGAAGCTTCCAGCATAGCTCCCTGGAAGGTAACACGGCTATGTTCCAATGGCCACTAAAGTCAACTGGACATTGGATAAAGTCCTATATTCCAATGTCATTGTAATTTGTGACACCTAATTGTCAGTCAAGGGCTGTCATAAGTGGGTGACAAAGGGAGTTGTGTACAACCGTCTTTCAAGATGTATATCTTGGAGCTATTGGGCCTTTGTTCACTAGGAGAGACAGGCATTTAATGGGCAAAAGTCAGCCCTCATGGAGGGAGATCGGTATTAGAAGTAGTCTGATGCCAGAGGAAAATATTTGTCAATAACTTATTGGCTGAACATTGCCATTATTCATCAATTCATCCATACTGTAATATTTGACCAGCCAGACGCTTATTCTAATACTGGAGAAAAAAAATTTTTTAAAGAAATATGGCAACGTTTGTCAACTAATTTAGTAAGTGAACATTGGACCTGCTCTAGAAAGAACATACATATGTAATAAACCCTGCAATCTCTAACCATGTCCAACTTCCAAGGTTCTGGTTTAATGCTCCCTCTGGTGAAAGTGGGAAACTGGTCCAAAGCCATTGGGAGTCTTTCCACTGAACATTCAGTGGGCTTTGGCATGACTGTCAGTTCAGAACTAGAATAATCCAGTAAGGAAAATATGAATGCATGAATTTTAATGGCAACAACTGAATCCTCCTTGCAAGAACAAATGGCTGGCAGAGTACTTAGCCAGTAAAATATAGGCTTTGTTTTCTTCCTTCTTGTTTTTATATTAATGCACTTAGTCTTACAATCCTTTATAAATCCTATTGAAACAAAAAAGACATTTACAATGTTACATATTCCATAAAACATGTTCACTACTCGGCAATCTGCTTGCTGCTCTTAAAATGTATTTTCCTGACAAACAATCATTAAGCCTCTCAACCACTGAGCTCAGATAAATGAAACAAGTACAGATATTACCACTTGGCTGACACATTTGTTTTGACATTGTAAAAGAGCTTTCCAGATTTTTTTGTATAAAACTCTGCCTTTTTTCCCCTCTGAAACAATAATGTGTTCCTGCAAATGCTGCAAAAGATCAAAAGCTGTTCAGATCATATTTACAGTAGTAAAAGCACAATGAATGCCCCTGTAAATGACATGTAAATTACTGAACGATGATTCAACTTCAGTCAGCTTTGCAGATGAATTGAAGGACCTTAATTCCACTTTAGCTTAGAAATCTGGTTATTCTACAACTTGTAAAATATCAGCTTTAATCCTCTTTTAAATGTCATTCAACAAGTTCTTCCTGCACAAAAGATGCAAACGAATTTTCCATTACAATATCTTTTCTCATTCATTTTCCTTCCACAGGACAGCCATAGAAATAATTTAAGACTGGGCAATCAAAATTACAACTATCTTTTGTTACACATGTTAAAGAAGACTAGTCATGATTCAGATCTTACTTACTCTAGTTTTGTATCAGCTTTACACTATTGGACTTGGGTTTGATTTTCAACGAGATGAAAACTAGGCTCACGGGTAGCATTTGCAGCCAAGTTCATATTCAAGAAAATAAAAGCATCATCTTTACTTGGAGATTAAAGTAGACCCAGGAAGATAATAACATATTCCAAAATGAGATAAAGTATGTATTCATGTGAAATAGAACGCCCTTAGCATTTCCTCACTGTTATCTGTCCTACCCTGTCTATTTTACTCACCTGCTGTCTCCTCTTTTATGTTGAGAGTTCTGTGGGTCAGGGACTGTCTTTTTGTTCTATGGCTGTAGAGTGGGTCTCAGTTCTTCAATGGGGACTACCCTAATCCAAATGAATGACAAAAAATCCTGGGGGCTAAAAATTACAGGCATACTGGGCCAGCTCCTCAGCATGTGTAAATCCACATAGCTCCATTTGACATTAGAGAGAGGTCATTTGACTTGGGGTATGTCTACATTGCAATAAAAGACTCGTGGCACCACGTCTCAGAGCCTGAGTCAATTGGGGCTTGGTTTGCAGTGTAGATGGTCAAGCCAGAGATGGAGCGCTGAGACCTACCTGCTTGCAGGTTTCAGAACCTGGGCTCCAGCCTGATCCTGAATATCTATGCTGGAAGTTTTAGGCTTACATCCTGAGCCCCACAAGCCTAAATCAGATGATCTGGCCATGGCATATTGCTTGGCCATATTGTGGAATAGACTTATCCAGAGGGCCGAAGTCTCTGCTGCTGTAAACCACTCCAGACTTCAGTAAAGTTTTGCAAATTTACACCAGCAGAGAATTTTGCCTGTTGATACTCAAGTCCTTGAAGCAAAATTCAAAGCTGTATCTGAATATGAACCAATCCAGGTAAGAGGAGGTTGCCCATGAGGGATCCCAAGAAGCAAGTTGATATTCTGCAGTGTAGTTCTGGTGATTTAAGAGAGGGAGTCGTTTGAGAAAATGAATTTATTCAGGACTCCTCATTCTCCCCTTTCTACGCCCCTCTGTTGTAGTCACCATTCATCACAGTGCTTGTAATGAATTTCACTCCTTCTTAAAGCTACTGGCATTTGTTGAAAACACCATGTCTACTTCAAGCAGGGGAGTCGTGCTGCATTTAGTTCTGTAATCACCCGTCTGTTGCTTGTCTATGAATCCCTCCATTAACGTTCAGGGGGATAGAACCCTAAGATCTTCAGCACCAGCGTCTCTTACACCAACTAAAGGAGCCATTCTATTAGCTAGCAGGTTCATATCCCGTGTGTGGAGCTTCCCTAACATGCATAGGCCTTGAGCCAGCAATACGCTTGAGCACATGATTAAAGTTAATCACATGCTTAGCTGAATGAGGGTCTTGATCAGCTTGTGACACTTGCTTTTGGTAACAAAATACAGTGCATGGCACTTACTGGCAAAATGGTTCTCTCAGCGCTGTACGCTGGGCCCTGGCTCTGACCAAGGTTTGAGCCCAAGCCCCTCCCCCTCTGACATCCACATGCAAATTAATCTGATTTAGATCAGCAAGAACTCAGGATCCAGCTCCTAAGACTCCACTGGGAGTATGGGTCAGAGCCCAGCTCCTGCTGTGACTGGGATCCAAGCCCTATCCTTTCGCAGTGTGGATGCACGTCAAGCCACAGACCCGAGCCTGCACAGTGCAGTTTGGATGTGTTAGCATGGCTGTGAAACCTGGGTCCAGCAATAGTACACCCCGGTGTATAATGCACTGCACATGCTCAAGCCTGGGAAACTCAATCCATGCTCAAGCTTGGAAACAGCGAGTCCACAAAAGCCCTGATCTCACAGACTTGGGCTCACTAGGAAGTGTAGATATATCCTAGAGGCACCAACCCAGCTCAAAGCTTCCATCCTGCTGGGCATATACAGATACATAGTAAGAGACAGTTCCTGCTCTGAAGAATTTAGAGAACTTTAAATGTAAACAGACAATAGACTGTAACAGAGTTCCAAAAAGAACTAGAGAAGTTCATGGAGGATAGGTCCATCAATGGCTATTAGCCAGGAGTGGTTTCCATAGACTCTTTTTGCCAGAAGTTGGGAATGGGCGACAGGGGCTGAATCACTTGATGATTCCCTGTTCTGTTCATTCCTTCTGGGGCACCTGGCATTGGCCATTGTTGGAAGCCAGGATCCTGGGCTAGATGGACCTTTGGTCTGACCCAGAATGGCCACTCTTGTGTTCTTAAAAGATGGACAAAGAGTGGAAGAAAATGAGCCAAATAGAAGATTGGGAACTTAGTCGTACTGTCAGTAAGCAACTGGGCCAAAGTCAAAGGAAGTCAGTGGCAGAGACAGGAACTGACCTTAGTTCTCTTGATCACAGTCCTCCTCAAACAGTACACCCAATATTGCATTACAGTGCTACATATTTCATCACATATTGCGGAGTCTTGAAAAATTCTCACTGTGTTCCCTTCTGCCTGTGAAGTATAAACCTTAGCAGGCTTGTTTGTAAAATTATTCTAAACGCCTTGAAAACATTAAAAAGCGTGACTGTTATAGATGCATTAAGGTCACAACACTGAGATCTGATGTTGAAGGATAGGCGCTATCTGGTGTGACTTTGTGAATAAGTAACATAGAACTGAGCTGTATAATGTTGATTGTGACTGCTGAGTGTACCTCTTCTTAAATTCTGTTTGTGTCTCTTGCAAATACTTTCTAAAGGTCGCTGACATACTACAGTGATATGATGTGTATTTAGCATAGCCACCACTCTCGAAGCATAATTGTAAATAACAAATCAGATGCAAGTATATTCTACGTTGGTAGGTTGTAGGACAATGATATAGAAAATACCTACATGGCTTTACATTTTGCACACTCCAGGAAGAGGCGTGTCATTTAAAATGATCATGTGCAAATCCTGTTAACCAAGCCCGCCTTTGGCCGGATGCTTTGGGTTTCATGTGATGCATTCCAAATTTCTGCCCTAATGTAACTCTCTTATCTAGTCCTCATCCAAGCAGTCTCCTGGGCAGCGGGTTTATGCTTTGAATATGAGAATCAGTTACCTTCTTTTGGGGGAGAGGGGGAGGGAAGCACAGCACTTTGATGGAAAAGCTTCATATGAAGTCCAAGGTGATATCCCTGTATGCTCATAGAAAACTGAAGGAATTAGCCCATCTAAAAGGAAGAGCCCTCTCCCCATCTAACATGAGATGTTCTATGAAAAAAATAACCCCAAAAAGTTTGATTTTGCAAAATGCAGCAAAAAAAAAAACAAAAGAAGAGGCTCCCCTGTGAGTACAGCCACACAACAAGGGGAATTATGTCCAGCTTTCAGGCATGAAGGTCTTGTTTCATACTTACCATCATGGGTTGAAATTTACCAGGACTGATTCACTAAATAGACCAAGTGTCTTTTGGGATGCTAGAGAGCTGTGGAAAATTTTTTTTTCTTAGATGGGTGAAAGACAATGAAAGGAAAAAACCTCTATATTTGCAGATGACACCTAACTCTCTCCAGTGGTTCCCACATCTTTGGTGTAATTGAAAACTGCTCCTTTAATCAGGTGGCAGCCTTTCCAGACTCAGGCAGCAGAGATCTTGATAAGACCCGACCCACCTCTCACTGATGCCAGCTGGAGTCTTTCGATAGGTTTTAGATCAGGCCCTGATTAAGGATCAAGTTCCCACATGGTCCCTGTCCTGCTTGTCCAATTTCTACTTTGTGCTTCTATGTATGAAATACCCCAGCCCTGTGCTTGCAGTGGTACTGATGGCACCTTGTAACCTGCATAAGAACTACACTCAAAAATCAACATACCTGAATAAGTTAATGAAGGGGTAGCTACTTAGAAAATTAGTTACAGTAAAACCACACTGGCTGAACATTGGGAAAAACTTCCTAACTGTCAGGCTGGTTACGCACTGGAATAAATTGCCTAGGGAGGTTGTGGAATCTCCATTATTGGAGATTTTTAAGAGCAGGTTAGACAAACACCTGTCAGGGATGATCTAGATAATACTTAGTCCTGCCATGAATGCAGGGAACTGGACTAGATGACCTTTTGGGGTCTCTTCCAGTCCTATGTTTCTAGGAAATGCAACCTAGATGGAGCTATTATAAGGTGGGTTCCAACCTGGTTGAAAAACCATTCCCAGGGAGTCATTTTCAGTGGTTCACAGTCACGCTAGAAGGGCATAATGAGTCGGGTCCCTCAGGGATCAGTTCTGGGTTTGGTTCTGTTCAATACCTTCATCAGTGACTTAGATAATGGCATAGAGAGTACACTTATAAAGTCTGTGGATGATACCAAACTGGGAGGGATTGCAAGTGCTTTGAAGAATAAGATTAAAATTCAAAATGATCTGGAAAAACTGAAGAAATGGTCTGAAGTAAATAGGATGAAATTCAATAAGGACAAATGCAAAGTACTCTGCTTAAGAAGGAACAATCAGTTGCACGCATAAAAAATGGGAAATGACTGCCCAGGAAGAAGTACTGTGGAAAGAGATCTGGGGGGGTCATAGTGGACCATAAGCTAAATCTGAGTGAACAGTGTGACACTGTTGCAAAAAATGTGACCATCATTCTGGGATGTATTATCAGGAGAGTTGTAAGTAAGACTCGAGAAGTAATTCCTCCACTTCCCTTGACATGCCACCTATGCCACGTATGGGGGACAGAACTGTTGTTCAAATGCACCAGCATGATGTTCCCCTCCAACAGAGAAATGCTGTGCAGGGCATCTGAACCTAGATTGTATCCCTTTCCCACCACAAAGTATTGCAAAGAAAGACACCATTGCTCTACTTTTGTTCCAGATGCCACAATAAACTCTTTGTAAGAAATATGAAGCTTGTTAATAGTACCAGTAAAAAATTATATGAAGGTTGAGAGTATGTATCAATAACTTAAAGGTTGAAAAACAAACCAACAATAAACAAAACAGATATTGTGTATTTATCTCCAAAATCAAGCATTACAAACCAAGGACATTCAGAAGGTTACGCTTAAATGAAATGCAGATATATATATGAACATATGGAATTACACAGTTAAGATATCGAGACAACTTTAAATCTTTTCTGTCATGATCCCATCCAATATGATTATGATTAGGGCATTTTAGTACAGTAACTCCTCGCTTAAAATCATCCCGGTTAACGTTGTTTCGTTGTTACGTTGCTGATCAGCTAGGGAACATGCTCATTTAAAGCTGTGCAATGCTCCCTTCTAATGTCGTTTGGCAGCCGCCTGCTTTGTTCACTGCTTGCAGGAAGAGCAGCCCATTGCAGCTAGCTGGTGGGGGCTTGGAACCAAGGTGGACAGGCAGCCGCACTCATCAGTTCCCCGCTCTCATAAGTTTCCTGTGCAGCAGCTGCCCAGCAGGTTATCAGTTGTCAGTAGTTCAGGTGTCCCTCCCCCACTGCCGTATGCTGCTCCTGCCCTTTGCCTTGGAGCTGCTCCCCAAGACTCCTGCTGGCTGTGCTAGGGGAAGGAGGGGCTAATGTCAGGGTGTCCCCCTCCCCCCGCTCCTGCACCCCACTGACTCCATCTTCCATAGAGCAGGGGGGACACATGATAGAGCTCAGGACAGAGGGAGCTTCCTCGCAGCAGATGCAGTGGATCTCAGCTTGCAGACCTAATTAACAAGGCAGTGTACTTAAGACAGGGGTGAGCATACTTAAAGGGGAAATGCACATCTCTCTCTCACAGATGCACATACACAGGGTGTGTGTCTCTATCTGCTGTGCTGTCTCCCCTCTCTTCATTCCTTCTGCCTTGTAGAGTGTGCAGCTACATTAACAATAATGAGTTAACCCTAGAGGGTTCAGCCAACTGCTAGTTCATCATTTAGCAGTAAGGTATTCCCTGGGAAATAACCCACACTCTGACTTCGCCACCTCAACCAAGCTTCACAATCATCATTGCTGGGTGCCAGTATTTTGTATCTCTCTCTCTCTCTCTCTCTCTCTCTCTCTCTCTCTCTCTCTCTCTCTCTTGTCCTTTGTCTGGTAAAAAAACATTTCCCAGGAACCTAACTCCCCCTCCTCCCCGCCCCCATTTACATTCATTCTTATGGGAAAATTGGATTTGCTTAACATTGTTTCTCTTAAAGTTGCATTTTTCAGGAACATAACTACAACATTAAGTGAGGAGTTACTGTATCTGTGGCCCCATATTAGATGGGACTGATATTCTAGGACACATTTTTCTTCATATACTTTCTCCTTGTGGAATAATAGTAATACCTAGCTTTTACACAGTGCTTTTCCTCAGTAGATCTCAAAAGAGGTCAGTATCATTGTCACCATGTTACGGATAGGCAAACTGAGAGCCAGACAGAGGAAGCGACTTGCCCAAGCTCGGCCAGCAGGCCTGTGGCAGGGATGAGCACAGAACTACTATTTCCTGAGTTCCAGTCCAGAGGAAGGAAGTGTAGTGATTGCAGCATTGTCTAGGTCGAATGTAAGTAGCCCCATTGAATTTGAAGGGACTGCTTACATACCTTACTGAACCACTGCCTCTCAAAGATATTTAGGAGCCCGACTCACACGGTAATCAATGCCGGTGATGCCCCTAACTACTTCTGAGTTCCTGGCCCTCAATGCCTTGACTGATCAAGCCTATATGGTGCTTTTCTTCTATGGATTTCTGAGTGCTTCACAAAGGAGATGCACATTTGTTACATGGGGAAACTGAGTCAGGGAGAAAAGTGACTTTCTGCAGGTCACATAGCAGATTGGGGGACAGAACCAAGCTCTCCCAAGTCAGTGCCTAATCCAAAGAGCCACACTGCCTTCCTGGGAAATGAGCTACTTACAACATTATCATCCATCATCATCAGAAGCATCAATAAGCATTAGGCTGCAAAGGGGAACACCAGACTCCCATTCATGCTTCTTTTTTGTGTTTTACCTTAAAAGGCCCTTTGATATATTTTTATACCATCAGACAGCAACCAGCTCCGGTTTTTTTAACCTCCTCCCTCTGGGCACGCCGGATATTAATATGAGCCCTGGAACAAGCGGCAGAGGAAATAAAGCAGCTAGGTAAATACTGCCGATGAGATTCAAACGCTGAGCTTCCCGCTGTAACCCTGTGACACGGAGTTGCTAGCGAATTAAGCCCAATGTACAAGTATTTAATGACTAATCCTTGGAAGTGTTCTAATGCCCAAATGAAGATTTCTTGGGGGGAGAGGCGAAGCAGATGTGGTTTCCGTTAGAGCCTGCCTGCAGGCGGGGGATTGAGCAGATTGCCTTTTTCTTTTCTTTTTAAAATTAATTAATATCCCCCCCCCCCTCCGCGCCCTGTTATTGTGGCGGGCAGACACCACGTGGCCGACTGGTTCTGAACGGACAGCTCCTTTCGGCAAGGGCTACACTAGAAGGCAGCGCTCGGCGCCGCCGCTGGACAAGTCAACCGGCCGGTCCTTCAGGGAGGGGAGGGGAAGGGATGGGGCTGGGGGAGACCGGGCCCAATAACAGCCGGCTCGTGCTGCAAGAAAGGCGAGGGGGTGCCAGACTGGGGTTCTTCTTCCTTTGGGTTACTACAGAAAACCGAGCGGAGGGGCTCTTTGTAGACAATAAACAAGAGAAACTTTCAGTTTTAAGAACCCCTCCTGCAGGGCAGCAGGTATTAAGTGGATGACTGAAAACCCGAGCTAGCTAGCTAGCTATCCATCCCCCTCCACCTCCTCTATCTATCTATCCATCCCCCTCCACCTCCTCTATCTATCCATCCGCCTCCACCTCCTCTATCTATCTATCCATCCCCCTCCACCTCCTCTATCTATCTATCCATCCCCCTCCACCTCCTCTATCTATCCATCCCCCTCTACATCCTCTATCTATCTATCTATCTATCTATCTATCTATCTATCTATCTATCTATCCATTCCCCTCCACATCCTCTTTCTCTCTCTCTCTCTCCATCCCCCTCAACCTCCTCTATCTGTCCATCCATCCATCCATCCATCCATCCCCTTCCACATCCTCTCTCTCTATCCCTCTATCTCTCCCCCTCCACCTCCTCTATCTATCCATCCCCCTCCACCTCTTCTATCTGTTTATCTATCTATCTATCTATCTATCTATCTATCTATCTATCTATCTAT
>ML677475.1:167500-181820 GCA_007922305.1 Dermatemys mawii | reverse complement strand
CAGCGGGGGAGCAGGTGCCTCAGAGCCGCCCGGCGGGGTCTGTCTACCGCGATCCCAGGCACGGAGCTCGGCTCCGGTTCTACAGGACAGCAGGGAGCGGGCACCCCGGAGCCACCCGACGGGATCTGTCTGCCGTGATCCTGGCTCCGGTTCTACAGGACAGCGGGTGCCTCGGAGCCGCCCGGCGGGGTCTGTCTGCCACGATCCCAGGCACGGAGCTGGGCTTCAATTCTACAGGACAGCGGGGGAGCGGGTGCCCCAGAGCCACCCGACGGGATCTGTCTGCTGCGATCCTGGCTCCGGTTCTATGGACAGCAGGGAGCAGCCCAGGGTGCAGGGACATTGGCACTGCACTGAGGGCAGCGCGGGGGGTAGGGGGGGCTCCTCTCTCTGCTCAGGGGGGCTCACGTCCAGACTCCCCGCTCTAATACACAGGCCCCCCAGGGGGGGCACACACTCCACAGACACCCAAGGAGGTAACATCCCCGCACCCACCAGGAAATGAGCTGGGACACACACACACCCAGGGCCACCCAGTGAAGGGAAGAAGGGAACAAGCTTTCAGCCACCCAGGGGGCTTCAAACAAGTACCCAGAGGTTAAAGACTCGGGTCCAACTCGAACCCGGGGGCAGGTTGGCTGCAGTCGCCCCACAGAAAGCTCCAGGTCTCCCTTGCTGATGCCCCCCATCTCCCCAGACTGGAGGGGGCTGCGAGCCCACGGCGCGCCCCAGGGCAAGGGAAGAGGCGCAGGCGTGAACCAGGAACCGGGTTTTATTCTCGGACGCTCGTTCTAATGTTTCTTGTTTGCAGCTGCCACCTGGAAGAGAGGAGGGGGGGTGAGAGCCGGGGAGGGCAACACCCCCAGGTTGTGCTGTCACACAGCCACTGTGAGCAGTGCCTGACGGGCACCAGAGTGCGGCAGCCAGGGACAGTCTGTCTCTGCCAACGGACTCAGAGCAGTGTTTGATCCTTCCTAGGCACGACCCCGTTTCCTGCCGACAAGCACTGGGCAGGAGCCGGGGCTGTCCCGGGCCAGGGTCGGGTTAAGTTCTGTGGGGCTGGGGCGGCAAGTGAGGTCCTCAAAGGCGGTGGGGGGCAGGGAGAAAGGCCTTGCCATGGGCTGAACCCAAAGCCACTACAGGGCCAGCTGCTGACAGTGGCCCTGAACCCAGGGACAGGGTCTCCCAGCCCCACACAGCATACAGGGGTGGGAACGCAGCGGTACCTGGCCGGCGATTCTGTCCAGATCTCTCTGTCCCTGGGGGGTGAGTTTGCGACCTCTGGAAGGAAAGGGGAAGGGTAAAGAATCTGTCACCGTGGAACAACCCTCTTCCAGCACCCTGGCCCCCGAAGCTCAGCCCACCATGCAGTGTTCAGACCGGGCCCTGACACGCCCAGGGTAAACCCGACAGGAACCCGCCTCTCCCGTGCCCATCACAACACTCACCCGTCCTGATCCTTCTCCACCATTTTCAGCCCCTCCAGGGCCTGCAGCACCCGCCTGGCCACGCTCTTGGAGCCGCGGCTGAAGTGGCTGGGCATGACGCCGTTCCGCTGGCGGCCTCCGTAGATCTTGGTCATGGAGCCGACGCCGGCACCGCCGCGGAGATACAAGTGTCGGGCTGTGGACGCTGCGGAACCACATGGGAAACCCATTACCCTGGCGTCCCAGCTACTGCTTCCACGTCGGGGCCCCTCTGCTCTGCCCAGCCACTGCGCTCTGGCCGACACGGCAGGTGAGGGAAGGCCCCAGGGATCAGGCAGCTGAGATGTGACCAGGGGACTAGGGGTCAGGACTCAGTTTGCCAGCTGGGAAGTCGGAGGCCTGGTGTCACTCCGCAGCCTGCCCCAGGCGGCGAAGAAGCCTGCCAGCCCCGCACTAACAAACCCAGGACATGGGGGCTGGGGAATCAGAGCCTGACCGATTCTCAGGCCAGTCAGACGAGGCTCCCAGGCAGGAAAGCCGCGGCACAGGGCTGAATTCAGAGCCCGTCCCTTCACGGCACGTTAACAAGCCAACCCCAGAGTCCCAAATGAGGAGAGCGTCGCCAGAGGCCCTGAGACAGCCCCGGGAGCCGGGCAGAGGAACCGCGGCAGCCGGGCCCAGGGATCCGAGGCGCAAGGCCCCAGGCTGCACATCTCAGGGCACCTCCTCCCGTCCCTCAGCTCCCACCCCCAGCAGCGTGACCTTGGGCTTTCAGGGATCTACCACCACACACACTCTGAACTGCCTAGCACTCAGATCTGGTATTCGTTAGGCAGAACCTCCCCCCCAGCCCCCGGGGAACAACACGACGCCGAAGCCCCCAGCCAGCATGGAAGGGAAGCCGACTGTGACTCCCAAGCCCGTTCGGGGGTCATGGCTCGGCTGGCTATGGGGAGGCAGACGCGCTTCTTGCTGCTACGGGCAGGGCCGGGCTTCTCACCTGCTCGAGTATAGAACCAGTTCTCATCGTAGGGGGCCAGCTCCTTGTGCTTGGCCAGCTTGACCGTATCCACCCACTCGGGCACCTTCAGCTTCCCTGACCTGAAACGAGCCAGGGGCAAGTCAGCAGCAGCTCCTGAGCAGTGACAACAGGCAGGGGAGACTCCCCGGGGCCCGAGGAGCGCGGGGACCCGCAGGCGCCAGGGAGGGGAGACTCCCCGGGGCCCGAGGAGCACGGGGACCCGCAGGCGCCAGGGAGGGGAGACTCCCCGGGGCCCGAGGAGCGCGGGGACCCGCAGGCGCCAGGGAGGGGAGACTCCCCGGGGCCCGAGGAGCGCGGGGACCCGCAGGCTCCTCCAGAGACCAAAGGGGGCATTTTGGGAGAGGAAACGTATCCTGGCCAGACCCGCGGCAGCGCCCCTGGCCGGTCCCGCCGTTCCACCCGCCCCAGAAAAGGGCGAACTCACTTCTTGAGGAAGGCAGCCAGCGCCCTGACAAACTCCTGCTGGTTCACGTCTTTCACCGTCACACCAGGCATCTGCAAGACAGACGAGCCGTGCTCGGTGCTGCTCGGGGACCCTGGACGCACCGGGGACCCCGGCTTGGCCCAGGCTCGTTCGCGGGCCGGGTAGAGTGGCCCCCGGTGGGACACAAACCGGGAGCGACGGGGCCAGACCCTGCGGCACCCCCGCCCTGCCAGGCGCCACAGGAAGCCGGGCCGGGGAGCAGGGTCTGTGTCGGGGGCGCCCCCCCACCATGGGGACCCCCTCGGGGAGCCCCCGCCCCCGGGCAAGGAGCGAGCAGGGAGAAGCTGCAGCATGGCCCATAGATCAGAGACCACGTGACACAGGACTGCCCGCCGCGCCCCCCCCACTGGACACAGGGCAGCCCCCCCCCCACAGCGCCTTCCCCTCCCCCCACACCCCCGACACAGGCTGCCCCCCCCGCCGAGGGCCCGCCCTCCAGGAACCCTCCCCCCCTCCCCAGCACTGGGGGGTCCCCGGGCCGGGGTGAAGGCTCCATATGGGGGGGGGCGGAGGAGAGTCCGCGCGGGGGGGGAGGGGAGAGCTGAGGGGGAGTCCGGGGGGGGGGGGGGCGCCGGGGGGGGGTCCTGACCCGGCCCATCCCCCACCCCCGCTCCTCACCTCGCTGCTGGCTCCGCGCTGCCGGGCTCGGAAAGGGCCGCACGGGGCCGCCCGCCCTCAGAACACGGGGCCCCAGATCCCGCGAGAGCCGCTCGCCCAATCGCGCCGCGCGAGAGCGGCGCCCGGCCAATCGCCGCCGAGCGGGAGGGAGCTGGGCGGGGCCCCGCCGGGCGGAAGTCAGGGGGCGGGGAAAACAGCGCGGGGCGCAAACGCCGTTTCACCCGCTGCGGGGCGGAAGCGGGGCTTGTCCGAGGCTGCGGGGCGGAAGTGTGACGTCACATCGCTGCCTTGTGGCATCACAGCTTCGACGTGTGATGTAACCGCCTTTAATCGCAGGACATCGCAGCACCCACTGTGACGTCCCTGCCTCTGATCGCTCACTTGTGTCGTCACAACGACACCCTGTGACATCATCTCCCCTAATCGCAGTTTCATTCTGACATCACAGCAACTCACTGACCCGCTGCGGGGTTCCCTGGGGCATTCCCTGGGCACTGGACGGAGCCGGGGCCCATTCCCCTCCCCCCCACCACCTCTGAGCCAGCCAGTGTCCCCCACCTGCGAGCCGGCCAGTCCCCCCTCCCCCACTTCACCCCCCTGGGCCAGCCAGTGTCCCCCCCGCCCCCCACAACTCCCCATCCCAGCCCCGGCAACAGCCTGTGGTGGACAGAGCCATGGCCTGTTCCCCTCCCCCATCCCTGAGCCAGCCAGTCCCCCACTCCCCCACCCCAATGAGCTCCCACCCCACCCCCTGGGCACAGCCTACGCTGGATGGAGTTCAGGCGTGTTCCCCATCCCCCGCAGCCCCCTGAGCCAGCCAGTCCCTCCCAGTGCCCCCCGCCCCCCCCGCAGCCATTCAGTCCCTCCCGGCCCATAGCCCCCACAATCGATTTAATAAACACTTGGCGAAGGAGGAGGCCAGCCTGACGCTGCCAGTCACGGGAGGGTTTTATTGCCAGCAGCGGGTCCATTATCCACTGGGAGCCGTGTGATCAATCCCTGCCAGGCCCCAGCTTCTTCAATAATTGCTCCGTGAGCCTCCAGAGCGATTCCTCCTCCTCCCTTTTCCCTGCTCACGCTGGCTGGCGGGGCTGGAGGTCTCTGACACACGCCCAGGGGTGTCACCCAAAGACCCTGAACCCATGGCCGGAACTCAGCGTAAGCCAAGCGGCTCAGCGCCGTGCAGGATGGGGCCCATATTTCACAGACAGTAACCCCGGGGACACAACAACAGAAGACACTCCAGTCCCTGGCCGGGGAGTTGCCGAGGGGGCAGGCACCAGAGATTGGGGGTGTGGGGGAGTGCGTCACCCCTTCTCTTTACAAATAAGACAGGGAGCTCGGCGGGGTGCTAAGCCGGGATCCTGGCCGCCAGCACCCCCTGCTGGCAGGGGAATAGGAAGCAGGGCTGGGCCAGGTCCTTCTTATCTCGGGCCGCCCCGGCCCTGGGGATGAACTGTAGCGCGGGCGCAGCACCGGGCAAAGCGGAGGCAGATGGAGCTGAGCGCCCGCCCGAAGTCCTTCTTCCTCATGGCGTAGAGCAGCGGGTTGCCCAGGGAGTTGAGGTGGGAGAGCAGCACGGCCAGGCGGTCCAGGGCCGCGTAGCTCGGGCAGCCGGGGCAGAGGAGCCGGACGCTGTAGATGACGTGCAGGGGGATCCAGCAGACGCAGAAGAGGCCGAGCAGGAGGAGGAGGGCGCGGGCTGTCGCCAGCTCCCCTCGCTTGGCCGCCCGCAGCGGCTGGGCGAGGAAGTGCCCGCGCACCAGCCGGAAGAGGTCGGCGTAGATGCCCAGCAGGGCGCCCAGGGGCAGCAGGGTGCAGGCGAAGAAGACGAAGTAGACCAGGTACTCGGGGGTGAAGACGGAGGTGAAGGAGCAGCGCCCCAGGTGGTCGTCGTGGAGATGGCCGTAGAGGGGTGCCCCGCGCCCGCCTGGGTACACCTTGGAGAGGAAGCCGCCATAGGGCTGGTCGCGGGCGATGAGGACCATGGCGGCTCGCTCGGCGGCGAAGCTGGCGCCCAGGGTCTGGTTCCCCTCCACGTAGCCCCCCAGGCGGTTCCAGCCCATCATGGGGGAGAGGCCGATCAGCAGCGAGAGGAGCCAGCACAGGCCCACGGCACCCAGCGCCCGGCCCCTCCTCATGTGCACGGCGTAGCTGCAAAGACAGAGCCGGCTCAGGGCCCCCGGCACCCCACTGCGGGCCTGGAGCCCCGGCCACCTCCACAGACACCCTCCAGCTGCCCGGCCCCCGAGAGAGTCCCCCGAGGCCGGCTAGGCTCAGATCAGTCCCCAGACCCACCGACTGGCTTGCCCAGCCCTGGAGCCAGCCAGCCCAGCGGACGTGTCCCAGTGCCCCTTGGCTGGGGTCCCCCCCCCACGCGCTCGGGGCCCCGTCTCGCTTGCCTGCTGGGCAGCCGGATCTTCAGGTGGGCGTTGAGGGCGATGAGCAGCAGCAGGAGGATGGAGAACTGGGTGGTGACCAGGGGGAAGCAGGCCAGGAAGAGGCAGATGTAGAAGCAGAGGGGGAGCTCCAGACTGAGCACCACAGAGAAGGGGATGGCCAGGGCGCCCACGCCCAGGTCGGCCAGCGCCAGGCAGGCCACCAGGCAGTTGGTAACGCTCCGCAGCTCCCGGCGCAGGCAGACCGCGGCGCACACCAGCAGGTTGGTGCCCACCACGGCCAGGGCCAGGAGCCCCTCCAGGACGACGAAGCCGAGGTACAGATCCATCGGGGTGAGGGGCGCCCGCTGCTCGGTCCCTCCCGCCAGCCCTGCCAGTGATAAGCAGCTGCCGACTGCATTTGCTGAGCGATCCCTGAGCAAACAGATCAGGGCAGGCGCCGCGTGGATCGATCTGGCTCCCACGTGGGCGCCAGCCGGAGGCGGGAGAACAGCCGGTTTGGGGAGCAAGCGAGGGCGTGGGCAGACTGAGGGGCTGCTCAGGTGGGGGTGGGGCACTGGGGGCCACCACTCGGGGGGGGCAGGGATCCCCCCAACCACAGGTTCAGATCCTGACCTCTCATTCTGGCACTTCAGCGGTTCGCTGCTCACGACGAATGCAGGGCTGGGAGCTCCCTGGGGCAGGGCCTGGCTCTGGGTTCTGTGTGCGTGCAGCCCCTGGCGCGCTGGGGACCTGGGCGCTACTGTAATACACCTAATAAATAGCAACTGTAACGTGCAGCCCCTGGCGCAATGGGAACCTGGACCAGGATCCGGCTCCTGGGTGCTACCATAATACACCTAATAAATAGCAACCATAACATGCAGCCCCTGACATGCGGGGGGCACCTGAGCCAGGATGGCCTTTGGAGAAACAGGCTGTTGGCCCAAGCTGGAGAACAGTGGGGCTCTTGGTGGCCCCCCAGCGCTCTGAGAAGCCAGGGGAGTGGCTGCTAGTCCCGGTAGCAGAGAGGTGTCCCCAGAGCCCTGCAGGCGGCAGCAGAGGGAGGTGCTAATAGCCAGGGAGTGACAATCCGCCCTCCCTTCCCTGCACCATCCGTTCCAATCGCCCCTCGCAAGAAGCAGGGACCTTCGCCTGGCAAGTCTCCCAGCATCCTCCCGCTGCGGGGAGCTACCGGACGGGATGAGGGGGTGGAGGGGCTGCGGGTGGCTCCCCAAATTAACCGGCCCTGTGAAGTGGCCGGATCTGGCACCTCGGCGGCTGCAATACAAACCTCCCGGCTAGAGAGCAGTTGTGATGCGCCTGCCTCCCTCTAAGGAACGACAAGGCTAGGGCGTTAATGTCACTTATTGGACCAACGTCTGCTGGCGAAAGGGTGGCGCCCCACTGAGCCCTTCCTCGGGGTTTGTCTAAGGAGACACACATGGGCTTTGATGAGAGGAGCTTTATGGTCCTCTGAGCCCAAGAGCAGGAGAGGGAGGATTAAACGTTAATCCTCTCTCACTGGTGTTATCAGACACTACCGGTGCAGTGCTCTGCTCTGTTCAATGATGATAACAGTCGGCTGCTGTCACGGAGTCCCCGTGGCGATGGTCTGGAACTGCTCCCCACAAAGCCAGTCAGGACTCTCTGTGAACAGCCTGACTCCAGGGCGAGGAGCTTCCACCTTCCCCCTTCCTGGGTCTGACCTCGGAGCATTCGGCACTTTCTGCCCCTCTGTGCACGTCCCCCAGCGAGCCCGCCCAGGCTGGGTCCTGGGGAAGCCCGTGGGTCCTGCCCCCAAACTCCACAGTCAGACGTGACTCTCAGCCAGCCAGTAAAACAGGTTTAATAGATGACAGGAACATAATCTAAAACAGAGCTTGTAGGTGGAGCGAACGGGACCCCTCCTCTGGGTCCATTTTGGGAGGTCAAAGAGACAGACAGCCCGTCTGCCCTTCACTGCCTGCCCCAGCCAGATCCAGACTGAAAAACCCTCTCCAGCCCCTCCTCTGCTTTTCCTTTGTCTCCTGGGCACAAGCTGTCACCTGCTTCCTCCCCCACCTGGGGTCAGGTTACAGCCGTCCAGAAAGGGGAATCGCTCATCCCCACACGATATTCAGAGGAACCATTAAGAACATTCCCACTCCATTACAGATGCGTGCGTGTTCCCGCTGTGTGCTGCCCCGGTTCTGCACAGACTGGGGGCTCTCTCGGGGTCTGCTGGGTCAGCAATGACCACAGACTCCGATAAGGGACGAAGGCACCCGACCAGGCGTGTTGTCAAACGAAGCACAGTCTCCCGCTCCCCGGATCGGATGTCTACGATTCCGCTAGTGCAGACGTGCGCCCCGACAGTGGACCGGCTCAGTCAGTGGCGGGACTCTCCACTGCCCCCTAGGCCAGATACATCCCTCCTGACGCAGTGAGGCACAGCCCCCCTCCGCGTTAGGGAGCTGCCTCCCCCGGTACATGTGAGTTTGAACAAACCAGTCTGTCCATCGTATTGTCCTTTCGACCCCGTGTTTAGGAGGGATCTGCCTGTTCCCTGTTGTCTCTGTGGGATGTGATCGTACCGGGCTGTTCTGGTGCCATCCTGACCCACGTTCCTCTCGTTAGTGCTTATACGTGTGCCCTTCTGCCAGCTCCGGTGAGCAGGGCCTGCCTCTGGCTCACAGCACAACTCTGCATTATGTTAGCAAAGTCTGGAGCATTACTTCAGTTCAGGCCTCATCCCGGTGTCTGATACAAGGATTCATGTTTGAGGGCCTCATCTCACTACAACAGACCTTTGGGTCACCGCTGTGTTGTAGGTTTAGCATTTTAAAATAAGTAAAGGAACGCCGGGATTGTTTTCTTGGGCATCGCAACTTGATGGTCCCATTTACAATCTTCTCCGTGAATCGATTCTGGTGTGTGTGTGAATGAGGAATGGGTGTTAAGAGAGAAGTGTGAGGGCCGTCGTACGAGGGAGGAACCGGAGACAGACTCAAGGGGGCCAGGAGGCTGCCACACACCCCTAGTGGCATGTCAGAGGAGGGCAGATTGACGACTCTAGAGACGAGTCGGGCACCACTCCATGGGGACGAGATTGCTGGGATAACGAGTGAGAAGGACAATTTAAGAAAACGAGCACTCGTCGAATAACAGTCGACGACAGCAGGACAGAGCAAAACTGCTTGGTCCCAAGGAAGGAAAATCACAATATCAACAGGGGGCCTTGCCATGAAACTTTGGGTTCGTCCTGCCAAGACATTGCCGGAGCATCGCGACCGACGGAACCCGGCTCCTCCTACCAGGAGTCAACCCAGCTGGCCCCTAGATTGATCCGGACTCTGGACGACTGGCGGGAGTGTGTGTGTGTGTGTGTGTGTGTGTGAGAGAGAGAGAGAGTGTGTGTGTGTGAGAGAGTGTGTGTGTGTGAGAGTGATTGAATGCATGTGCTAATTGCTGTATCTCCAATAAATGCGGTGTGTCACCTTTCCCCTGAAAAGCTCCCCTGTGCTACTTATAATATTTTCGGTGGAGAACTGTGAGGACTCGGATTCTTCCTCTAACCATTGCACTGGGTCGTGTCTAAGCTAGGAAGGTTCCCCACAACAGCGGGACCCCACAACCCCGCTTACATCCAAACTGGGAGGGCGGGAGGGAGGCACGTGAGAGCCATGGGATCTGCGTCGGGTGTGGGGGTGGCTTGCCAGGCCAGGACAGATCGAAGGCGCTGGGGGATTAGGGCTTGGGGACGAGCCCTGCCAAGCGCTGGCTGGATTTTGGGAAGCCCGCGTGTCAATGGGGGGGAGAGAAAAATGGAGGCCTGGGACATTTGCACACCCCTCCCCCCCCGGCTCCTGAAAGAGCCTGAATCCTGACTCCCGAAGGGCCCCGCTTTTGAAGATCCCTCTGGTGCCCACCTGCACCTGTAGGGGCTTAACCCTCTCTCCAAATCTGCCCCCGGGGCCCTGCTGAAAAGCTCCCCCGGGGCTTTGGAAGGTGGGTGATCGGCGGGGGCAGGGAGCACTCATGAGTTCCTTGCAGCTCCCCGGCCCTGGGGCTGGCTCGGTGCCAGCTGGCTAGAGCCACAAATGGGCCACTGGCCGGGGCCACGGGGACCTGCTGCTAACCCAGCTTCCAAAGTCCAGAGGCAACACGTCCACAGGGCCTAAGGCCTGGGCTGGCTTATGCCACGCACGGCTTCTTCCCCCCGGCGAATCCCACGCTGACTCTAACGGGTGGGTTTCCTTCCCGTTTGCGCCATTTGGCTGGGGGCGGAGCAAGAGCGGGGGCTTTGGGGAAGGGGTGGAGTGGGGGCGGGGCTGGGGTGGAGCAGGGGCAGGAAGAGGTGGGGTGGGAGCTTTGGTGAAGGGATCTGGGGAGGAGAGCAGGGGCTGGAGCAGCCCCCAGCTGCGTAGGGCACCAGGAAAGGTGGTGCCCCGAGTTTCCCGGGCCCTGCCCAGCCGCGGGCTCTGTGGAGGGGTACGAGCGGCCCTGGCTGCAGCCGCCGGGTGCAAAGCAGCGAAACGCCAAGTTGCTCCATGCCGACGCGTGGAGCCCGGGCCGGGGGCCTGGCTCACACCCGCCGGCCGGTTCTCCCGCCCGCCTGGCTCCGGGCCGGGGGCCTGGCTCACACCCGCCGGCCGGTTCTCCCGCCCGCCTGGCTCCGGGAAGGGGGCAGCTGCCGGGCGTCTTCGTCGTCCCGGCCCAGCGCGTCGTACGCCATCAGCAGAGCCTTGGCAACGACCTTCACCGCGCTGAGAATATCCTGCTCTTGGAAACGGGCCATTTCCTTCCTCAGCTTGGCCACCTCCTCCCCCAGCAGCTGGGCCATGTCCTTGAAGCCCTGTTGCAGCATGGCCTCCTGCTCCTTCAGCTTGCTCTCCAGTGCCCGCGCCGCCTCCTGCTGGGCATTCGCCGCCTCCTCCACCATCTTGGCCTCCAGCTGCCTCACGGTCTCCTGGTGGCTGCGCTCCTGGTCCTTCAGCAGCTGCTCCGTCTGCAGCCGCTTCTCCTCCTCCACCTTCCACTGCTGCTCCAGCAGCTCCGCCTTCTGCCTCTGGGCTTTCGGGAGAGCAGGTGACAATTAAAACGCGAGCCAGGCTCCAGCTTCCCCACACCCTTGGGGAGTAAATACCGGAGAGAAAGCGCCGTGGGGCACCGCTACCCAACCCACAGCACATGGGCACGGCCGTACTGCCAGCTGTGGGCCCATCCACACGGATATTGCCCACGGAGAAACACACGGGTACATCCCCACGGCGCCGGGGAGTCGACGGAGCTCCGTGGATGATGGAGAGGGCTCTGATCCCGGATCACATCCAAAAGCCCTTTGTATTTGCCTTAATCTGCTCCCCTGGAACCCCCTTTCCCTTCGCCGGGAGCAGAGGTTGGCTAGCGCCGAGCCCTTTGGAAACTCCTGCCTTAAATACGTACAAAGGACACAGCAGAGCAGGCCCAGTGACGTCCAGCGGGCAAGATTCTGGTCTCAGTTATCCTGGTGCAGACGAGAAATTACTCTCTTGCCTTCCGCTGGAGTCATTCTGGATTTACACCGGTGTACTTGAGATGGGAATTGGAGCGTTCCCATTTGGGAGCTTTTTGGACATTTCATGCCGGGCGTGTGTGCAGCCAACCCCACAAACGCTAGGGTGGCAAGTCCTGCAAGAGGGAAGGGGAGGCAGGAAAGGGTTGGATGGGTCTTGAGGCCTGTGTTGGAATTGCAAGCTCTCACCATCAGAGCCAGGGGGTTTCTGCTCCTGCTAGAAGGCTGGAGCAAAGCATAGAGCAGACAGCTTAAATCCAGGGGGGTGAACGGTGCCTCGCTGCCTGGTTTGTCTCTCTCTGATTTGGGGTCCTTGTGTGCTCCCAAATCCTCTGCAATAAAGTCGTGCTACGGCACAACCTTCCAGCAAGAGGCTGGATGGTTTGTATCTAACTTCTCCGCAGGCGCGTTGTGAGCCCAGCAGATCGCGGGGGGACAGAGGGAAGAGACTGTTTTCTTGTACAACATTATCCAATATCGGATTTGATTGGATGACTTACTGGCCAGGTCCTTTTCTGCTTCGCTCATCTTCTTGTCAACGCTGAGGACAGTTTCCACTTCATTCCTCTTGCTGGCCAGGAACTCCTCCAGCACCTCCTCCGCCTGGGGGAAGAGAGGGAATTGTGAGAGCTCCCCACCCTTCCCCCCCCGGGAGACCACGGCCGGCGGGAACACTGAGGAGCCAGGAACTTCGCCCTGCTTGGGCGGGCTCCCGGGACCCACCTTGACTCCTTTGTTGGGGGTCTTGTGGAAATCTTCCAGCAACTGGCTCCGGTCTCTCAGGTAGAGCTCGTACCCCCCGGGCTGGGAGTAGACCCCGGCGCCGAGCTGCTTCTGCATGGTGGCCGAGAGTGTCTCCAGCAGGGCACGGCAGGAGTCCTTGGACGCAGCTTCGTTCCGGCCCAGGAACTGCCCGTAACTTTCCTTGAGTGCCTCCTAATCAACCCAAGAGAAAGAGCCAAAAGGCCGCGCGGCCGTCAGTACGCAGGGCTGGCTGGGCTTAGCCCCCTGGCCTGGAAGCACCGGTCTCCCCAGCTCTGCAAGGCTAGCGTGCCCGGCAGGTCTGGCTGGGTTTGACTACGTCTCGCCTGGGAAGGAAACTCGCATCAGCCACCAGCTAGCCACCGACTCGGGGACACACGGCGATCACAGGGAAGGGAGAGCGGCGGGGACAGTCACAGGGTGTTTCTCACCCACTTGGCCGTGGGACCACGAGCCAAACCAAAGTCAAGACAACCCCACTGCCCTGCAAGATCAACTCTCCTCTGTCCAGCTCTCGAGAGAGGCAGGAACAGATCCGACCGGCTCCGCCCCTCTGGCAGTTCGACGTTGGTTCACTCTCCATTTCGTGGTGCCTCTAAAGGAGCCAGGACAGGTTTTGATGTCAAAGAAGAGGCTGCCTGTCTGACACGGACCACGTCATTGTCACTGACTCACCCTCTCCATTCTCACCTGCCCTGCTCAGGGGAATCAGACCCGATCTGCCAGGTAAAGGATCAGCTCGGTTGTTCACAGCGGGCTGGGGGGACGTCCCGCTCCGGGAGCTCTCTCTGCAGCCCAGCGTTAGTTACCCAATTTCAGAGGAATTCCCACCCAGGTCAGAGCCAAAGGCCGGCTGGTCCCGTTGCCTGGTTTCGACCCAGGACCGTCCTGTTCCTGTCCCCCTGCACGACTTCGCCTTTAACCTCAGGAGCCTTTTGGAAGGCGAAATAAGCGAGGTCCCCACGTTCTCTACGTCTACACTGATGCAAGGGGTTTAGGCCTGGGCCAGCTCCTAGGATACAGGGACTCGCCCCCGAACCTCAGGGCCATGTTAGCAGTTCGGGGCATCACTCCAGGTCAGCCCCGCCGGGCGACCGGCCAGCAGCCAAGCATTCAGCCAGCGTGGGCGGAGAAAGGCCGGGCCCCGGTGTTCACGTACCGTCAGCCGCTTCTGGTACGTGTAACCCTCATCCTTGAAGGAGCGCTGCATGAAGAGCCGCAGGGCGTCCGCCTCGCATGTCCCGTGCGCTGCCGAGAGCTCGCCCAGCTCCGCCGGCAGCCGCAGCCCCGCCATGTCGGCCGCGTAGCGAGCCAGCGCCTCCCTGAGGGCCGCCTCGTTCTCCATGGTGGCCAGGGCGGTCACCGCGTTGTCCAAGCAGGGCACCTGCCCGCTGCGGATGGTGCCCACATAGCTCTGCACCAGGAAACCGAACCCTGCGGGGAGCAAGGGAGGAGAGAGTCCACAGGCCTTGCCCATCCGCGGGCCCACGGCACGCGGGGTCTCCCCAGCTCCGGGATCTCCCGAGGGCTGGATCTCAGCAAGGCGGAGGGACCTTCCCTGGGGTCAGAAACAAGCTTGTGCCGAGCTGAGCTGAGCTGGGCCTTTCAGTCACCAACCCCCGCCCCCAACCCAGCAAACCCCTAAACCGCCAGAGCCCAGCAGAGATCTGACCAGAGAACCAGAGAGTCCAGGGAACCCCCAAGGGCTGGGCCCAGCTCCTCAGACACACGTCGGCTCCTAACTCCCATTGATTTCAGTGGGAGTTAGGCACCTAGACACTTGTGAGGATCAGGGCTATGACTACTGCTATTGATTTGACATGAAATCGCCAGATATTGAAAGTGCTGAGGGGCAGGTTACAACTGGATAGATAGATAGAGGGGGTAGATGGGGATAGATAGATAGATAGAGGGGGTGGATGGGGATAGATAGATAGATAGATAGATAGAGGGGGTGGATGGGGATAGATAGATAGATAGATAGATAGAGGGGGTGGATGGGGATAGATAGATAGATAGAGGGGGTGGATGGGGATAGATAGATAGATAGATAGATAGATAGAGGGGGTGGAT
>ML677475.1:128682-161407 GCA_007922305.1 Dermatemys mawii | reverse complement strand
GGGATAGACAGACAGAGAGAGGCGGTGTACGGGGATAGACAGACAGAGGCAGTGTACAGGGATAGACAGACAGACAGACAGTGTCTAGACCTAGATGGACGGACACCCACTAGCCAGCACACACTGGTCACAGGTTGGACAAAGCCATGTCAGGATCGCTCTCGGTTTCTGGCCCGGCCTCTGCACCGGAGGCTGCACGTGACGATCCCGTCAGGGCCCTTCCAGCCTCACGGTCCTGGGGCTCAAGAACAGGCTCCCATGAGCTGAGAGGTTTCCTGGCTGGCCCCGAGAGGGAGGTGAAGGACCCCGAACGGGGTCAGGAAGCAGAAGGTCTCTCACCTGTTCTCCCACTGGCCAGCTGGTTCAGGAGGTAGGACTTGCCGGTGCGGTACAGCCCAGCCACGGCCACCACCACCACCGGCTGGGCCATGCCACGCAGGACCTCCAGCGCTGCCTCCATCACCTCCAGCCCCCCATCGGCTGGGTTGGCCACGAGACACACGGGCTGCTCCATCGCTCCCCTGCGGAACGGTGGGTGCGGAGCTGGAGCCAGGGGAAGAGCTGGGGGGGGCTCCAGCATCTCCCTCTGGCCCCTTCCCTCCCCCGCAAACCCTCTTCCCAGCCCACTCTGCAGGGCCACGGCCCCCAGCAGGAGAGTCGCTGTCAGACACGCGACCGCGCTCACCGAGTGCTGCACCAACGCGGCCTGGTGACGCCTCCCTCCACCCAGGGGAACCTGGGCCCTGCGAGGGAACGGGACTTGCTGCAGGCTGAGTATGGAGTCAGTGTCACAGTGGGGAGAGAACCCAGGAGTCCTGGCTCCTCCCCACATCCCACTCCTCTCCCAGAGCTGAGACAGAACCCAGGAGTCCTGGCTCCCAGCCCCTCCATCCCTGCTCTAACCACTAGGCCCCACTCCTCTCCCAAAGCAGAGATAGAACCCAGGAGTCCTGGCTCCCCCGCTTCTGCTTTAACCACAAGAGCATCCTACCTTAGGAAATGTAGGTGGCAAGAGAGACACTCTCCCGCCCCCTTCTTCTTTATTCCAGGCTCTTCTCTGCACTTCCCGCGTCCCTCCCTTTCCACCCCACGGACTCTGGCCCCGCTACACGAGCGCTCAGCTCGGCAACCAGCCCGGCTGGGATCCCGCAGCGCCCTCACACCGACCTGGAGGGCAGCTGGACGGGCCACAGAGCAAGAGATCCCCTGACTGCCCCAGTAATGGAGAGGAACCTCCCAGCCGGGCGCTTCCTCCACCTCCCTCTCCGCTCTCTGCCTGCACCTGGCGGATGTCAGAGACTGAAAGTGAAAGCTATTTCGGAGCGAGACGGGAGGGGGGACCCGTTCCTGTGGTGTGCGGGGGGAGACCAGCTTTGGGGCTGACACAGACTGCTTGGCCCTAGGGCCAGTGGCAGGGCAGCTCACGTCGACCCAGGTCTGCCCGTGTCCATGCTCCAGCCTGGCTCCTGCAGCCGTACGGGGCCTGCTACCTCAACCCCACAGTGCTGCCTCCGCTCGGGTTTCTGGGAGCGGGGTTAACCCAATGTGGACACTGCAAGTGACTTCCATGGCCTGTCAGCCGGCACGCTTCTCAATTTCATGGCTCCCCACTTGCAGCCGGGATGTGGACCAGCCAGCTGCTCACCGCTCGGGCTGTCACTCCCGCTAAAGCCCAGCTGCCCCCCGGGGTCTTGGCTCCCCACTCCCAGCCGTGGTGCTGCCTGGAGTCCCTGTTCCCCACTGGGAGCGGGGAGCCAAGAGCCAGGGGGAGGGGCAGCCGCACTCCTGGCGGGGCGCTGCGCAGAGCTGAGAGAGAAAGTGGCGGTAAGTCGACCTAACCGAGAGGCACCCACGTGTGTGGGTTAGAGGAGCCCTTAGTGCATTTCCCAGCCCTCCAGGAGAGCCCAGGGAAGCTCGACAGCTCGGCTCTGTCCCCACCCACGATAAACGCGATTCCCTCCCCCCGTCTCTCTAACGTCCGGGACGGACCCGGCTCCTGCGGCGCTGCAGTTTTCCTCTCGAAAGTGAAACCGGAAGGTAACAGATTGAGTTTACTGCAGCTTGGGAACACACAGAGCAAAGTCCAGCCCTACCGGGCCCCCGTCTCTGGGACTTGTACTAATTATCTATGGATAGGACGGGCCAGTCCCTCGGAAATGAACTCGGTCATGGTTCGGTTCATGCCACGCAGGCAGACGGGAGATAAGACCATCCCGCCTCTTGCTGGAAGGCTGCAGCGTAACACGACTTCACTGCGCAGAATCCAGGACGATCATCCACAAGAACCAAAACCAGAGAGAGACAAAGCAGGCTGCTCCCAAAGGCCGAGAGGCCCGGGTTACCCCACCTTGCTCGGGGCTGGCTCTCCACAGACTGACTCGGGTTGCAGGCTTCCTTACAGAGTCACCGGCCTGCCAGCAGACCCAGGAAACCCCCGAGGATTTAAAGCGACAGGGTGTCATGTTAACCCCTTTGTGATACCGTGCCGGTCTAGCCATTCAGGGCAGGGTCCTGGCCTTTGTGTCCTTCCCACTGTACGTCCCCAAAGCCGAGGGACCGGCTCAGCCCAGCTCCCCTCAGGGCGACGCCCTCTAAAGGCCACAGGTTTGTGACTGTTTATCTGGCGTCAGAGTGACCCTCAGGGCTGGGACACGAGTAGCAGCAGGGCCTGGTCCTGCTGAGCTCCCGGCGGGCTGGTGCAGTGACCCCAGAGCCGGAGTGGGTCAGTCCTCCGAGCTGCCGTCCCAGTGTAGACGTGACCTGAGTGCCAATGGCTTGTGCTGCCCAGGGAGCTAACGCAGCGCGGTACGAACTGCCTGGCCCGGATCTGCCCAGCGAGATCAATGGGTGTTTGGCCCCAAGTGCCCCAAGCCGGGCTGAGCATCCAGTAGGTGCCTAAACCCCTTTGGCAATCTGCTCCCTCAGCGTGGTTTAGGGGGTGAGGCTGAGCCCTCTGTAATGACACGGCCTCTAGCGGGATGCTACTGAGAGTATCAATTCAGGACAAATTGCTCAGAGCAGAGCAGTTCCAGCCCAAGGCTGGTTTCCTTTACTATTAAGGCACCAACCAGGCAGACAGAGAGGACTTCAGGCTCACGCCACTGGCTAAACGACACGTCACACAAGCAATTCCCTCAGACACTCCAGTTTCCCAGGATCACCAGCAGCCACTTGTTATGGGGACAAATGGTTCTGAAAACCAATACCCCAGGAAAAGAAGAACGGTTCTCCTCGATCACAAAGGACCAAGCCCCAGACCCAGGTCAATAGACAAACCCGATCTCACCCACAAATCACGCTGTTGCCAATCCTTGAAAATCTAAAAGCTAAAGGTTTATTCATAACAGGAAAAGGATCTCGGCGAGACTAGAATTGGTGAAATGGAATCAATTACATTCAGTGATGGCAAAGCTCTTGGTTCAGGCTTGTAGCAGTGCGGGATTAAACTGCAGGTTCAAATCAAGTCTCTGGAGAACAAACTTCCCCAGCGTCCTTTGTTTCAAACACAAGCTGCCCAGAGTTCTGTCCACCTGCCGGCTCCCCCAGTTACAGACGGGGGGATAATGACTGGCTCTCAGCACACTGAGCTGGGGAAGGGAGACAGCCCCACAGCTGCCTCTCCCTAGACCCCCGGCAGGGCCAGGGCCCTGGGAGTGGGGTTGTATCTACCTGGCCATAAGGGCATGCAGGGAAATTGGAGCCGTTCAGGGGAGATCCCCGGTAACACTGCACGTGTAGATAGCACCATCCGCTCAGCACCTAACAGACAAGCAAAGCTTCGTCCTCCCCACCCAGAGGGAAGGACCCCGTTTCACAGAGGGGAAACTGAGGCATGGAAAAGTGATGTGATCAGCACAGAGTTACACAGAATTACAATGCAGGAGCTGGGGATAGAACCCAGAAGTCCTGGCTCCTAACCCACCACTCTGACCACTAGACCCTGTTCCCCTTCCAGAGCCAGGGAGAGAACCCAGGTGTCCTGTGGTTTCCTTTTGCAGGCAGCTCTGGGCCCTGTGTTAGTAGCTGCAGGGGCTGGCAGATGGCAGGAATCAGTCAGCAGAAGCTTTCGATTGCGCAGAGAAGCAGCGTTTGTGGGACTTGCCTCCGGGGGGACCCCACAGGATCCCGGCTACTTTCGTCTTTGGGCTTTACTCGGGTTACTCGTCCCCTTCACCCGCTGGCGCCTGGATGCCAGGAAATCGGACACGCTGGCGATGGCTCTCAGCCCCTCCCCGATGGCGCTGAAAAGGCTCGTCAGAAAGTTGGTCTTGCTGGCGGAGCTGATTTCCTGCCGGAGGCCCGAGATCTCTTCCTCCATCAGCCGGGCCTTCTCCGCGAAGCCCTTCTGCAGCATGGCCTCCTGCTCCCTCAGCTTGCTCTCCAGCGCCCGTTCCGCCTCCTGCCGGGCACTGGCCAGCTCCTCCGCCACCTTGGCCTCCAGCTGCCTCACGTTCTCCTGGTGGCTGCGCTCCTGGTCCTTCAGCAGCTGCTCTGTCTGCAGCCGCTTCTCCTCCTCCACCTTCCGCTGCTGCTCCAGCAGCTCCGCCTTCTGCTTCTCCTCTTTGGAGGGGAAAAAAACTGGGAAATAGGGGCACAACCCCTCCCCCAACCGCCTGGAGCAGCCTGCGGGCACCACGCAAACCTGCGCCCCCGACTCGGTTGGCATGAGATAGGGGCGGGTAACAAGGGAGCCATCCCCACGCCACCAGCGTCTCAGCATGGGACCTACCTAACCACGGCTTGAAGGGCAGTTTGGATGGAGACCCACAGAGTGCCTGGCATGGGGAGCAGTGGGGGGCATGCAGAGCCGTGGTATGGGAGGAGGGGCAGGGGGTTGCAGGGAGACTCTGCAATAAAGGGGGTTGGGAGGGGGCACCCGGGGATTTGTTGCGGGGGTGAGGGATGCGGGGAGCTCCCGGGAGTGCAGTGAGTTGCACTGAGAGACACCCTGCAGCGCGTGACCCCCGTGTTATTCGCAGTCCACGTGGCCATAGTGCCCACGAGCCCCAGTCCTGGCCCAGGGCCCCGCGGCGCTCGCTGCAGCGACGGACACCGGGGGCAGTGGCTCGTTCGCAGGAGCTCACCAGCCACTTGCTTCTCCGCGTCAGTCAGCAGGTTGTCGGCCTTCAGCACGGCCTCCGCCTCGGCCTTCTTACTGGCCAGGAACTGCTCCAGAGCCTCCTCCGCCTGGGACCAGAGAAGGCCAAACACTGGATTTTTCATGAGCTCCAATCAATATGCTAATGAGCTGTCTCAGGGGGCCTCACAGGGGGACTTTGTTCTGCCTCGGGGCAAAATGTTCTCCCTGTGGAGCCAGAGGGTCGCAGGGGCCGGAGTCAGGGGCGGGGAGATGGGAGCTGAGCTGCAGCCCAGGGCCGATCCCACCTCTCTGCGGCCTCAGCCCCTCGGGGGAGGAAAATCGACGCTTTGGTGGGGGCTTCCCGACGGTGCACCAGAGCCCGGGTGAGAAAGCAGGCGACCGGGTCGAGAGGAGCTGCCTGCCCGCAAGGCAAAGGGTGTTACCCGCTGGGGAACATGGAGTGTTTCTGCTGGCGAGGCCCGAGCCGGAGTGAAATCCGGCTCCTTCTCTCGGCGCTGCGCTCACCATCCTAACTCCCAGGCTGGGGGTGGGGGCTAATTTCAGACACTCACTTTGACCCCTCTGTTGGGCTTCGCCCGGTAATTCTCCACCACCTGGTTCTGGTCCCGGGCATAGGCCTGGTACCCGCCGGGCTGGGAGTAAAGCCCGGCGCTGAGTTTCTGCTCCATGGCGGCCGAGAGCTCCCCCAGCAGGGCCCGGCACGTCTGCTCCGAAACGGCTTCGTTCTCGGCCAGGAGGTTGGCGTATCGCTCCGTGACCTTGGCCTGGGCAAGGACAGGGAGAAAACCCGTCACAGAGCCACAGCTGGGGCTGGAGTCCAGCGCCACCTGCCTCCCCCAGCTGATGCCTGTGCCCAACTGTGGCTCACTGGCCAGTTGGGGAATGGGAGAGCCTGAGGCTCAATGGCCAATCAGAGGATTGGAGGGTCAGGGATTACCTGGCCAGTCAGAAGATCGGGAGGGCCAGTGGTCCATTGGCCAATCAGGACATTGGAGAGCCGAAAGGTCACTGGCCAATCAGGTCACCCGGGGACTGGATGGTCCTGGGAGCAGGGACCAGGTTTCGGTTGGGGGTCCATACAGCAGGTGGTACAAAGGGGCCCTGACCCACCACTGGTGCCCAGCCCCCGCGGTGCAGATCCATCCCAGCCAGGCTCTCCCGGCTGCTGGGCCCGGCCTGGGACGCCCCCACCTACCACCAGCTGCATCTGGAACCTCTGCTCCTCGTCCTTGAAGGAGCGCTGCATGAAGAGCCGCAGGGCGTCCGCCTCGCACGTCCCGTGCGCCGCCGAGAGCTCGCCCAGCTCCGCCGGCAGCTGCAGCCCCCCCCATGCTGGCCGTGTAGTGAGCCAGCGCCTCCCTGAGGGCCGCCTCGTTCTCGATGGCGGCCAGGGCGGTCACTGCGTTGTCCAGACAGGGCACCTGCCCGCTGCGGATGGTGCCCACGTAGGTCTGCACCAAGGAACTGAACCCTGGGTGAGGGAAGGGGGAGGGGGTAAGAGCTGGGGGGAGGGGACTGTACATTTGTACAGCCCCTGGCGCCCCGGGGCCTCTGCTGGGGATTGTGTCCCAGATTGTCCCAGGGGAGAGGGGCTCTTATGGTGGCAGACACAGAGCTCCTGCTTCTAGCTCTAGAGACCTCGGTCCGACGGGGCTCATCGGGGATTCGAACTGCCAGAAGCTTGGAAGGAGGGTCCTCTGAGCAGAGCCAGGGCTCCATAGCCGGGCCCAGAACAAGCTTACAAGGTCAGGTGCAACCCACTGCAGTGTGGTCCAGGTGCTCCCATGCCCATCCACAGGGGATCCCCTGCGAGGGGACCCTCATCTCTCTAGCTCAGGGGTAACAGCTCCTGCTTGCGAGGGGTCTTTCACCCCGGGGGTCAGCAAGAAGGCAACTGCCAACAAGGACAAAGGGAGAGAGACCGAGGACCCCAGGCACCAGGGGATCTCACGGAGTCAGCCGGTTTGATTCTCCAACCTGCTCAACGCTCTCTGAAAACAGCCCCCCGCGTGCCGGGGAAATTCCCTCTCTCCTGCGGCTGGGTTTCTGTCGGCCAATGGGGGCAGACTGGCTGGTAGAGCCGTCGGCCTGCATCTCCCCCGCGCAGCCGCGGGGCTGACGTACTTTGCCCATTGATCGGGATCCCTCCTTTGAGCTTCTTGACATTCGAGCACTGGAAGACGTAGTCACAGAACCGGCGGGTCTGGTCCAGGAACTGCGGGTCCAGGGCGCTGGTGGGCAGCGAATCCAGCCGGCCCATGTCCTGCCGCGCTGCTGGCTGGACGAACACGAAGCACTTGCGGGTGGGGAAGAAGTTGCGGACGCACTGTCGCGGGAGGTTGTATTCCATCACTTTCTTGTTGGTGCCTGGAGAGCCAAGGAGAGCAGGGGCTAGAGCCAGGGCTAATCATGGAGGCTGGGGGCGGTGGCAGCTTCCAAACGTTCGGGGAAAATTCATCTTAGCTCACATGGAAAACGAGAAGTTTTGGCAAATTGAAAAGTTGAAAAAAACCTACTATGGAGCTGCAGGAAACGCGGTGCTTGGATTATGGACATTTTTAAACATGTCTGGAGTTGGGACGCGGAATAAAGTCAAATGGAGATTTTGGAACCAACTGTTGCTTAAAACTGAAAGGAAAAAAATCCAGTTTTTTGGATTTTTGTATCGTTTATTTTCCTCCCAAAGGAAGAAGCCAACAACCCACCCGGAACCTGCAAAATGGCACCTTCGGCTGCAGCTTTCACCAAACCCAACCAGTCGCCCATAACTACACCCCTCTCCCGACCGCCGCTCCGGAGCCTCAGGGGTGCCCGGCACCCTGCAGACGCGGAGACCTGCCCATTAGCCGGGGGAGGTACAGCGCTGGGAGGCAGGGAACACAGAGTTAGGGTGTGGGGAGTTGGGATTGGGTTCCTGTGAGTAGGGCACTCGAATTAGGGTGTGACGTTGCACTCCATAATGTTTTATGGAAATATGCTAATGAGTGTAACTATAATGAAACAGGAATATGCTTTATGCAACAGGTCTATTGTAAGGCATCATTACAGATTTTACAATCTACTGAGTGTGATCATCCTATTTGTGTGAATCATTCTTGTATCTAAAACTAGAAATAAGAAGTATCACTCTGAGGTAATTGTAATTATTGTAATTATGCAAAGTGGGGGCCATTAACAGTGGTTTGGAATCTTGATGGCTCCCATTGACCAGGACAATTGGCTGTAAATACCTTTGTTTACTTGCAAACTTTCCTGTGGGGTATGTGTGGGCCAGCGCAGGAAGAATGGGGGGGTCTCACAGGACATGTGACCATGTCACCTGATACTAGAATCCATCTTAAACCTGGGGCTTTTCCATTTAGAAGGGGGGGGGAGGGACCCAGAGAGACAAACGATTCCTGCCTGGAGCCAAAGCTATAAAAGGGTGGAACAGAGGAAAGGGAGCTGCCAGCCGTGAGAAATCCCCTAGTTTCCACCTGAGATGTCTGCTGGAACTAACAAGGACTGTACCGGGGAAAGGATCGGGCCCACACTAGGAGAGAGTCTAGTCTGTGAAAGAAGCTTATGGGAACATCTCGGAGGGTGAGATTTTACCTGGAATCAGTTTCTTAATGTATTAAGCTTAGACGTGTGTGTTTACTTTAAGTGACTTACTTTGTTCTGTTATTACTTGAAACCACTTCAATCCTACTTTTTATACTTAATAAAATCACTTTTATTTATTAATTAACCCAGAGTAAGTGATTAATTCCTGGGGAAGCCAACAGCTGTTCAATATCTCTCTTTCTGTGTTACAGAGGGTGGATAATTTATGAGTTTACCCTGTAGACGCTTTATACAGAGTAAAAGGGATTTATTTGGGGTTTGGATCCCATTGGGAACGGGGTGTCTGGGTGCTGGAGACAGGGAACTTGTTGAGCAGTTTTGGGCTAAAGTCTGTGGCGTTGGGGACATGGACAGACCCTGAGCCTGGGTTGCAGCAGGCTGGTCCGTCTGGAGTCCCAGGGTGGCAGGGAAAACGGGATCAGAGATAAATTCAGCACATCAGGTGACAGTCCCAAGGGGGGTCTCTGTGACCGAGCCTGTCACATGGAGTTAGGGTTCCTAGGACTAGCGCTCCTCAGTCTTGAGTTAGGGTTTCATTTGGACCTGGCCAAGGAACGTTCACAGATATGGGGGCCAAGAAGGGCCATTCGGGTCACGTTGCCCTGTACTGTCCCCAGGCACTCGGCCACGTGTCTCTCACAGCATCAGCTCACCGGGGCAGGGCCTGGATCTCTGTTCTGTTTGTGCAGCGGATGGGGCTCCTGGGCCTCGGTGATGGGCTGGGACGCCGGGGTAGATAGGCCCATGGGTCTGGTGTCAGGGTCAGGGAGGAGGCAGGGTACCAGGGTGATGGGCCCCTCCTGCTGACCCCAGCTCACCTTTCTTCAGGGCCAGCGCATGCTCCAGGTACTGATCCTCCGTCACCTGCTGCCCCTCGACCTTCAGCTCCAGGGTGAAATCCCGCACGGCCCACACGAAGCTGGGGAAGAAGCGGACGAACTCGGTGTCCTCCTCCACGTCATCCCCGCCCTGCGCCTTCACCTTGATGTGCTCCGTCAGCTCCGACACAAAGCTGGGCCGGGCTGAGGACTGAAACGGGGGGCAGAGCTGGGTGCTACCACCCGGCATGGAACTGAATGGGGGGGATCCCAGCCCCATATCCCCCAGGGACCAGCCCCCAGAGCCCCCAACTCCGCATCCCCCAGGGCCCAGAAACCCCAGCCCCACATCCTCCAGGAACCACCCCCCAGGATCCCCCAACCCCACATCCCCCAGGGACCACCCCCCAGGATCCCCCAGCCCCACATCCCTCAGGGACCACCCCCCAGGATCTCCAGCCCCACATTTCTCAGGGCCCACCCCCAGAGCCCCCAGCCCCACAGCCCCCAGGAATGACCCCCCAGGACCCCCAGCCCCGTGCCCCGCAGGGCCCACCCCTGTCAAGGATACTGCAGCTTCTCCATGGCGTACTGGTCGATGGTGCCTTTGCTGTTGTAGACCAGGGTGCTGCTGAGTAGCACGGCCAGCGCGAAGATCCAGACGTCGTTCTTGGTGTCGCCCTGCGGGGGGGGGGGGAGGGGAGTCACGGGGCGTCAGTGTCAGACCCCGCTGCAGAGGGGTGGGGCAGGGGGGATATGGGGCAGGTGAGACTGACCCATGCTGACCCCTGGGCTCCCCACCTCTAGGCCCAGAGCCCCTTCTCACATCCAGAGGGTTCTCGGTCCCCTGAGACCCAGCCCTGCCCCTCCCATTACCCCCCACTCACCTTCTCCACGTCCCCCAGCCCCTCGGTGTCCAGCAGCACCAGGGTGTGGCCAGCCCGGCGGGGGTGGGGCAGGCACCACATCCAGATGCCCTTGGTGTGGGACTGGACGGTGGAGCCCAGCGAGAAGCCTGGGGAGAGAGGAGATGGGGGGTAGAAACCCTGCGCCCAGGCGCCCCGGCCCCCTCGCTCCCTCCCGGGGCCGGCGGGAAGGGGGGATGGGAAACCTCTCACCTCTCTGCTTCCCGGCCAAGGCGTTCATGAGGTAGGACTTGCCAGTGCGGTACAGCCCCACGATGGCCACCACCACCACGGGCTGGGCCAGGCCGCGCAGGACCTCCAGGGCCGCGGGGTTCACCTCCAGCTCCCCGTCGGCGCCATTCGCCACCAGGCACATGGGCCCCTCCATGGCCAGGGGCTACAGAGAGGGAGCGGCAGAGAGCCCTGCACAGAGGACAGGAGGGTGTCAACAGCGGAGGTCCGAGGTGCTCTGCCCCAGAGGCACACGCAAAGGGAGCATTTCTCCCCGCCTCCCTACCACAGCAACACATGGCTCCAATCTCAGGCGCTATGCCTGGGCCAACCCATAGCTGGAACGAGCAGTGAAATACATACAGTGCCATCATCAGGTTTCAGAGTAAACATGCCAACACTAGAAACAAGGCAGTTCCTGCCACTCACAGGGCTTTTGGCTCAGACTCTCTGCACACTCAGGCAGAATACCCTGCCTGGAAGAGATCCCATTTGGAAAAGTTTTCTTTGCAGCCACGAGGGCTGGCAGGGTAGGGCTGGATTGTCCCTGGCATTAGGACACTCCTGTCACCACCGATCATTTCAGCAGGAACCCGCAGTCCTGCAGGTGTGACAGGGGAGCCGTGTTCGTCTGTATCCTCACAAACAACGCAGAGTTAGAGACTAACACGTCTTTGGGCACAAGCCCCTTCGCCGTCCTTGTGCTTCTCCCCTATGGTTGTGGGGATCCCGGAGCCGGAGGGCGAGGCCAGAGCGATCCTGGATGGAGCAGGCCGAACGCCCCATGGCCCCGGTGCCCCGCAGGACCCTGAACCCCTTGGGTTTGACACAGCGGGGGAGGGGGGCTGGGTTCCGTGTCCATTTCCTGATTCCCCCCCCCATGTGTGCCAGTCGGTCCCACTGCCTAAACTGCCCTGTGGGGTTTGAGCTGCCAGGGCCTCCCTGGGGCACTCACTGGTGTGAGATCTGTGCCCCGACCGGCCCTGTCCACAGCACGGGGAGGGGAGGGAGGACTGGGGGCCAGGACTCCTGCGTTCTTCCCTGGGGCTGGGAGGGGAGTGGGGTCTGGTGGGTTAGAGCAGTGGGGGCTGGGAGTCTGGACTGCTGGGTTCTCTCCCCGGCTCTGGGAGGGGAGTGGGGTCTGGTGGGTTGTGGGGGGGGCTGGGACCCCAGACTCCTGGGTTCGTCTTCCAGGGCCAGCAAGACAGACCTGTCCCCCCGGGGCGCAGGGGTTGATCTGGGGGTCTCTTACCGGGGGCTGGTCGCTCAGAGGGTGAACTGGGGGGTGGGGGGTGGGCAGCGTCTTCCCTGCCCGGCCCCGGCCCGTCTGGACAGCGAGAGGGAAACTCCGCGGCAAAGACACTCGGAGCCCGGCTCCGCCGCTTCGCGACACCGACCGCGGCTCCTCCTCCAGGGGGGCGGGGGGCCCGGACTCCTGGGTTCTACCTCTGGGGAGGGGGGGGGAGGTGTTTGGTGACTGACCCCCCCCGTCCCGCGGCACAGGATGCCGGGTCCAGCCCCGAGCCGAGTCAGATGGGAACCGAAAGCAGCCGGCGCCTTTCCTAGCCCGGGGCCGATTCCGGGAAACCCGCCGGGGGCGGGGGGAGGGTAGCGCGGCAGGGCGGGGCGGGGCGGGGCGGGGGGGTCGAGTGTCTCCGAGCTGGCGACCCCGGCTGACCCTGCAGCCGCCCAGCGGGTGGGGCCGACCGGAGCCCTTGGGGGCTGCGTCTCCATCCTGGGGGTGTTTCCCGGCCGGAGGCAGATGCTGGCAGTAGAGGGGCCATGACACACAGCGCAGGGGCCGAGTGCGCCCACGGGAAGGCCTCACTGCAAAGCCGCCCCCTGCCTCCCCCTTAGGGAGCAGAGACACGTCCCAGTGCGCTGAGGGGGATGGGATGGGTCTAACCTCAGACGCAGCTGCTGCCTCGGACCCCCCTTTGCCTCAGTTTCCCCTCCCCCAGGTGCAAATCTTCCCTCCTCGGGTAATGAAATTCTTGATGAAACAGCAACCCGGGGTCCTGGGATCCCAGCCCCGAGCTCCCACCCCCACCCCCCACACACGAGGGAGGTTGTAGGGCAGCCGGTCAGACCCTGCTCTCCACCCATCCCCCAGTGCCGACCCGGGGTGACCCCGCCGGCTCCCCCAGCCCTCCCGTTAGCAGCCCCCGCTTTGCTCTCAGCTGCACCCAGGACATGTCCCCGGGGCCTGGGAACCATCTTACACCGGGGGACCCAGAGAGACCAACGGTTCCCGCCTGGGGCCCAAGCTGTGGAGGGGGGGTGGTCATGAGAAACACGCCCCCACCCCACCCCGCTTGCCTCCTGAGACACTGGCTGGACCCGTCCCGGGGCCCCTAACCATTAGACCCCACTGCCCTCCCAGAGCCCGAAGAGAACCCAGGAGTCCTGGCTCCCAGCCCCGCCTGCGCTAACTCACCGGATCCCATTCCCTTCCCAGTACCGGGGAGACAACCCAGGAGTCCCCTGCTCTAACCACTAGACATCCTGCTGCTTAAAACTCTCCCAGCACTGAGCCTGCCTTAGCAGCAGGACGTTCGGGGCAGCCCAGGCAGGTTCACGGCCCAGCGTCCCGCACGGTTCTTCCCGGGGCGTCGGTTCATGTCACAGAGAGCCGCAGAGACCCCCCACCCCGGAGACATTGGACGTGAGGTTCAGGGGGGCATTTATTGAACTGCAGAGTTTAAAGCCAACCAGCTACAAGACAAGGAGAGAGGTGCCCCCCACACACACCTGCCCCCATCCCTCGGCCTGGGGACGGGAGATACCTGGGGAGCAGGCAGCCTCGGCTCTGGGGCGGGCTGGGGTGCCTAGGAGTGGGCAGCGTCTCACCCCCTCTGGGGGTGGCGTTCTGGTAGCCACCTCACCTGGGTCTTGCCCCACAGATCAGGCTAATGGGCCCATCCATCCTGGGGTCCCTCTCCAACTGCACCTCGAGACAGCACGTCACCCACAGCGCCCCCTCCCTGCAAGGCCTTATGGGGTGAGATATTCCTTCCTGAAGTGTGGGGATTGGGACGTTCCTAAGCTGCTCGCTGGTGGAGCGTCCTGTGGCAGGGGGTTCTGCGGGTGAACAAGTGCTGGAGTACGGAGGCGAGCGGGAGGCCGGGGTCCCCATCAGAACAGGCGCCGGACGAGGTTGGTGACGACCCCGACGGCCTTGCCAGCGAAGCCGGGTAGCACGAGGGAGGCCACGTCGCCCAGAGTCCCCAGCGCCGAATGAATCCACGACGGCTTCTGGATCTCCTCGTTCTGCTGCCGCAGGTGCTGGATCTCGTTCTGCAGGCGGCCGGCCTCTTCCTGGAACCCCTCCCTCAGCAGGGCCTCCTGCTCCTGGGGGCAGCGACAGCATAAGGGGGATCCCCAGCCCCACCCCATGGGAGCCCCCCCCCCCACAGGCATGGAGAGGTCATGGCACCAGCACGGGGCTGGTCTGGGGGGATGGGGCCCAGGGCAGGGGGCCCGGGGTGTGTGTGTGTCCCTGCCACTCCCTGCTGTGTGTGCACACACCGTTCCCCACCCTGCGCCCACAGCAATCCCGTCCCTGGGGGAATCCGTCTCACGGGCCCATCTAGCCCGGTATCCTGCCCCTGCCTGCCATTTGCCAGCGCCCCGGCTGCCCCACGCAGGGGAGTCCCACCCCTGGGCAGGCAGAGGGGCTGTGCCCCTGGGCTGTGCCCATCTGCAGGGTGCAGGGCCCGGGATAAACCCCCTTCTCCAGGCCCCGCCCTGCCTCTTCCTGCCCCCTCCCTGCCCCCTCCTCTCCTGATCAATGCCCGGGGACCAGCAAAATGGGGCAGAGCAGAGCAGGGCTGGTGGTACCAGCCCCCCGCATCACCCGGGCCCCACATTCCCCTGGAGCGAGGGGCCCCCCACAGCACGGGGCCAGGGTCGACCGTGACGGATCTGCCCATCCCCCCGACAAGTGCCAAGCACCCGCGGCCTCCGGTACCTTCAATTTCTGATCCATCATCTTGCCCTGCTCCTCCAGCAGCTTCTTCCGCTCGTCCTCCAGCTTCTTCTCCAGATGCCGCAGGTTCTCCTGGTAGCTGCGTTCCCGATCCTCTAGCTTCTGCTTCAGCTCAGCCTCCTTCTGCTGCAGGACCCTCTGCTCCCGCTTGGCCGCCTCAGCCTGGGCTTGCTGGGCTGGCGGGGGGAGAGAGGTGGGTCGGCACCGGGAGGGGTCATGGGGACTCTGGCGCCCTCTCCCCTGCCCCAGCACCGCGACATCCCCCCGGCAGTACCTGCTATCTCCTTCTCCTTCTCCGTCAGGGCCTCGTCCGTCCGCAGGATGGACTGGGCCGCGGCCTCCTGGGATTGGAGGAACTCCTGCAGCACCGCGTCGGCCTGGGGATGGAGAGTGGGAGCCACCGGGTCAGGGGGGTTTCTCCTGTGGGGCTGGATCTGGGTCGGGATTCTGGATCACGGCACCGGAGAGTAACTGGCTGGCTTGGAAGGCGGTGGGGGGCACTGAGACGCGGAGCCCGTCCCCTCTAGGGAGTGCGGACCCTGATCCGGCCCCAGAGCAGAGACTGGCTGTCTCAGGGGTCAGGGAATGGGGCACGGGGCCTGTCTCCTCTTGGGGACGCCAGCTCCCATCCAGCCCCAGAGTCAGCAGTTGGTTTCCACTGAACTCCCTCGAGCACCTGTTCTGGAGGAGATGGGGGCTGCACCCGGTTTTTAACAGGACAAATGGTCTCCTCGCCCAGGCGCTAAGCGGGCCCCTGCCATCAGCCCCAGCAGAGCAGCCGAGGGCTGGACGGGCCATGGGAACCAGGCCCCCCGGCACATTGGCAGTGGGGAGGGCTGGGGGGGGCTCACACTGATTCTGCCCCTGCTCTGGGGAGGATCCAGTGATTGCCCAGGCAGGGGAAGCTGATGCCCGGTTCCCAGCAGGGCTTCCTGGGCTGCACAACGAGGGGGCACAAGGACACACAGAGCCGGGCACCAGCCCGCTCCTACCTTTACCCCCTTCTCCGGCACCTGCCGGTATCTCTCCACAACCCGCTGCCGATCATCCAGGAAGCGATGGTAGCCCCCAGGCACCGCATAGACCCCCTGGCCGATCCGGTCGTCCACCTCGTCCCACAGCTCCAGCAGGGCGGCCGTGCAGCGGTCCACGGACGCCAGCTCGTTCCGCCGGCAGAGTTCCTGCTTCTGCTCCTCCAGGCGGCACTGCCGGGTTGGGCACAGACAGGGCAGGGGTGAGCCAGGGTGGGGGAGCACAGAGGGGGCTGGGGTAGAAACCAGGAGAGGGCCCAAATGGGGCAGGAGCGTGAGCTGATCCGCATGGACCCGGGGCTGGAGATTGGGCCGAGTCCCGTTGGCCTGGCATCTCGGGTCTCCGGCTAAGCAGGGCCGGGTGCGATGCTGCCCCCCTCCCCCGGTGTTCTACAGGGATATTGGGGTGAGGTGAGCATGGCGTGGTCTGGGTTATTTTCTGCAGGGGCGGGTCACTGGAGGGGGGTTGGTTTGTTGAACACCGGGGTCCTGTGTGTGCACGTCGCAGTTCGGTATCTGATGTTACGAATGCTGACTGGGTCTGTACATCCAATGGAGTTACCCCCGGGAACGCCCACTAGGCAAGACACTTCCAGGCTAGACAGCGGGGGGGCGGGGGGGGAAGGGTCTATTCAGGGCAATGGGCCGTCAGGTCTTAGGAGACGTTTATCCCCCACCCAGGAAGCCTTCCTGAGAACCCTGCACGCAGCCTGGGAGTGACAGCTGCTGTAACTCTACAGGGACATGTGAGGAGACCCCATGACGCCAGACTCCATCTTGGGATGTCGTGTTTCCCACAACACGGTCTGGGAACCGAGCTTTGGAACAAAGGGCTCCCGCCACGTGCAAAAGCCGAATGAGGCAGGGAGTGACCCAAGAAGACGCCTGGAAACACCCGAGGAGCAAAGACTGGACGGGGGGAGGTGCTGGGCCCAGGCTAAAGGGATTTCTAGCCTGTCTCTGCAACACCCGGGGACTCCGAGCTGTAAGGCAAGTGCAGCCAGTCCCTGAAGGATCTGCCTCTGGCTTGTCTCTTCCCGCAGGGTGTCTGTGAATTCACAGCCAGTCCAGCTGGTGTCTTCACGGTTTTGTGTATTTGCGAGGGAAGGGGCTCGGATCTGTCCCTGAGAATCACGCACAAGCGACATTTCCTCGTTAATAAACTTGTTTTGCTTTATCTGAAGCGGGTAGTTGGAGGGACGGGGGCGGGACTCAGAGCTCAGGGCAAAGGCTCCTGCCTGCTCCTCTCCACATCGAGGGGTGGGGGGAGAATTTGATGAGCTTTCGCTGTACAGTGCGAGAGGGTCTCATCTGGGGTTTATTCTCCAGCGGGCGCTGGGGGGAGCCTGCCCGTGCAGGGGCTGGCCAGGGACCCCGCATGTAAGTGCGGCCGATGGGTCCCGACCTCTGTGGATGCAGCTGGGGGACTTCGGAGCTTGTCACAGCAGCTCAGTGTGAGAGGGAGCCCAGGCAGATGGGTCAGGGGCTCAGTGGGACCCCAGTTCCAGGGGTCCCTGGGGGGAACCCTGGGAAAGGGGAGATACCTGGGGAAGGGGTCAGGGGAGCCCCAGTCCCCTCCCCCGCAGAGGGGCAGCTATCCCAGAACCCCCGGGGCCGGCGCGAGGGCCATACCATGAGCTCCCCCTGGAAGCGGCGGTCGTCGTCCTTGAAGGCGCGCGCCATGAAGACCTGCAGCGCCTCCCGCTCGCACTGGGCGTGCAGCGCCAGCAGCTCCTCAACGCTCTCCGTGGGCAGCGCCACCCGCCGCCCCAGCTGCTCCTCGTAGGCGGCCACGGCCTCCCCCACCGCCGCCGAGTTCTCCATCTGCGCCAGGGCCAGCACCGCGCTCTCCATGCAGGGCACCGCCCCGCTGCGGATGGCGTCCACGTAGGTCACCGCCAGGTTCCCCAGCACTGCGGGGGGGGACAGGGTCAGCGCCGGGGGGCCCAGTGCGGCTGGGGAGGCAGGGTCAGCGCCCTCCTGCACTCTCCACGACTCCACCTGCTCCCTGCCCCTTCTTACAGCCTAGGATGTGCCCCTCTTTCCCCACCCCAATGCCCCCCTAATCCCCCCTCTCCAGGAGCAATTGATGCCGCGTTTCTTGTTGGCATGTGCCCAGCTTCACCCCCATGGCGTGGGGCCCGGCTCTGCTGCTCTGCAGAGAAACGCTCGGCGCCCTACCGAATTCACCTCCATTAGGGTCAATTTCACAGCCAGCGGATTTGAAAATGGGTAGATTTCAGGTTTTCAGTGGGTTACATTTCAAAGTCCAGTGTTGTACCCCTGGGGTCCTGGCCCAAGAGGGGGCTATGGAAGGGGTTCGAGCTGGACTCTGAAGGCAGCAGCCGCAGGAGGTTCCTGGGGGTGGACGTGGGTCCGATTCCCCCTCCCCCTGCCCAGCTGGAGCTGGGGGCCCCCTTTGCTGGGGTGCTCCTGGGAACAAGGGGACATCGGATTTCCCGGTCCGGGACACACTTCTCACGGCTGGGCAATTGCGAGGGCCCTACTGACCCGAGCGTCCCCCCCGGGGAGACGCGCCTACCCCGCTGTCCAGGCCTCTCCCCATTGCCCTGGGCTCCACTGACTAGACCTGCTCTGCCAGGCTCCCCCCTGCCCTGGCCTGTTCCCCTCTGCAGGTCGTTTTCTTGGCTTTGTTCCACCCCTCGACAATTCTCCAGCCCCCTTGTAACCGCGCACCCCAGAGCTGGGCGCAGGCTCCAGCATTGGCCCCACCAGTGCTGGCCATAGAGGACCCCCTCCTGGCGCGGTTCATCCCGCCCAGCACCCCACAAGCCCCGCTGGATCCAACGTCCCCCAGCCCAAGGGCTGGACACTCACTGGCCCCGGTCACCACGTGGCCGCCTGGGATGGTCTTGGGCTTCGACGTCTCCCATACATGGCGGCAGAACCGGGCCACCTGCTCCCGGAAGTCGGGCTCCAGCTCGTCCTCCTGCAGCTCCTCCAGCCGCGCCAGGCCCCTCCTGCCAGCCGGCTGGACGAAGACGAAGCATTTCCGGGCCGGGAAGAACTGGCGGAGGCACTCGCGGGGCAGGTTGTAGAGCTGGGCTCGCTGGCTGCTGCCTGGGGAGGAGAGGGGAGCTGGGCAGCAGCCCTGTGCCGACATGCGGCTGGTTCTGGGGGATAGCACGGCGGCTGTCGGACAGATTCCCCTGAGGGGGAAGAGACCCCGATAGCCACAGGGGATTCAGTGGAGCCGGAGAAATGTCCAAGCTGGAATGTGGCCGGGACAGTGAACGCCCCAACTCCCAGGACCGGGAACACCCGTGAGGTGTTGATGGCCGGGGTTTGTGTCTCAAGCAAAAATTACCCCCCCTGCAAGGACGGCGCCCCCTAGTGCCACCCCTGACTGCCAGGGGAGTCCCCCCCCCACCCGCTATAGCACAGTGCCCCCTAGTGCCACACTAGGGCCAGCCCTGACAGCCAAGGGAGAGCCCCCCACCCTGCCCCCTGCAGCACAGCACCCGCTAGCATTGCCCTGGGGCCAGCCCCGCTCCCCTACCTGACTTTAGTTTCAGGGCGTTCTCCAGGTACTCGTCCGCGGTGATCTCCCGCCCGTCCAGCTCCAGCTGCAGCGTGAAATCCCGCACGGCCCACACGAAGGCCGGGAAGAACCGAACAAACTCGGCCGAATCCTCCTGCCCATGCCGGCCGCCCTCGCCCGCCGCCTTCACCTTGATGTGCTCTGTCAGCTCCGTCACATAGCTGGGGGCCAGCTAAGGAACTGCAGATGTGGCGCTCCCCACAGGGAGCTCCTGATCCCTCAAGGCCCCCCCAACCCACCTGCGACGGGGGCTCAGAAGGGATCGGGGGAAGGGGAGGATTTTCCATCACAACCCTCAGAAGCAGGGATCGAACCCACCACCCCCAGGGTCCCGAACAGCCCCCTGCAGCACTGGAGCTGAAGGAGGGACTCCGCCAGCTGGTGGCCATAGTGGGTTGTTACCTCATCATGTAGAGTGGTGATTAGAGGGGGCCGTGGTGCACACCCTGTGCTGAGGATCACGATTTCACAGGGAATGAAGACTTTGGAGGGAACCGTGGGGCTCTTCCGTGAGATATGGGGTCCCCCAAACCCCCAGACCCAGTCCCTCCCCCAGCCCCAGCCCCCGCAGCAAGGATACTGCAATTGGTCCATGGCCTGCTGGTTGATGGTGCCCAGGCTGTTGTAGACCAGAGTGCTGCTTAGCAGCACGGCCAGCGCGAAGATCCACGTGTCGTTCTTCGTGTCACCCTGGAACGACACCCACCGTCACCATCACCATCTCGGTCACCATCACCGTCACCGTCCCGAGCGCGTCCCGGACACAGAGCTCACAGCCCGGCACAGAGCCCGGGGGAGTGCCAGCCGCACGGGACAGAGGGGAAACTGAAGCGGGGGGGGGGAGGCGGGGTTGGTCAGGGAATCAGCCCCCAGCTCTCCGGAGTCCCAGTCCAGGCCACAGTGAATTCCCATTCCTGGAGCTCAGAGAGCGGGATGTTATCTGATTAGAATATAACACCTCATTGAGGTACGGCCCACAGCCCCCTGCAGGCAGCTGCCCCAGAGCCAACGTGGCGAGGCCCCTGAGAACAGCCTGGAAACGATGATTAAGACCATTCAGTGCTGGGGAGGCCGGAACTTTGAAGTGCAAACCTGGAGTGTTAGCCGCTGGAGGTAATTACTAGCTAGGCGTGTCTAGTTATATCTATTAGATCATCCATGTCCAATACCTTGACCACTAGCCACATGTGGCTAATAGGCTACTGAATTGTGGCCAATGCATGTGGCTTTTTGATAATGTGGCTAATAAGAAAAATTCAAACCCACAAGTGTGGCTAGCATTGAATTTCTACTGGACACGGCTGTATTAGCTGCGAGCCAGGTAGCACCGTAGCTATCACTACAGAAATCGGAAGGGTAACTTTGAAGAGCCTCGAAGTGGTGGGGTTGGTTCTCTGTCTCTTTAGAGACCGCGGTAAGTGTCTGTGAACGGCTTGGTGGACAAGTTACCTTGTGCTAATTCCCAGGGTCTTTGGAGAACAAGGAGTTACAGCAAAAGTCAGTTGTCCACCCAGGACTGATGCTGAGGAGGCTGCTGGAGACGTAGAAGACCCTGCTCCTGCTTGTCACCGACCTGCTTAAGGTTTCAGTGGAAGCCTGAGCCATAAGGACCGAGATCCAGTCACTGGCTGGAGTCACCCTGAGCACGGACATCGGCCTGGAACCTCTTTGCAACGACCAGCTCCGCTCTGCTCTGTGTGTGAACCTCAGGAACTGAACTCACGTCTGTCTATTGATCCTCCAACCAGGGCTCCCTCTGCTCCTTTGCAATACACTGGAGTTCCGTTCCGAAGGGCTGGCGATATGCGGGTATTTTGGGTAAGGTCTAAGTTATCATTGGACCTGGGGGCGTGGCTGGTCCTTTGGGGTTGGAAGAACCTTTTCTCTTATGTGATGAGAGGATTTTCAGTAACCATCACCAGAGCTGACGTGGATACGTGGCTGGAGGCCGGAGGCCGGGCACTTGAAGGGAACTGTGTTGGCTGGACGTCTGAGCAGCCAGGGAGGGGATCCAGGGGCTGGTTGGGAAATCGCAGTATTGGAATATTCACCTGCGTTTGGGGTTTGTCAACCCCGTTCTGTTTGCTGTTCACCCAGATTGAGTGACCTCAGCTGGCTCCCACAGGAAGCATCGTCACAGAGAGTCACTCTTTGGGGTTGGTGCATTTCCCCACACATACCCTGCGAAATCCCCAGCTCCCGGAGGCACGGGAGGGGGCGGGAGCTCTCATTGCTCCTCTCTTACTGAGGTAAGTTTCCAACCCATATGGCTGTATTAAAGCTTTGGGAAGGTGATACCCCCTCCCTCTGCCCCACAGGGTTCAGGTGCAGCTGCCCCCACTGAAGGGTGTGGGGTTTGCAGCTGCTCTCCTGCGTTTTTCAGATCCCAACTTTATTTTGCCTCCTGGTGGCTGGTGTTACCGGCCCTTCCATCTTATCAGCTGTGTCTGACCCCTCTCCAGAGTGAAGCCATTAATCATCACACGCCCTCTGGTAGGCAGGGTGGGGAAACTGAGGCCAGGGTCACACCAGGGGGCTGCGGTGCAGGGATTTGAACCCGGCTCTCCCAAATGCCAGGCCTGTCCTCCATCGCTACAGTGGGTCAGGGGATTGTCACTGGAAAACACTGAATTGTTGATTTCAAAATCACTAGCCAAACAGGGTCACTTAAGGCAAACTTCCCAACTTGAAAAATTATCGGGGAAAAAAATTTCAGAACTGTGGAAACGGCTCGACTGGCCGTTTGTCTGAACAGAAACGTACCGTTTCTCAGGGGAAAATGACATCTCCTTGCCAGTGTTTTGGTAAATTTGTACCAAATTGAGAAAGAAAAAATACTGGACAATCCAAATGAAATCACTGAAAATGATCCAAGTTTTTTGCGTGCCCCGGACCCGTTTCCGATTTTCAGGCCCTGGCGCTTTCCCCCCATTTTGACTTTTCAACATGATTCGGGACAAGGAACATTTTCGACATCTCCACAGTTCTCCCCAGGCAGAAGCGTTTCCAGCCCCATCCCTGGGCCTCCCTTCCCAGCCCTGCCATGGGCATCCTCAGCCCTCCCGGAGTTAGAACTGCCACCCTCAGAGTGCGTCAGCCCCACATCAGACAGCGCCTCCTTCCCCTACATGGAGCTTGCTTGAGACTGGCCCTTAGCAGAGGGAGCTCCTTAAATACCCCATCCCCTTTCCCAGCATGCCTTGCCCTGAATTACAATGCCCAGCATCCCCTGGGAACCACAAGTCCCAGCAGCCCTTTTGTGTCGAGGGGCGTTCCATCCTGCTCTGCAAATCGGCTGATTCTCATATGCTGCCCCCCCCCGCCCCACCCCGCCCCACTCACCTTCTCCACGTCCCCCAGCCCCTCGGTGTCCAGCAGCACCAGGGTGTGGCCGGCCCGGCGGGGGTGGGGCAGGCACCACATCCAAATGCCCTTGGTGTGGGACTGGATGGTGGAGCCCAGTGAGAACCCTGGGGAAAGAGGGGTGGAGCTTAGACAGACGTAGAGAGAGGGAACCCAGGAGTCCTGGGCTCCCAGCCCCGCCCCCTGCTCTAACCACTAGACCCATTCCCCTCCCAGAGTCAGGGAGATAACCCAGGAGTCCTTGCCCCCAGCCTACCCTGCACTGACCCACTAGACCCCATTCCCCTGCCTGCATCAGGGAGAGAACCCAGGAGTCCTGGCACCCCCAGGCGGGGCTCACATCTCTCACCTGTTCTCTTGCTGGCCAGTTTGTTCATGAGGTAGGACTTGCCGGTGCGGTATAGCCCGGCGATGGCCACCACCACCACGGGCTGGGAGATCTCCGCCAGCACCTGTAGTGCCTCCTGCCGCACCCGCAGCTCCCCCTCTGGGCTGTTCTCCAGCAGGCAGATGGGGGCCGGCATGGGGATCTCCATCGCGCGGAGGGGTGGCCTGCGGGGCACAGAGTGGGGAGGGTCAGTGGGGGGGGAAGACATGCGGAGACAGACATGGGGGTCAATGAGACACAGAGCCAGGCCCCCCCAAAAGGCAGGAGACCTTCCACCCGCCCCGGGTGCAGGGTACGGACCCCAGCGTGGCCCGCGGCAGCTCACCCCGGGGCAGACAAGCCCTGGCGCTCCTGGGCATCGCTGGAGACCCCCAGTCGGTGCCCCCTGAATCGCACCTGGTGAGGCTGCTACTGAACAGGCAGGACGGTCCAGTGGTTAGAGCGCGAGTCTGGGGCATGTCTGGGGAAAGTGGCGGCTCAGAGTGAAAACTGGCCGGGGTCGGGTCTAACTCCCAGGGTCCAGAGCGGGCAGCGATACAGACCAGGGACCGAGCGGCTGCAGACCAGGGACCGAGCGGCTGCAGACCAGGGACCGAGCGACTGCAGACCAGGGACCGAGCGGCTGCAGACCAGGGACCAAGCGGCTACAGACCAGGGACCGAGCGGCTACAGACCAGGGACCGAGCGGCTACAGACCAGGGACCAATGGCCAGGCAGCAGTTCTGCAGAAAAGGACCTAGGGGTTACAGTGAACGAGAAGCTGGATATGAGTCAACAGTGGGCCCTTGCTGCCAAGAAGGCTAACGGCATTTTGGGCTGTATAAGCAGGGGCATTGCCAGCAGATCGAGGGACGTGATCATTCCCCTCTATTCGATATTGGTGAGGCCTCATCTGGAGTACTGGGTCCAGTTTTAAGGCCCACACTACAAGGAGGATGTGGAAAAATTGGAAAGAGTCCAGAGGGCAACAAAAATGTTCAGGGGCCTGGAGCACATGAGTTATGAGGAGAGGCTGAGGGAACTGGGATTGTTTAATCTGCAGAAGAGAAGACTGAGGGGAGATTTGATAGCTGCTTTCAACCACCTGAAAGGGGGATCCAAAGAGGATGGGTCTAGACTGTTCTCAGTGGTACCAGATGACAGAACAAGGAGTGATGGTCTCAAGTTGCAGTGGGGAAGGTTTAGGTTGGATATTAGGAGGGTGGTGAAGCACTGGAATGGGTTCTCTAGGGAGGTGGTGGAATCTCCTTCCTTAGAGGTTTTCTAGGTCAGGCTTGACAAAGCCCTGGCTGGGATGATTTAGTTGGGGTTGGTCCTACTCTGAACAAGGGGTTGGACTAGACACCTCCTGAGGTCCCTTCCAACACTGATCTTCTCTGATTCTGGGGATGAAGGGGTCAGGGTCAGGATCAGTGTTATGGGCTTAGGGCTAAGGGGTGGGGGTAGGGCTATGAAGCAGGGCTATGGGGTGGTGTAGAGCTGTGGGGTTCTGGGGTAGGGATAGGGCTATGGGGCAGGGGTAGGGGCAGGGCGATGGGGTTAGGGGCACGCTGAAGGAGGCCGGGTCAGACCCTGCTCTCCACCCCTCCCCCAATGCAGACCCGGAGTGACCCCACCGACTCCCCTGGCACCAGATCCTCCCCCACCCCCTCCTGGACCAGACCCCGACTCCCGAGGAGTCACTGCCGGCCTCACGGAGACTCCACCGTGGACACCGGTGAAAACCTGCCAGTGACCAGCCCCTGCTGCGGAGGAAGGTGACGAACCCCCGAGTCTCTGCTAATCTGACCGGGGGGGGAATTGATAATGACTTAGACCCTGAGCGAGTGGGCGGGACCCCCCAGGCAGACACTGGGGAACGAATTCACCAGAGTAACTCAGAGCCCGCCCCAGCGAGTGCCCGTCCCCATCCCTGGGGGGTTTGTTACAGGAGCCGTGGATGGGCCACAGGCCACTGCGGGCAGCCCTGTCCCCCTCCCCCTCATTCACGTCTCACGCTCAGTCCTGAGGCCCCTTCGGGGTTTTGCCCCCCAAGGCTCCAGAACGTCACTCCCTCGAGGGGGTCGAACCTTCGCCTGAGTTCAAGTCTAAACTTCCTGGCCGGTTTCCAGCCCTTTGCTCTCGTTCACATTGGCAGGGAACTGAACGAACTCCGCTCCCCGTGGGGTTCACCCCTCAGCTGTGTCTCCCGGCAGCGAGCCCGGCTCCCCCCAGCCCACGCCCGGCAAGCCACCGAGCCCTTCGCGTCTCCTCTCAGAAGGGAGGTTTTTCAGTCGCCCGTCTCTGCCCCGGCCCAGGCTGAATTCAACTTCCTTCCGCACCGCGCCCCCTACACCAGACAAGGTCTCCCCAGTGCCTTGTACTAACCCCTCGCCTGGTGCACCGCACGACTGCTTCGCCTGTTTCACGGCCGCGTCACACTTACTGCTCTGAGTCAGCGTGTGATCAGCCGACACGCCGGGTGTTTCTCCTCCTCGGTCCCTCCAGCGGACACAGCCCCACCTTAGAGCAAAACATTCCTGTTAGCCGAGGTAACAGTAAAACCCGCGGAGTTACCGGGGCTCCCTGCGCCAGTGTCCTTGGCAAGGGGGCGACTCTGGACCCTCGGAAGGGGTGGAGCCTTGGGCAGAAGGGGCAGGGCTAGGGGCAGATTCCCCCAGCCAGCCCTTCATGGCCGAGCCCTGGGGCTTTGGTGGCAATTTGAAGGGCCACAGCAGCCGGGAGCCCCAGGCCCTTTGAAATTACTGGGCCCAGGAGCAGCTGCCCCAGAGTGAGTGAACCGAACAGGTGAGGATCAAGTGACCTCTCTCCTGCCATCCATCACCCCCCTCTGACAAACAGAGGCTAGGGACCCCATTCCTTACCCAGCCTGGCTAATGCCATTAATGGACTTAACCTCCAGGAATGTATCCAGTTCTCTTTTAAATCCTGTTCTAGTCCTAGACTTCACAGCCTCCTCAGGCAAGGAGTTCCACAGGTTAACTGTGCGCTGTGTGAAGAAGAACTTCCTTTTATTTGTTTTAAACCCGCTGCCCACTAATTTCAATGGGTGGCCCCTAGTTCTTCTATTATGGGAACAAGTAAATAACTTTTTCTTATTCACTTTCTCCACACCACTCAGGATTTTATATACCTCTATCATATCCCCCCTTAGTCTCCTCTTTTCCAAGCTAAAAAGTCCCAGCCTCTTTAATTTCGCCTCATACAGTAGACTCTTGATTATCCAGGATGATAGGGAAAAAATTAATTCTGGTTAATAAAATCCTGGATAATCACCATCCATAGGAAATATGGGGGGGGGGTTGGTTCACCAGCCACCCTGCGCCGGGGAAGGGGATGTTGGTTCACTGGCTGCCATGTGCCCTGGTGGGGTTTTTTGTTTTTTGTTTTTTTGTGCTTGGGGTGGCAACAAAGCCAGAGCCGGCCCTGCGAGTTACGCATATTTTTATTTTTGACATCCTGGTTAATCCACTTTCTGGTTAACCCAATCCTGGATAATCGAGAGTCCACTGTATAGACCTGTTCCAAACCCCTAATCATTTTAGTTGCCCTTCTCTGAACCTTTTCTAATGTCAGTAGATCCTTTTTGAGATGAGGAGACCACATTTGTACACAGTATTCAAGATGTGGGCGCACCAAGGATCTGTATAAGGGCAATAAGATACTCTCCGTCTTATTCTCTAACCCTTGTTTGATTTCTAGCATCTTGTTTGCTTTTTTGACTGCCGCTGACCACTGTGTGGACATCTTCAGAGAACTATCCACCATGACTCCAAGATCTTCCCTGATGAGTTGTAGCTAAATTAGCCCCCACCATATTGTATGGCTAGTTGGGGTTATTTTTTCCAAAGTGCATTACTTTACATTGATCCACATTAAATATCAGTTGCTGTTTTGTTGCCCAGTCGCTTAGTTTCATGAGATCTTTGTGAAGTTCTTCACAGTCTGCTTGGGTCTTAACTATCTTGAGCAGTTTAGTGTCATCTGCAAACTTTGCCACCTCACTGTTTACCCCTTTCTCCAAATCCTCTGTCAATAAATTGAATAGGATTGGTCCTGGGACTGACCCTTGGGGAACACCACTAGTTACCCTCCTCCAGTCTGAAAATTTACCATTTACCAAAGAGCCTTCGGGGAGGGACTTGTCAGAGGTTTTTGTGGAAATCGAAGCACATGCTGTCCACTGGGTCCCCCTTGTCCACGTTTGTTGACCCTTCAATCTTCTTGGGCGATATTCCGATCCTCCCCCACACTGCCAATGCCTCCCCGCTTCCTGCCACCCGCAAACTTCATTAGCAACCCCCCACCCTGCCCTTTGGGGCAAGATCAGGCATGAAAACGTTAAATAAGGTTGGTCCTAGGACGGATCCTGGGGGAGCTCCACTAGTCCCCCCCCCAGCCTGGCCGGTCCCCTCCCAGCTGCTGGGACCCAGCGTGACCCCCCGTGAGTCTCCCCTTGACCCAATTCCTGACCGGTCCCCAGTTCTCACACTGACCCCCCTGCTCCGGAGTGACTCGTAATCTCTGGTGCGGAACCCGATCCAGCTCCTTTGTGTGAACATCAGCTGTCAGGTCCCGTTAACAGCCGCTCTCCTGCCGGGCGATGAGCCCCGGCGCCTCCTGCCCCCGGCGCCCCGTTCCCTGACCCCGGGGGGGCACCGGGACCTACCTGCCCGGGGCGAGGGGTCCAGCCGTGCTCGGGGTCCGCTCCGGCTCCCTCCCGTGCGGTTCCCAGCCGAGCCGGGATGAGTCAAATGGAAACCGAAACCACCGCATCGCATCCAGGCCCCCACCCCACGGCGGGGCGCAGCCTCTAGCCCCTCGCCAGCCCCCCCGGCCCCGCCCCGTGTCCCGGCCGGCCCCCCCTGGTTCAACCCGCCAGTGTCCCCGCCCCACACTGCGGAGGTGGGGGGAAGAACACCCCCCGTGGGTCTCTGCCAATCTGACCTGGGGGAACCCCCCCGCCTTGGTCTCAGCCCCCCCCCCAACCCACCTACCCCCCACTCCCCTACCAGAGCCGGGGAAAGAACCCAAGAGTCCTGGCTCCCAGCCCCCACTTTGTAACCCACCAGCCCCCACTTCCCTCCCAGAGCTGGGGCAAGAACCCAGGAGTCCTGGCTCTCAGCCCCCCTCCCCACCCCGCAGCCCTCACAGTCAGGGCTGGCTCCAATGCAGTCCTCAGGGGCACCGGGCTGCAGGGAGCAGGGCTGGGGGAGGGAAACTGAGGCAAGAGGGGGTGAGGTAGTGCCTGTACCTGAGCTTGAACACAGCATCCACGCCCAGCACACTCTGCCCTCTAAGCGGCGGGGGGAGGGGGGCAGCAGGAGGCTTTGCAGCAAGGCCTTCTGCTAGGTGCACTGGGGACCGCTGTGTTGTGTGTCATGGCTCCTGTACTGCCAGCATCTGCCCCTACACCTGATAACTCAGCATGGCAAACCCTGGGTTAAACACCCCCAGGATGGAGACGCAGCCCCCAAGGCCGCTGGTGGCCCCACCAACTGGGCAGCTGCAGGGTCAGCCGGGGTCACCAGCTCGGAGAGACTCAAACCCGCCCCCACCCCGCCACCTTCCCCAGGTTTCCCGGAATTGGCCCTGTTCTAGGAAACGCTGCAGCTGCTTTTGGTTTCCAGCTGACTGTTCGGGGTATTTAGAGCTGCCTCAGATCAACGGTCTGGTATGTGAGTTGGCACCGCAGACACCTCTGAAAACATCCGCTCCCTGCACAGCAGCAGTGTGAACAGGCTGGGAGGGGCGGGTGGGCGCAGGAGCAATCATCGGACACACACACTCATAACGCTGCCGGCCAGCGGCTGCCCACCCTGTGAACAGTGCGGGCAGGTCTGGGCGCCCTGGCTCAGAAACACTCGGTTAGAGCTGGACCAGGGGCCGAGACGGGCCATGAAACTATGTGGAGGGGTGAGGAGAGATTGGAAAGACGGGGGCTGGTCAGCCTGGGAAAGAGACGCCAGGCGGGGGATGTGACCAAGGTCTGTACTATGACGGGTGCAGAGAAAGTGACTAGAGAAAAGTGCCATCACATGGCACGCGAACCAGGGGCCACCCGATGAAATGAATAAAACCAACAACAGGAAGTAGTCCTTCCCCCAAGGCACCGTTAACCTGTGGAACTCACTGCCAGGGGATGTTGTGGAGGCCAGAAGTAGAATGGGGTTCAGAAAGAACTAGATGAGTTCCTGGGGGCTCAGTCTATCAGTGGCTATTAGCCAGGATGGTCAGGGATCCCCCCTCCCCCCGGCTCTGGCTGTCCCAAGGCACAGGTGACAGGGGATGGAGCACGTGACAACGACCTGTTCTGTTCGCTCCCTCTGAAGCAGGTGGCACGGGCCACGCTCAGAAGCCAGGCCATGGGGCTAGATGGGCCACGGGACTGCCCCAGTCTGGCTGTTCTGGCAGCTGGGGGCACCGGCCCAGGGAGGGTGCCTGGCTGCAGGGGCAGGGGGGCGGCTGGGAATGTCCCACTCCAGGGTGTGGGGCAGGGGACTCGGCAGCAGCGCTGGCCCAGGGAGCAGTCGGTCCAGTCCAGAAGTCAACGCCCCGTTGTTGGGGACTCCCCGGCGGTTCTCAGCCAGCATCGAGCTGCCGCAAAGGCGCCGTGGAGCGAGGTTACCCCAGCACAGGATCTGGGCCCAGGGCCGGGCGATCCCCTGGCACGGCCAGCAGCGGGCCAGGGGGACCTGCCACCATCCCTGTGGTTTGGCACCGAGCCGCCCTGGCAGATTTCCCAGGGGGTTGGCGGGGGGGGGGCAGGGAACCGCGGGGGCGTCCCCGATGGGCCCTGTGTCTGGGGAGGTTTTAACACTGAGCGTCACGGCCTGGGATGCTGGGAGGCCCCCTGGCCCCCTCCACACCCTGAGAGCAGTGAGCGCCTTCCTGACCTGACCCCGCTGTCCTGTGCCCCCACCCTCCGCCCGGAGCAGGCACCTAATCCCGGGGGAGACACGGAGCAGGACGCCTGGGTTCTCTCCCTGGCTCGGGCAAGGGAGGAGGGTCTAGTGGGTTAGAGTTGGGAGGGCTGGGACCAGGACTCCTGGGTTCTCTCCCTGGCTCGGGCAGGGGAGGAGGGTCTAGTGGGTTAGAGTTGGGAGGGCTGGGACCGGGACTCCTGGGTTCTCTCCCTGGCTCAGGGAGCAGGGTCTAGTGGGTTAGAGTTGGGAGGCTGGGAGTTAGAAGACCTCAAAAGTATTAAACTCACGTCAGTCGGGTTTCTCTGGCTCCGTGGGGTTTGCCCAGGACCTCGTTGGAGGGGACGACACCCAGGTGCGGGCGCCCCAACCTCCGTCTGTGCCCATCCCTGCCCAGGAACCTGCTGCGGCCCCGCTGCTGGGCACCCCTGCGGTGGGGGGGCGCCACAACGAGTCCTCCTGGGGCGTCCGCCGAAGACACCGCAGCCGACTCTACAGCCACCCAGAGCCGGGCAGCACTTCCCCCCAGCCCAGATCCCCCAAGTTCCCGGCTCTGGGCAGGGTGAGGGGCGGATGCCCTCCGGCTGACTCGACCGCCGGGCTCCCCCTGAGCAGGAAGGAGCTGACCGGGGCCAGCGTACATGGGCGCTGAGACCAGCGATGGCTCGTGGCCTGAGGAGTCCGCGGCCTCCCATGCGCCCTGCCTCAGCCTGGCACCCGCGTGAATTCACCCGCTGGAAAAGGGGCCAAACCCAACCGGCTCCCAACCCACCTCCCGAACGGAGCCCCCAGGGGCTCCTTTCCAGCCCCCCTAGGTTTCTTTCAAGGAAGAGGGGATGAGAGAGTGGTGCTCTCCCTCCTGCCCCCATGCCTCTGGGGCAGCTGGCACAGGAGGTGGATGAAGATCGCCTGGGGTGGGCAGACAGAGCCCTTGACCCCTGGGACAAGGGGAAACTCCCCTGGCCTCATTGGCAGCGAAGGTGGGACAGGGAGGCATCTCCATTAGCAAACAGCATGGAGATCAGAGACTGCGGGCACGAGCCGCAGGGGACTCTGGGACCAGAGAAGCCGGGGAGCAGTGCATGACGGGGGATCTCTGCTCCAGCTGTTAACGAACCCGCCTGCACACTCCCAGCTCCGCCATTATCAGACCCACTCTGATAAACAAGTAACAAATCCTTTATTGGTAGCCCAAATCGTGAAGCTCCCTAACTGTGTCGTGAGCTGCCTCCCCGGAACACGGCCCCAGCCAGGGCCGGTCAGCGCCCACGTCCAGCCTGAACCCAACGACGCTGGTGACGCCCTTGTTCACACATCCACAGATCCAGGCTGTTTCCCTACAAACCCCCCCATCCACGCTCAAGTCAGCGCTGAGGCCTGGATCCAAACTTTGCCTTCTCCTGACTGATCAGGCTGGGGGCTCTGCCTGATTCCAGCGCCCCGGACCCTCAGCGACCACCCCCCGGGACCCCCACTGGATTCCAGCTTCACGGAGCGGGGAGAACGCAGCTCTCGCACTCGCTCTCGGTGTCACCTCCAGACCCCGACTCAAGTTCGAGTTTCTATTCCAATGTAAGTCAGATTTACTGTTCGCCCGGTTTGGTTGGTTTGGTTCCCCTCGTTACCTGGCACTAAATAACTGTCACAGTTAAGCTGGTTGCTGCTTCTCTCTCCCTCCCTCCCTCCCTCCCTCTCTCGTGCGGGTGTTTTTTGGTTCCCCATTCGCTCTGCGAGGCTCCCCGGCTCTAAGTTAAAGACCCCGGAAGTGCCCAACCAGCCTGGGGGTTTTGCTCATCCAGTGCGTCACGCCAGAACAACTGTAACAGGAAAGTGGAGATTGGAACGTGTGTGCATGATAACACAGGAGAGACCCTACAATAACACATCTGGGCGCCTGGCGGCACCAGGGTTTAGGAAAGACCCTACAATAACATGTCTGGGCACAGGGCAGCACCAGGGTTTAGGAGAGACCCTACAATAACATGTCTGGGCGCATGGCAGCACCAGGGTTTAGGAGAGACCCTACAATAACATGTCTGGGCGCATGGCAGCACCAGGGTTTAGGAGAGACCCTACAATAACACACCAGTACATGCACCAGTAGAAGCAGAGTACATAAGTAGGGCCCTACCAATTTCACAGCCGTGAAAAACGTGTCCCAGACCGTGACTCAGGGTTGGGACCCCCATGGTACAACGGGGAACTTCAGATGTAAACAGACCAATCTAAAAATCCTCTGGCTGTGATCAAAATGGACTGTGAATTTAATGGGGCCCAATACATAAAAGACCCCACAGTAACACTCTAGGGCAAGCAGCAGCTCTGGTGTTTATGAGAGACCCTACAATAACACAGCGCTGCATGCAGCAGCTGCAGTGTTTATGAGAGACCCTACAATAACACACCTGTGTGTACAGCTTTCCTGTATCAACTGCTCAGTAAACAACAAGCATCACTTAGTGAGAAGTCAGAAGCTCTCCCCACCCGCAAATGTACCAGGACCCTAGTGGTTAGATCCGGCCAGTGTCCCCCGGGCTCCGAGGGGTGCGGGAGGGGAGTCCCTCCGGGTCTCTGTTCTCAGCAGACGACGCAGGGGGAGCCCCGGGGCCGGTTCATCTCCTGCCGCAGGTTCTGCATCTGCTGCTGCAACTGTGCCACCTCCCCGCGGAACCCCTCCCGCAGCACCCGCTCCTGCTCCTGGGGACAGAGCCGAGGGTTAGCGCCACTGACAGAGCTGGGGGGAACTGGGGCGGGGGCCAGGGGTCCTGCCTCCCACCTCCCCTCCCCGCTCTGACCACTAGACTCCACC
>ML677475.1:111949-128672 GCA_007922305.1 Dermatemys mawii | reverse complement strand
CCTCCCACCTCCCCTCCCCGCTCTGACCACTAGACTCCACCCCACTCCCCTCCCAGAGCCAGGAGAGAACCCAGGAGTCCTGTCTCCCACCTCCCCTCCCTGCTCTGACCACTAGACCCCACCCCACTCCCCTCCCAGAGCTGGGAGAGAACCCAAGAGTCCTGTCTCCCACCTCCCCTCCCCGCTCTGACCACTAGACTCCACCCCACTCCCCTCCCAGAGACAGGAGAGAACCCAGGAGTCCTGCCTCCCACCTCCCCTCCCCGCTCTGACCACTAGACCCCACTCTCCTCCCAGAGCTGGGAGAGAACCCAGGAGTCCTGGCTCCCAGACTCCACTGCTCTAACTACTAGACCCCAATCAGATCCCAGAGCTGTGGAGAGAACCCAGGAGTCCTGGCTCCCAGATCCCCCTGCTCTAACTACTAGCCCCACTCCCCTCTGAGAGCTGTGGAGAGAACCCAGGAGTCCTGGCTCCCAGGCCCCCCCGCTCTAACCACTAGACCCCAATCAGATCCCAGAGCTGGGGAGAGAACCCAGGGGGCTCCCACCCCACGGCTCTAGGCAGCCCAGTCCCAGCTCCCCGGGGCCCGGGGCAGGTACCTGCAGTTTCAGGGTCAGGACTCCCTGCTGCTCTGCCAGCAGCTGCCTCCTGTCCTGCTCCATCTTCTCCGTCAGCTGCCGGACGTGCTCCTGGTGGCTGCGCTCCTGGTTCTGCTGCAGCTGCTCCATCCTGGCCTGCGTCTCCCGCCGCAGCTGGGCCTCCCGCTCGGCCGCCTGGGCCCGCGCCCGCTCCGCTGGGAGGGGACGGGGGACATGGTCAGGGCCAGGGGCTCGGGGTGCAGAGCCCTGGCCCAGGGTCACTGGCGCCCAGGACTTACCCGATCTATGGAGCCAGAGACCTGGCCGTGGGGTGATCGCGTCCTATGGGGCGCTGGATCTATGGGGCCACAGGGATGACAACACCTATGGGGCCCTGGGATCGCTGGATCTATGGCGTGCTGGGGTCACCGGATCTATGGGTCACTGGGCCTGGGAGGCCACAGAGCCTGTACCCTGAGGCCCCGGATCTATGGGGCTGCAGAGCCCTGGCACCTGTGGGGTTCAGGAGCCACAGGACCATGAGGGCCAGGAGTCAGTGGGTCTATGGGGCCGTGGGGGCCAGGTGTCAGTAGGTCTATGGGGCCGTGGGGGCCGTGAGGGCCAGGGGTCCCGGGGGCTATGGGGGTCATGAGGGCCAGGAGTCAGTGGGTCTATGGTGTTCATGGGGGTGAGTCTGTGGCCAAGGGATCACAAGACGCGTAGGGCCGTGGGGGTCCCAGGATGACGAGCCTCCCGCCCCAGAGTCACCTTCGATCTCCCTCTGTCTGTCCGTGAGGCTCTGGTCCGTCTGCAGCACGGCCTGGGCCACCGTCTCCTTGGACTTGAGAAACTGCTGCAGGACCTCGGCCGCCTGGGGGACCGGGGAGAAAGGGGGTGAGCTGGGGCCCACAGCCCCTCCCCCCATCCCCCCACAGATCGAGGGGTCCACAGCCCCTCCCGCCTGTCCCCCTGCACCCATCCCCCACAGATCGAGGGGTCCACAGCCCCTCCTGCCTGTCCCCCTGCACCTGTCCCCCCCACAGACACCTAGGGGGCCCCAGATCAGCCAGAGCCTCCGCGCTGCCCTCCCATCCCATCAAACCCCCAGTAGGACTCACCGATGCCATCTGCACTTCCCCTCCCGAGGACGTCCAGGGGCTGTGAATGCAGCCCCGAGCCACGGCCAGAGACAGAACCCAGGAGTCCTGGCTCTCACCACTAGACCCCACTCCCCTCCCAGAGCTGGGGGGAGAACCCAGGAGTCCTGGCTCTCACCACTAGACCCCACTCCCCTCCCAGCACCGGGGGAGAACCCAGGAGTCCTGGCTCCCAGTCCCAATTAATGCTATTCAGTCAATTCACCATGATCCCTTTCTCTGGCACCAGCCGGTATTTCTCCACCATCTCCCGCTGGTCGGCCAGGAAGCGCTGGTAGCCTCCGGGCACCGAGTAGCTCCCCTCGCAGACCCGTTCCTCCAGCTCCTGCGACAGCTCCAGGAGCGCGGCCGTGCACCGGTCTGACGAGGCCAGCTCGTTCCGGCGGCACTGCTCAGCGCGCTTGGAGTCCAGCTGGTCCTGCGGAGAGAGGGGAGATCGGAGCCACTGCCCCCTGGAGGGGAAAGTCCCTGTGCCCCATTCCCCGCCCGAGAGAGCCAGCCAGCACCCTGCCCTGGGGCCAGCACCCCCTGGAGGGGAAAATCCCCGGGACCCCGGCCCTCACAGCCCCGGGACCCCTGGCCCTCACGGCCCCATAGACCCACTGACTCCTGGTCCTCATGGCCCCATAGACCCACTGACTCCTGGCCCTCACGGCCCCATAGACCCACTGACTCCTGGCCCTCATGGCTCCGTAGGTCCTGTGACTCCTGAACCCCACAGGTGCCAGGGCCCCATTCCCCGCCCCAGAGAGCCAGCCAGTGCCCTGCCCTGGGGCTGGATCGGGGCCAGCGCCCCTAGACAGGAAACGCCCCATGCCCCATTCCTTGTGGGTCACTCAAGGCTGGGACGGGGGGGTTGTGCCCCTGGCGCAGGATCCCTGGTACCTTCAGCTGCTGCTGGTATTGCTGGTCGTCATCCTTGAAGGCGCGCGCCATGAAGACCCGCAGTGCCTCCCGCTCGCACTGGGCGTGCAGCGCCAGCAGCTCCTCAACGCTCTCCGTGGGCAGCGCCACCCGCCGCCCCAGCTGCTCCTCGTAGGCGGCCATGGCCTCCCCCACCGCCGCCGAGTTCTCCATCTGCGCCAGGGCCAGCACCGCGCTCTCCATGCAGGGCACTGCCCCGCTGCGGATGGCGTCCACGTAGGTCACCGCCAGGTTCCCCAGCACTGCGGGGGGGGGGCAGGGTCAGCACTGGGGGGCCTGGAGCAGCTGGAGGGGGACAGGATCAGCGCCAGGGGGCCCAGCCCGGCCAGAGGGGCAGCCTCCTCGGGGCAGCCTCCTCCCTCCCAGTCCCTCCCACAGCCTGCCCATACTGGCCCTGGACACTTCCAAACGGCCAGCAGCTCCCTGCCCTGGCCAGCAGCCCCACAGCCCACACGCCAAGCCTGGGACGGCCCCCATCCCTGCTCCCACACTGAGACCCCGTCCTCAACCCCGCTCAGAACGGGCTCCACTCCCCATCCCCCGAGGGCCACGCCCCGATCCCCACTCACAGGTGCCCGTCACCACGTGGCCGCCCGGGAGGGTTTTGGTGCCCGCGTGCTGGTGAACGTGGCTGCAGAAACACTGCGCCTGCTTCAGGAACTCGGGGCTCAGCGCGCTCTCGGGGAGCTCGTCCAGCCGGGGCAGGTCACGGGCCGGGGCCGGGCGGTCGAACACGAAGCACTTGCGGGAGGGGAAGTACTGGCGCAGGTACTTCTTGGGCAGATCCAGCTTCTCGGGCTGGCCTGGGAGAGACCCCCAGGGTCAGAGCCAAGGGCCCAGCCAGCCTGGACCTCCGCTCCCCCTGCTGCCCCCTCACACCCAGGGGCCCACCAACCTGGTGTCTTGCCCCCTCCCTGCCTCCCAGATCAGCCCTCCAGGTCCACCTAGCCCGGTCCCCGCCCGCAGCTGGCACCTTGTCTGCGTTTCAGGGCGTTCTCCAGGTACTCGTCCGCGGTGATCTCCCGCCCGTCCAGCTCCAGCTGCAGCGTGAAATCCCGCACGGCCCACACGAAGGCCGGGAAGAACCGAACAAACTCGGCCGAATCCTCCTGCCCATGCCGGCCGCCCTCGCCCGCCGCCTTCACCTTGATGTGCTCTGTCAGCTCCGTCACGTAGCTGGGGGCCAGCTAAGGAACCGGAGATGCAGCGCCCCCCCGCAGGGGGTCCCTGAGCCCAGCGCCCTCACCCCATTGCCCCCGGGAACAGCACTCAACAGTGGCACTAACTACTGGCACCCATCGCAGACCCCTGCTCCCATCAGGGTGCGACAGGCGCGAGCCAGTGATGGGGGCAGAATCCCAGCTGCCCACACCTCCCGGACTCCTGGGTCCCTCCCAGCAGGGGCAGGATACTGCAGCTTCTCCAGGGCGTACTGGTCGATGGTGCCCAGGCTGTTGTAGACCAGGGTGCTGCTGAGCAGCACGGCCAGCGCGAAGATCCAGGCGTCGTTCTTGGTGTCGCCCTGCGGGGGGGGAATCGCAGGGTGTCACTGTCAGACCCCACTGCAGAGGGGTGGGGCAGCAGGGAAATGGGGCAGGGAGCTGGAGCTCCCCCTGCAGGTCACAGAGGGAAACACGGCCTCCCAGGCCCCACTGCAGAGAAGCAGCATTGTGGGGTGTAATGAAGGGGGGGATTTTCTGTGTTTTACTTGAACACTGTGCATGCCTCAGTTTCCCTGTGTGTGTAAAGGGGAACGGAAAGGGGAAGGGGGTAGTTGTTGCAGGGGACCTTGCCTAGCAGCCGGGATCCCAGACACCAGGCTGGAGATTGGGGACCCAGCGACTGACTGGTAGGCCCAGCTCAGCTCAGAAGCCAGCCGGGTTCGGCCAGAGGGGGACAATGGGCTGAGGGGAGAGGGGCCCGGGGACCTGACCGGCCGGTGGGGGGACAATAGGCTGAGAGGGGAGGGGCCCGGGGACCTGACCGGCCGCTGGGAGGATAATGGGCCGAGAGGAGAGGGGCCCAGGGATCTGATGAGCCAGGTCCTGCCAGAGGGGAACAAAGAGCGGCAGAGAGGGGTCCACGGGGCCTGTTCACCTGGGACCGAAGACAAAGGGCAGAGAAGGGGCTGGTGTGGTAGGGGATCTAGGGGGCTCAGTTGCAAGGAGGGGGCTGGGCTGGGAACAAGGAGGAGCCGGAGCCCATGGGGACGGGACAGACCCAGCTGGCCAGGCCTGAGCCTCTGAGAATGGCCTGGGCTGGGTCTGGACGTTCAATAAACCTCCTGTGTGGCGCTGGTGGAGAGTCATTGAAGCTGGAAATCGGGGGGCGTTGCTCCCTCTCGGGGTGGGGTTCCCGGGGGCCAGAGCGAGGGGACTCCCTGAGGAGCCCCACGGCATAGCCAGGTGCAGTCCCAGGGGCTCAGAGGCCCCAACCCCGGAGAGTGAACCCCCAAGAAGGATTGTCACATGGGGGTTCCCCCAGGGGCTGCAGGGAGCTGAGTGAGTCCGGGGGCTGGGAGTCTGTGATATGGGGGATACAGGGCAGGGAGCTGGAACTTCCCCAGCAGGTCAAGGATGGGGAGCATGGTCCACCAGACCACACTGCAGAGGGGTGGGGCAGGGGGGATATGGGGCAGGGGAGACTGACCCATGCTGACCCCTGGGCTCCCCACCTCTAGGCCCAGAGCCCCTTCTCACATCCAGAGGGTTCTCGGTCCCCTGAGACCCAGCCCTGCCCCTCCCATTACCCCCCACTCACCTTCTCCACGTCCCCCAGCCCCTCGGTGTCCAGCAGCACCAGGGTGTGGCCGGCCCGGCGGGGGTGGGGCAGGCACCACATCCAAATGCCCTTGGTGTGGGACTGGATGGTGGCGCCCAGCGAGAAGCCTGGGGAGAGAGGGTGGAGCTGAGACATGTCCCCTGCCAGAGTATAACAAGGTGGAACGGCCAGGGAAGCCAGGACTCACCCTACAGGAAGCTCAGGAGAAGAGTGCACAACTCTTGGTTGTGGCTGGGTCTAGTTCAGCGGTTCTCAAACTGGGAGTCGCGGGACGATTCCAGGGGGGTCGCCAGCCCCTGACACATTCGGCGGCATTTTGGCGGATGCTCCGAGTGCGGGAGCGTGTCCGCCGAAGAGCTGCTGAGTGGAACTCTTCCGCTTTTGGTGGCATTTTGGCGGACACAGAGAGAAACGCTGCGGGGGTGCCGAAAAGACACCGAAACCAGAAGCGTTCCGCTGGGCGGCAATTCGGTGGACATGCCCGGGGGGCCAGGGGACGCAGCACAGTGGAAAGGGGTCGCGAACCTAAGAAGTTTGAGAACCCCTGGTGTAGTTGTTATAGTGCTGGGAGAGCGAAGACAGGATGTGGAGCCGTAAATATAAGCACCAACCAGGAACAAAAGGGACAAGCTGGTACTGACGGTATTACGGGGGAGGATCAGGAAGCCAGCCTGGCAATACTGACCGATTTGGACCAGGTGTGCAGAGCCACAGTGGTGTGGCTCCCCATCTGAACAGCTAGGGGTATGTCACTCATGAACTGTAGAGAGCAAGTGGTAGTTGTAACCAAGGGCAGAAGGGGAGCCACTTATGTAACACACATGAGAGCACATCAGAAACCAGGCAGTGAGGAAGGAAACACTTTGAAAACACAGGGTGGATGCGTTAGCCAGACAACACAAAGCAAGGAAGGGAGGTAATCAGTGTAGTAACCAGAGCACGAAGGCAGCGGACCCACCCAGAGACGCCAGATCTGCAAGCCCTACAGGAAGGGGACGGAGAAATGGAGCAATTACTGAAGCAAGAAACAATCTGAGGACAATGACATGTACACAAAGACCCCAAAGTCGCAGTGTGAGTCACTGAGCAGGACTCTGACCTTGGAAAACAGCGTAAAAGGTGGCTAGTGCCTAAAAAAGCCAGGACTGAATTGATTCAATATGCACATGAGCAAGGGCATTTTGGATGGACAAAACTCTAGAAAAGGTCAGAGGTATAAGGTGGTAGCCCCCCCTAAGGGAAGATGTGAAGTGGTGGTGCCATCACTGTCTGCAACTTGCTATGGTCAATGCAGACCATCGGGTACAAAAGGATTGTGGGTCTGAAGGCCCAGTTATAGATAGACAAGATTGGACCCCTACCATTACCCCGCAAAACAACAAGTATTGTTCGGGGAGTATAGATCATTCCAACAAAGACTAACACAGCTTTGCCTACAACCCGGCAATTGTATAAGGTGGTGTTTAGCCAGTGGGGGCTGCCCAAGGAAATCGATTCGGACCAAGATCCACACTTCATTGGGGAAACTCTGCAGGAACTGAGTAAAATACTGCGCATTAAGCAAAGGACACACCCAAGCCACAGGATAAGTGGGACGAACTGACCGCGCTTTAAAGGATGCTCTAAGAAAAATGGTAAAAGAAAATGAAGAAGATTGGATGAAAAACTGCCTATGATTCTAACGGCCCCTAAGGGAAGGTCTGAGCGAGTCATGGTTACAGTCTCTTTGTAGCAATGATGGGAAGGGACATGGAAACACCCCAACAACGGTGGCTAGATGTAGTTATTCCAGACGGGTGGCAACTCAAAGTGGTAAATGACCAATGGATCCAGTCCCTTTCAAGGGCATTAACAGAAACCCACAAGAACATAGCAGAACAGTTGGCTGTTCACATAAAAAAGGTGTCCTGCACTTAGGATGGAAGAATCCCATGCACTGCTACAGACAAGGAACTGAATGGCTAGGCAGCAGTTCTGCAGAAAAGGACCTAAAGGTTACAGAGGACGAGAAGTTGGACATGAGTCAGCAGTGTGCCCTTGTTGCCAAGAAGGCTAATGGCATTTTTGGCTGGATAAGTAAGAGAATTTCCAGCAAATCAACGGACTTGATCATTACCCTCTGTTCAACATTGGTAAGGCCTCATCTGGAGTACTGTGTCCAGTTTTGGAGTCCACACAACAGGAAGGATATGGAAAAATTGGAAGGAGTCCAGAGGAGGGCAACAAAAATGATTCTAGGGCTGGAGAACATGACTTATGAGGAGAGGCTGAGAGAACTGGGATTGTTTAGTCTACAGAAGAGAAGACTCAAGGTGGGATTTGATAGTTGTTTTCAGCTACCTGAAAGGGGGTTCCAAAGAGGATGGATCTAGACTGTTCTCAGTGGCACCAGATGACAGAACAAGGAGTAATGGGCTCAAGTTGCCGTGGGGGAGGTTTAGGTTGGATATTAGTAAACACTATGTCACTAGGAGGGTGGTGAAGCACCGGAATGGGTTCCCTAAGGAGGTGGAGGAATCTCCTTCCTTAGAGGTTTTCAAGGTCAGGCCTGACAAAGCCCTGGCTGGGATGATTTAGTTGGGGATTGGTCCTGCTTTGAGCACGAGGTTGGATTAAATACTTCCTGAGGTCCCTTCCAACCCAGATACTCTATGACTCTAAGGTGGATAGAAGGCCGGGCTGGGTGAAGAAGCCTGTTGAAAGGGAGGTCAGAGAACAGGTGCTGTATTGGAAATGTGCAGAACAAGACCATGCTTTGGGTTGAAATGGGAAGGCCCAGTGAACACCAGCCCAACAGGACACCAGGGAGAAATCTGGCCTAAGAGGTTAAACAAGCCAAAGTGAAAATGGCTCCATTCATCACAGCTTGAACCAGGAAAAGGGGATTTCAAGCAGTAACCTCGAATCAGCCCCACCAAGCGGGGTTAGAAAATCGGTTATTTTATCTTAGAGTTCTAAGAAAAGGCTGGCACCTGCAGAAGAACACAAGTGACCCCGACACCAGAATAAAGAAGCTGCTGTCGCAATTGTGTGTAAGTGTGTGTGTGTTTTCTGTCATGTTGTTTGTCTGGTAGCCAACCCAATTTGCAGGCTGGTTGACGTTCATGCAGTAAATGTCTGGAGAAATGATTTCTGAAGGATGGTACGATGTTGGATTAATCCGTCAGTATTCAATCACACCAGCTGTCCCTTGTGTTGCTCATTACTATAATGCAACGGCCGGCGGGCTGTCACCAGGAGCCTCATCCCAATCTAGGTTATTATTAATGACTGGGCACTCCAACACTATGATGGGAAATCGTACAGGACCAAAAGCCACAATATAGAATATTGACTGCCTTAAGCTCACATGGAAACTAGGAGTCAATCCTCTTAGGATCCCTGTATTCACCCCAAAAGGTGGGATACTGAAGGTCACGGGCTTTGCTTGGAAGCCAGGAGGGGATATTGAAATGAGGATGTCAATGGGGTTTAATGAGCTGCCCCTGCTTCAAATCTAGAACTCACGGCCCGGCACACTGACTATTCCCTACACCAATGCAGCTGGGCAGGTTGATATCCGAGATAGAGATGAAACGGGCCCCCCAAAAAAGAAACCCAGGGCAGCGAAGATACTAAAAAATCAACCTAATGGTCAATTACAATAGCAGCATCTGACCAATTTTCATAATCTCCCTGCCCAACTAGAGGAGATGCAAAATAGCTCAGTAAACTTAAATTTTGAAATAATTGCTACCGAACCTGATATGCAAAACTCCATGTAAATGGACCACAGGTGGTAAAATCGGATCCTAAGGTGTGACATACTGAACCTCGGGGAGCACCCTGTAACCCCATATTCCCCATTTACATATAATGCTGATATTGCATATAAAGCATGCCAGGTGAGGTGTGACGAAGCGGAGCGGGGCGGGGGCTTGCTTGTTATTTCCAATGGTTTTCATGCAGAGTGTAGGACTCAGTTTCCCTGTGTGTTACCGGTTTAATGAGGTGGTGGAAGGGGGAGTTTGTTGTTACAGAGGCCCAGCTCGGGAGTCACAGCCGGTTCTGGTCAGTGGGAGGACAATGGGCTGCAGAGAGAGGACTTCGGTGACCGGACCAGCCGGTTCCAGCCCAAGGGGAACATAGGACAGATGAGAAGAGAGGAGACCCAGGCGACCTGTTTACCTGGGATGGAAGACAAAGGACGGGGCAGGACTTGGGGGATGGTGATATTGGATGCCCAGCTGGAAGAAGGGGGCTGCTGGACTGGGGTGAAAGAGCAGCCAGAGCCCACCTGGAGGCAGGACAAATCTAGATGTCCTGGGCTGAGGGAGGGCAGGCCTGCGGCCCGGAGAATTTCCTGTGCTGGGTTCAGTCGCTGCATAAACCCTCCTGTTTTACACTGGCTGAGAGTCATGCCAGTCTAGAGAACAGGGGACATTCTTCCCTCTGGGAGTGGAGGCCCCGGGGGTCCCAGGCGAGGGGACTCCCTGAGGGGCCCAGGCAGAGACAGGTGTGCTGAGGCTCAGAGAGGTGTGGTTCCAGGAGCAGAGAGCGGACCCCTGAGAAGGGGTGTCGCACTGAAGGGGGTTCCCCCAGAGAGATCACAAGTCCTGTGTGTCTGTGACATGAGGCATCATGGGAACAGTTCTGCTGTTCCATCGAAAGATGTGCATGATCCGTGCAGATGAGGACGTGCTGTATGACTCTCACCAAACGAGGCGGGGGGTTTGGGAAGCGCCCAGCGACTAGCACCTCACAGACAATGTCAAGGAAAGTCACCAGCGTAGTCAGTACGTGGGTCGGATTGTTTAGTGTTTGGTAAATCTGCTCTGGTTTACAAAGGCTGGTGTATCTCCACTTTCCATTGACGAAGTGTGGAACCAATTCATAATTTGCGCTGCTCAAGACGGTATATTCCTGCGGTACAAGGCTGGGAGCGGGGGGGATCCGGCAGGTCTCCTTCCCTGTGTGATTCATGAGGGGCTCTGGGAGCATTCGTCCAATCCTGCTTGGTGTGGGGGCGCCACATGTGGTTGCTGCATGACCACAGCGCCGGGAGGGGTTTGCTGCTGGGCACCAGCAAGGCATTGTGGGGGACAGCACAGGCTGGAGAGGTAGGGGGCACAGCGGTCCCAGGCTGGAGAGGTAGGGGGCACAGCAGTCCTGCGGTCCCAGGTGATCCCATCACGTACAGGACAAGTTATTATATCACCAATACGATCTCTAAAGCAAACTGAGCTGGCCCTCACTGGGTTAAATGTGTCCAGGGTGGAACCACAATGTGCCCCACATGTACAACCACTCCCTAAGGGGCCGCACGGTTACAACGGTGCTACGCTGAAAACCCCTGTGGATTAGCGTGTGCATTCGGCTTGGTCACGGTTGGTAAATGGGGGAGAAGGGTTTTACTGGGTAAGGCTCTTTCACCGGGAAAAGGTCCCGCAGACCCGTCCAGTGCACGCCCGGAGCCCCTAAGAATGGGGTACGGGTGGGTGCCCCCTAGAGTGTGTGAGCAACAGAGAATTTGTGCAGGTAACAGGCCCATCTAGCCTGGTATGCCGCCCCCTCCCTCCCCTGGGATTAGCCCCACAGGTCTGTCTACCCTGGTATCCTCCCCGCTTCCTGCCCCCTGGATCGGCCCCATGGCCCCATCCACCCAGTATCCCCCCAGATGGCCGTGCCCACCGCAGCGCTCACCTCCCCGGTCCTTGCCAGCCAGACGGTTCAGGAGGTAGGACTTGCCGGTGCGGTACAGCCCGGCGATGGCCACCACCACCACTGGCTGGCGGATGCTCTGGAGCAGGGCCAGGGCTCTCTGGTCCAGCTGTAGGTCCCCGTCCGGCCGGTTCTCGATCAGGCACATCGGCTCTTCCATGGCGCCTGGCTGTGCCATGCCGGGGGCAGCCTGAGGCAAGCAGGGCGGAGTGAGGCTGAGAGCACGGGGGCACATAGGGGGTTGTTTCCACCTCCCTCCAAAGGCAGCCAGGAGGGAGCTGGGGCTGGGCCGACGGGAACCACTCACCTGGGCCAGGACGGGCAGGGCAGGTTGAGACGCCTGCAGCGGGACCACACGCTCTCTCTGTCCGGGAGACACAACAGGGGACAGAGACATCAGAGAGCGAGACCGGATCCACCAAAGGGGCAAAGGGCTGACGCACCCCGTCACCTGCCATAGAGCGGCTCAGCGCCTTTCCCCTCTGGGGGCGCCAGCCCCAAAGCACCCCAGGGCAGAGACTGGCTGGCTTGGGGGGCAGGGAATGGGACACAGGGGCCTGCCCCATTAGGGGGCACCGGCTCCCTCCTAGCTACAATGCTCAGTGACTAGAAGTGGTTCTGAGTGTGACATGAGTTCCTGGGTCTCAGCTCCTCCCTCCCCCCCGATACGGCCCAATCCCCAGCAGTCTCTAAGCTTCCTTGGAAGCAGGAACAGCCCCTCCCACCCCACAGCCCCTTCCCCGCAGTCCCTGGGGCTGCCCCTGACTGACCTTGGGCTCCGGCACCGAGGGCTGGACAGTGACGGCTGCTACTCTCCTGGGTGGGGTGTCCCCCGTGGGATCCATCGGGTACCCCTCGAAGTAATCACTGCCTTCCTGCTGGAAGCAGAAACCCCCTGTTAAGTGGAGCCTGCCCTGCCCCCCACCCACTGGAAAGATCCCATCCCACCCCACCCCCGCGTGAGCCCCTCTGCCTCTCCCAGTCCCCAGCCCGCTTCCCCCAGACCCCCCTCACCTGTAGGTTACTGCAGATCTCGCCCAGGAGAATGGGCTCGTCCCGGGACAGCAGGTTCGTGATGCGCTCCAGGAAATCAGCCAAGACTGGAGAGAGAGGACAGACCAGGATTCGGTCAGCCCCTGCCCCCTGCCCTGGCCTAGGTACTGAGGTCTGCATTGCTGCCTGCGGGGTGGGCTAGGACTCCTGGGTTCTGACGTGGGCTCTGCACTGGCCTGCTGGAGGAGCTGGGGCAAGTCACGGCCCCAGTTTCCCCTGCTGTACAAAGAGGACAATGGTGCTGACCCCTTGGAAAGGGAGGGTTGGGAAGCACTAGAGAAGAGCCAGGGACTGTTATCGTTACCGGCAGCCAAGTCCCTCGTTCCCAGCGATCGAGGCTGGTGATTTTCTAGCCTGAGGACGGGGCCAGAACTGGGCGATGGGCTTTCCAGTCCTGGCAATTCCAAAAAAATTCAATTGTCTAGGGTCCAACGAAAGAGTGAAACTGCTCAAAACTTGCAGCCAACCAAAATGCCTCAAACCTGACGTGTCGGGTCAAAGGAAACGTTCCACCGACACCCCGAGAGCCCAAGGCTTTGGGGAGAGTTTTTTGGTTTTACCAAAATAGGGAATCTTTGCCTTGAACCAAAAACCAGACTTCTGCTGGTTTGGGAAGTTTGGGGTTTTTCCCCCTAAGCCAACAAACATGGAGAAAGCACCAGGAATTCCAGAGAAATGTCCCTGCGCCCGAATCTGCATTTTTCACCAGAAATTGCTGCCCAGCTGTACCCAGGTTCCTGAGTTTTCACCTAGAATTATCACTGCTATTTATTAGGTGTCTTACGGTAGCGTCCAGGCCCCCAGTCCAGGCCCATGATGTCTTGCGCTAGGTGCTGCATAGACACCCCACTCCCAGCCAGACACTTACACGCCCCACCAACCACTCTGTTCCCCACCATGGTCTTGGGGCTCCGGCTCAGGGCGTAGTCCTTAAAACGCCTCATCTGCTCCTGGAACATGGGGTGCAGCTGGTCTGTGGGAGACGGCGGCTCGCCGTGCCCTCCATCCGCGCGCGGGGAGCAAAAACGGAACAGCTTCCGGCAGGGGAATAACCTCTGGATGCAGCTGGACGGGGAGTCCTCTGAATCTGCGAGAGAAAGGGGGGCGGCGGGTGAACTCTGGGGTCACACCGAGTGGCAGGGGACGCAGAGGGCAGAGATATGGCTGCTTTGCGGCAGGGCATGAAGGCTGTTTATACAGGGACCCCTCGCTCAGAATGGAGAGGCACCCCGCAGGGGCAGGACGTGGGGGCTGTTTATACAGGGACCCCTCGCCCAGCACAGAGATGCAGCCACTCTGGGGCAGGACGTGGGGGCTGTTTCACACCAGTGCTCATTTAGGACAGGAAGTGAAGCGGGCTCCTGTACCCCTCTGAGACAGCAGGGGTGAGTTGGGAAGGCAGGACAGAACCTGAGCTGGGCTGGGGACCAGCCCGGACGCCGGGGTTCCCCTCCCCTGGGGGAAGGACCCCGATGGCCATGCACCTTGTGGGGAGCCAAGAACCGAGTCCAGCTCATGGTCCGTGGACTCCAGCATCTCGTCCAGGCTGGGGTCAGGCGCCACGTCCCGCAGGCACCACACGAAGGCGGGCAGCACGCTGTCCAGCAGGAAGCTGTTCTCCCAGGAACACCCGTCCAGCACTTGCACCACCCGGGGCAGATCCCTCACGTATCTGCAGGGGGCGCCATGAAGGAAAAGACAGGGCCGAGCGATGGAAACCGAGCAGGGGGGCGAATGGGATACGGGGCCTGTCCCCTCTGGGGGGCGCCAGCTCCCACCCAGCCCCCAGCAGGGACTGGCTGGCTCAGGGGGGCAGGGAATGGGACACGGGGCCTTTCCCCTCTAGGGGGCACCGGCTCCCACCCAGCCCCAGGGCAGGGACTGGGTGGGTCAGGGGGCGGGGAACAGGGCAGGGGCCTGTCCCCTCTAGGGGCGCTGGCCCCAATTCGGCCCCAGCGCAGGGACGGGGCTGTGCTGGGAAGGATACGTCAGGCGGTCGAGCTGCCTCTGGGGGTCGCCCTCACTCCTGGTGTTATAGACAAAGACGCTGCTGAGCAGCACATTAAGGAGGAAGAGTCGGGAGAGCTTCGTCTCGTCGCCCTGCAAAGGCATCAAGAGGCACAGGAGCAGTAGGCCTCAGCATGGCGCCCCACTCCCCTCCCAGAGCTGGGGGAGAACCCAGGAGTCCTGGCTGCCAGCTTCCCCTCCCCCCAACCACTAGACTCCACTCCTCTCACAAAGCAAGGAGAGAACCCAGGAGTCCTGGCTGCCAGCCACCGGCTCCCAACACACAGACACACAGACTCTAGCCACTAGACGCCACTACCTCTTGTTCAGGGAATCCCTCCGTGTCCAGCAGCACAAGGGCATGGTCGGGCTGAGTCAAATGGGGCAGGCACCACACCCAGATCCCCGGGGAGCGGGGGAAACCTGTGGGGAGAGAGCAGGGAATTGGGTGGGGGCTGTGGACAGAGGGGGAGGCCCAGGCGGAGGGTCAGGGGAGGCACGGGTTGGAGGAAGCCCAGGCAGAGAGTTGGGGTTGGCAGGAGGATTGTGGAGGCCCAGGATGGGATTTGGGGGAGGCAGGGCTTGGGGAGGTCCAGACGCAGGTGAGGGGGAACCCAAACTGGGGGGCACAGGAGGGTGGTGGAGGCCCAGGCGGTGTTCAGGGGAGTCAGGGATTGGGGAGGCCAGACAATGGGTTGGGGGGAAGCTCAGACAGGGGGCATAGGGGGATGGTGAAGGCCCAGGCGGGAGTCGGGGGAGGCCCAGGCAAGCGGTGAGGAGAAGCCCAGGGGGGCACAGGTGGAGACGAAGGCAGAGGGAAGGGGAGCAATGGGGACCTGTCACCTTTGCCCTGCCCCGCCAGCTGGTCCATGAGGAAGGATTTCCCGGTGCCGCAGGGTCCGAAGACGGAGAGGACGTGGAGAGGCCGGGAAAGACCCCGGAGCAGGCCCAGGGCGGCCGGGTTCACCCGCAGGGCACCAGAGCTGGGCACCGGCTCCACCAGGCAGACGGGCTCCATTGCGTCTGGCGGGGGAGGCAGTGTTACCCTAAAGGCAGTGCAGCAGGGATGCATGTCGGCCACAAAGCCTGGCCCACATCTGGGAGCCACAGCGCCAGGGGGTCTGGTCAAGGGTGTGGATCATCTGCTGTCTGGGAGCGGGACCAGCCCAGGGCCCTGTCCCCAGATCAGTGCTGCAGAAGGAGGGATTCGTGGGCGTTCAGCCAACTGGTACCACCAGGACCAGGCCCATGCCAGGGCACCTGCTCTGCACAAGGAGGGGGCAGAAGGGACCCACTTTCCAGCCAAAGGCTCCTCCACAGGGAGCTGACTGGCCCTGTTTTAAAGAGGAGTAAACTGAGACACAGAGCACAGACTGAACCAAAGTCACACCAGGGCAGGGCTGAGGACAGACAGAGCCCCCACTGCTCTGACCCATGACACTCCATTCCCCTCCCAGAGCCAGGGAGAAAACCCAGGAGTCCTGGCTCCCAGCCCCCACTGCTCTAACCCATGAGACCCCATTCCCCTCCCAGAGCCGGAGAGAGAACCCAGGAGTCCTGGCTCCCAACCCCCCTCACTCTCCCCTCTCAGAGACGGGGAGAGAACCCAGGAGCCCTGGCTCTAACCCATGAGACCCCACTCCCCTCCCAGAGCCACAGAGAGAACCCAGGAGTCCTGGCTCAAACCTGGCTGGGGCTGTGCGAGGAGCCCAGGATGGTGCAGAGCTCGGATGCAGCAAGGTCTGAAGTGTCCCCGGGCTGGGGGAAGTGAGGCTTTTTCACTTTCACTTTCACTGCCACCGACACTCCCCCCGCCCCCCACAGTGAGGCAGTGTTAAGGGGAGGAAACGGAGAGCCTGGACTCCTGGGTTCTCTCCCCGGCTCTGGGATGGGGTCCAGGACTCCTGAGTTCTCTCTCTGGCTCCAGAAGGGGGGTGAGGTCCAGGACTCCTGGGTTCTCTCTCTGGCTTCAGAAGCAGGGTGGGGTCCAGGACTCCTAGGCTCATGTCGCTGCTGCCACCATCAGGAAATAAATGAGAACGAGAAACAATTTCCCTGACCCCAGCGCTGAACAAAAGCTAGGCTGACAGCACCCCTGTGCAGACATCCCCTCTGCCGCCGCAGGATACGGCCCCCCTGGGGTGGGGCGGGGGCTGGTTATACAGGGACCCCTCTCCCGGCACAGGACACAGACCCTCTGGGGTGGGGCAGGGGCTGGTGATACAGGGACCCCTCATGCAGTGCTAGGATGCAGCCCCTCTGGGGTGGGGCACGGCAGCAACTTACCCCCATGGAACAGGAAGTCAAGGGCAACGTCTTAACTGATGACTGCACAAAGAGAGTTCAGAGGCTGAACTGAGTCCCCAGTGGGGGTTTAGTGGAGAACTGAGGTCAGCGCCCAACGCACGGAAAACGGTCCTGGCCTTAGGGCTAGGACAACTCTGCCATTTCTGCTGGGCCAAACTGCAGCACAGCATGCTGGGAGCTGCCACCTCCATGGGCCATTCTGCAGTGGTGCAT
>ML677475.1:80608-109920 GCA_007922305.1 Dermatemys mawii | reverse complement strand
ACAGGAGACTGTCACCCCAACAGTCATCCCATCATGACATCAACCCCCCTACAGCTACTCCATGAGACCCCCAGCCCCAACAATCCCCCCTCCTGACACCAACCCCCTCTTCAGCTACTCCATAAGAGACCCCCGCCCCAACAATCACCCAATCCTGACACCAACACCCCTACAGCTCTTCCACAAGAGACTCCTGCCCCAACAGTCACTCCATTCTGATACCAACCCCCACTACAGCTACTCCACAGGAGACCCCTGCCCCAACAATCATTTCATCCTGACACCAACCCCCCTACAGCTACACCACAGTAGACCCCTGCCCCAACAGTTACCCCGTCCAGACATCAATCCCTCCACCACTGCCTTACAAAAGATACTTCCCTGATAGTGATGCCAGGCCATGCTAGGCCTCATGGCAACAGCAACCCCCCTACACATCCACTCTCTGGTGACTTACCCTGTCTGCCGCCCCACAGGAGAACCCTTGCCCACCTCGCCACAGGTGGCACTATTCCCCAGCCCTACGTGTGCCTCCTCAACGGATCTCCCGCTGTGACGTCAAGGCAACCCTGGCCACCGCACGGGACGTCAACTCCCATGCCGCCAACAGTGCCACCCTGTAACAACTATCGCTCCCAGTCCACCACTCCCCTGACAGTCCCACCCCTTTGCTGCAGAATTGCATGGGACGGATCGGGGTAGCGTGTTCAGGCCAGAGTGAAAGCGGGGCAGCCAGGGGTGCAGGATGTGATCATGACTCTGAAACACTATAACCTTGGTGCACAAGATGAGGCAGGTTGGAGGCAGATCCTAAGGCAGGGCCCCAGCCCCCCACTTTGTCTGAGCTGAGCAGCTGTGGAGATGCTTAGGCCTGGATTCTGTCCCTGGGGTCAGGAATGGCCCCTGCGTTCACTCACTGCTCCCCCCTCAGGCTCACGGACCATGGAGGAGAGCGGCGACTCCAGGGCGACAGCAAGGCCACGCATTCAGTGCTGCCCCTCGGATTCCACCACAGACGACGGCAGCGCCCAGGAAGCCTGTGCCCCGCCAGCTCCCGCCCGCTCCCCGACCTGTGCCCGCTGCCGCAACCATGGCATCCGGATCCTGCTCAAGGGTCACAAGAAGGGCTGCCAGTTCCAGGGCTGCCAGTGTGACAAGTGCATCCTCATTCTGTACGTGCTGGGGTGTTCTCCCCACGGAGTCAGTGTTGAGCCCAATACTAGGAGAACCGTGCTGCAAGGAGCAGGGTGGGGGCTCAGTAGGGGGCACCCTCCCTTGGCAGTCAGAGTCCCAGCATGGTGCTGGGAGGGGGAGCTGCTCCAAGGAGCGGGGTGGGGAGCTCTCCCCAGCAGTCAGTCTGGCCTCAATGCCCAATTCTAGGAGACACCTGTGGGGGCTCTGGGTTTGCATTACCTTCTCTCTGCTCCCCTACAGGCAGCGCCGACGTGTTATGGCTGCCCAGGTGGCCCTGCGCAGGCAGCAGGAGATGGAGCTAAGGAAGCAGCTGGCCAGAGGTTTGCTGCGGCTCAGGGATGTCTGTGCTGTGGCCACTCTGGGCTTGGCCAATGCCTGCGAAGGGGCCAGGCCAAAGGAGCAAGCAGCCACAGGTGTGTATCTACCCCACCACCACCTGCAGATGGGCTAATGGCACTCTGGTCACTTCAGGGTGACATAAGAGCTCACATCCAGCTTCTCTTGCTGGAGAAACTCACACACTCTCCTCCTTCCACAGCCGAAAAGGAAAATGCAGAGCCAGGCTCCGTGGATGGACACACCCATCAGGGGACTGCAGGGCCCACTGGCCGCCAGAGTCATCAACCTGTCAGAAGGGTGATAAGGGGGAAGAGTATTGCACACTGTCCCGAGATGCTGAGCCTGATAGGATTGGAATTGGCGTCCCATAGTGGGGAAGACCCCATTCCACACACCCCCAACTCACCCAGTCCTTCTAACTCCAGTATGGATTGGAGTTGGTGCCCCATAGAGGGGAAGGCCCCATAACCCATTCCATCACAACCCCCCCGGCCCATCCAGTCCCACTAACCTTGGTCTGCATAGGACCCAGCACCTCCCAGGAGCAAAAGCCCCCTTAATCCATTCCACATGCCCCCGGAACCATCTAGTCCTGCCAACCGAGGTGCCCCCTGGAGGGGAAAGGGCCCATATCCCATTTTTCAATTCCCCTTGATGCTGCCAGTCCCCTGACGTGGCAAAATCCTCTTCCACAGGGGTTTGAACTCATCCGTGTGATCAGGCTGCTGGATTCCAGTGTTTGCTGTTTCCAGGCAGCTGCCTGTTTCCTGAGTCCTATGCACATGTCCTCTGCATTGCTTTCTAGGAGAGCCCCTGGCTACCTCTTCCCCACCAGCCTGAGGTGACACAGCTGCCCTGGGCCCTTGGAGAATCCCAGCCACCCTACACACCTTGGTTCCTGCCAGCTCTGCCACTGCCACCACCCTTCCTCTGCCAGGTGTTGCCCCAGGAGGCTCCCCTTTGCTTCACAGCTCACCCAGGTGGGTAGCCCCATCTCCAGGATGACAGGAATACAAGTCCCAAGTGCCCTCTGGTGTTTCCTTGTCTCTTTATGCTGCAGGATGAAAGGTTACAGATAAGGCGGGGAGGATTGGGCTGGACTCAGAGCGCCTCACTGATCTGATCTGGGGGGCAGGGATACAGAGGCGCTGGGGATACGGAGGTGGCAGGGATGGTGGGAGGATACCAGGCAGTACGTCTGATCAGTCACAGCAAGAAAAGGGAGTGATACCTGGCTAGCCAAGGCCACGGACCTGCTCTGGGGCGAGGGATATGGAGCTAGATGATTCTATGGGCTCTGTCCATGCGACAGCTCCTCTGTAAAACTGGGCACAGCCAGGATGTGACTGTGAAACTCTCCCTTAGCCAGGAGGAGAATGTGTCACCTTGTCAATAGTGCCACGTAGACCCAGCTGCCTTCACTGCTGGCTCCTCAGCTCTGACTGATATCAGCTCGTATTTATCTGGCAGGTTGTGATGGCGGCAAGGTGACACATGCCCCAGGAGGTCTTGTGGCGGTCCCAGGACAGCTGCTCCAGCCAACACCAAGCCCCCACTGGTTCCCACCAGCAGCCTCTGCATCCACTGAACAGCTGGGGTGTGTATATGTGCAGGGCCAACAGCCCTGGCTGGAGCATCCTCACAGCATGTAAAAGAAACAACTTGAAATCACGTGGGAAGCGACTGCTGACCTGAAGTATTTCAATATCTGCAGCCTGGAGGCAGCAGGCTAAGATACTCCTGAGCCATCCCCTTTCCTGCCTGGTTCCACTAAACACCAGCCTAGAGCAGTCCTGCTCTGTAAGCAGCAAACCCAACTCCTGCCCCCTGAACAGAGCTGAGTGGCGAGAGAGCTGCCATGTTTACACATACCAATAACCACACGTCTGGGTAATCACACATGGGGATGGCTTGGGGGCTCGCCAGAAGCTAAGGAAATCAACTTATTGTCCCCATGGTGAAGAAGGAGCCTCCATCAACTTTAAACCCTCAGTGTAGGTGTAGCAGTGCCACCAACTTGATCTAGTTTCAGGCTAGCTGCTGCCTCAGTTCCCCCTCATGCAGGTTGGAGCTCTCAACCATCCAGCCTGCTTTGGCTGCTGCAGCCTCTTCCTGCTGCAGCTAAGAGATAAAAGAAACAAGTCCACCCTTCCAGAGGTTCAAAATAAGGGCCCGTCTACACTGGCAGGTTTTGTCGATGAAACGAATATCGACATGAAAAAATCGACAAAAGCAAAGTTGCCAAAGCGAGTCCACATTTGCTCCCTCTGTCAACAGATCATGTCCACATTCGGGGCACCACTGTCGACAGCGTGAGCAATGCACTGTGGGTATGTATCCCACGGTGCCTCATGATACCATCTGTCTCTAGGTGTTGTGGGAAAGTGGAAACGGAACATGGTGCATCCTGGGATATGCAAAATGTCCCATCATGCACCGCTTTGTGTCCCAGCCCTCCAGTGGTTTCTGGCTTCCTTTTGCGCCATTTTCCCAACTGTCAGTCTTTGTAGTGCGCACCAGCGTCTGCAGCGAGGGAGGAAGGATCCTGCACGTCTCTCCTATGCACTGTTAACTGTCGTGAGGACATCGCGCATGGCAGCAGAGTTACTCACAAAGTTACTGACAGAGGATGAATCTCAGCCACCTGAGTGTGATATGGACAGCAACTTATCAGTGCTTTTGGCATTCAAAGAGAGCTGCATATGGTAGACCATCCATTTTGGCGAGGGAAACAAGCACTGATTGGTGGGATCACATTGTCATGTGGTGTGGGATGAAGACCAGTGGGTACAGAATTTTTGGATGCATAAAGCAGCCTTCCTGGAGCTATGTACTGAGCTGGCCCCCGCTGTGGCTCAAGGACACCAGATTGAGAGCTGCCCTTTCAGTAGAGATGTGTGTTGTAATCGCTTTGTGGAAACCAGCCAATCCAGCCTGCTACCGGTCAGCTGCAAATCAATTTGGAGTAGGAATGTCCACTCTTGGGGCTGTATTTCTCCAAGTGCGCAGGGCAATAAATCACATCCCACTACGGAGGACTGTGACTCTGGGAAATGTGCATGAAATAGCGGATGGCTTTGCAGAGGTGGGTTTCCCTACCTGTGGCGGGGCGATTGATTTTAGCACCAGACCACCTTGCCTTGGAATACATCAATAGGGAGGGATACTTCTCCATGGTGTTGCAGGCGCTTGTGGATTACCGGGGGCGTATCAAAGACATCAGTGCAGGCTGGTCTCGAAAGGTGCATGACACATGCATCTTCAGGAACAGTGGCCTGTACAGAAGGTGGCAGGTGGAGAATTTCTTTCCAGACCACATGATCACAGTGGGAGATGTGGAAATGCCCATAATAATCCTGGGAGGCCAGGCTTACCCCTTACAGCCCTGGCTCATGAAACCTTACACAGGGCACCTGGACAGCAACAGAGAGTGTTTTAACAAGAAGCTGAGAGGGTGCCAGTTGGTAGTCGAATGTGCCTTTGCCATTTGAAAGCTCGCTGGAGGTGTCTCAGTGAGAGGCCAGATCTTACGGAGGATCATATTCCCATGGTCATAGCCGCGTGCTGCACTTTGCATAATCTGTGTGACTCTAAGGGTGAAATGTTCGCTCAGGTATGGAGCACTGAGGCAGAGCACTTGGCTGCACAGTTTGAACAGCCAGATGCGAGGGCTGTCAGAGGAGCCCAGAGGGCTGCTATTAACATCAGCAAGGCTTTGAGGAAACGCTTTGACAACGAGGGGCAGTAATACATGTCTGCTGTGGAGTTGCTTCCCTGGTGCATCCATGTACACTTTTGGGGCCCAAGATCTATGCAATAAAATGATTTAGAAGCCTGTTCCGGAGAGTGAATTGATTGCTATATGCTTTTGTAGAACACAGAATAAAAACACTGTACCATTAAATACCTTAGCCTTTAGTTGTGGTTAACAAAGGTAAAGCCTCACAAGTGCATGTAGATCCAGCTATCATTGTCCAAGCTGTGACAGGAGGTGGAGTGATGGGGAAACTCAGGAGTGCTGTGAAGTGAAAAGGAATGTGTGGGCATAGAGGGAGATGGGGTTAACAAAGAATTGTGCATGTGCTGCAGTGGAGGTCGACCACGGATCAGCTCAGTCCTCAGCTGTGTCAAAGACTTGAGAAGCTTTGTCTGATCCTCCATTATTATCATCTGCTCTGTCGCTTGCCTAGCAAATAACTGCATTCCCTTTAATGTCCCTGGCCTGTGTCTTCTCCCACTGCAGCACCTCCCAGAACATGTCTTCTTTGCTGTTTCTTGGCTTCTTCCTTATCTGCCGAAGCCATTTGGCAGGAGTGCATGGTGTGTTCCTCAAGGTCTCGGCTGCTGTGGACAATTCACAGAAGAGAGATTGTTACATTCCAGCAAATGACTGAAACATTTCAGTAACCAGGCCCTTTTGCAAACTAGTAGCTATCACTTTCTCTTGGCAGGCACACAGCTCTGTGTGCACCCCAGTCAAGGTGAGCGTCGGGAGTGGGGGGAAGGCGGTTGTGCATACGGACAAAATGGTCATGGCTTGCAAGGCAGATTTGCAGGGAACTCATTCTAAAATTATCACACACCTTTTCACAGACGGACAACCTGCCGACTGACATCTCACTGCTGGGGGCAAGAAGAGAAACCAGGGAACAACTACTGCATGCTTGCGCCTTGCATAGAATCATAGAATATCAGGGTTGAAAGAGACCTCAGGAGGTGTCTAGTCCAAACCCCTGCTCAAAGCAGGACCAACCCCAACTAAATCATCCCAGCCAGGGCTTTGTCAAGCCTGACCTTGAAAACCTCTAAGGAAGGAGATTCCTCCACCTCTCTAGGGAACCCATTCCAGTGCTTCACCACCCTCCTAATATCCAACCTAAACCTTCCCCACTGCAACTTGAGACCATCACTCCTTGTTCTGTCATCTGGTACCACTGAGAACAGTCTAGACCCATCCTCTTTGGATCCCCCTTCAGGTAATTGAAAGCAGCTATCAAATCCCTCCTCAATCTTCTCTTCTGCAGATTAAACAATCCCAGTTCCCTCAGCGTCTTCTCGTAACTCATGTGCTCCAGCCCCGTAATCATTATTGTTGCCCTCTGCTGGACTCTTTCAAATTTTTGCACATCCTCCTTGTAGTGTGGGCCCCAAAACTGGACCCAGTACTCCAGATGAGGCCTCACCAATATCGAATAGAGGGGAATGATCACGTCCCTCGATCTGCTGGCAATGCTCCTACTTATACAGCCCAAAATGCCGTTAGCCTTCTTGGCAGCAAGGGCCCACTGTTGACTCATGTCCAGCTTCTCATCCACTCTAACCCCTAGGTCCTTTTCTGCAGAGCTGCTGCCTAGCCATTCGGTCCCTGGTCTGTAGCAGTGCCTGGGATTCTTCCGTCCTAAGAGCAGCACACTGCACTTGTCCTTGTTGAACCTCCTCAGATTTCTTTTGGCCCAATCCTCCAATTTGTCTATATGCAGCGCAGCTATGTGCTGCTTTGGTCCCAACTCCAGCGATTACTAAATGACATGGTACAGTTTTTTACAATGGGGCAACTAACAAGGCTGCAATCCCTTGGAATCTGCAGCAGAGGATTAACAAGTACCTCTCGGATGCTTTTCAGAGCCTCTCTCTGGAGGATTCCCTGCAGGTCTCGAAGTCCATCGACACCGTGCTTGGCCATGCAGATTAGCTACAAGAGCAACGTCCAGCTCACAGAAAACACTACCTGCCTCTCCCTTTTCGATTTCCTACACAAGCCACAGCAATTTATCCAGCATCTCATCTGCTTCCTCCTCCCCGTAGAGCACTTCTGTAGTGGAGAAAAGTTCCTGGCTGCCTGCCCTATCGGGTGACCTCGCTGGAGCTCCACGTCCTCTTCTAGCTCTACTTCATCCAGAATTTCAGCCTCCAGGTTACCCACTCTTTCTGCTGCCTCTGAAGTATCCAAGGGACAATTGGCGACGGAGGTGAGGTCACCATCCAGGATAGCAGTCAGCTGCTTATAGAAGCTGCAGGTCTTAGGTGCACCACTGGAGTGATGGTTTGCCTCCCCCACCTTTTGGTACACCTGCCTCAGCTCCTTTATCTTCGCTCCACACTGCTGCATGTCCCGATCATAGCCCTTTTTGCACAAGCCTCAAGAAATCTGCCTCTATGTGTCCCGATTCCTACAGGTCAATCGCAGCTATGACTGAACAGACTCTTCTCCCTAGATACTGATCAGATCCAAAAGCTCAGCAGTGGTCCGAGCGGGCGTGCATTAGGAGTGATAGCCAGCCATGCTTACCTGGGAAGCCAGCAAGCAGGAAGTGAGATTTAAAATTTGCAGGACTTGCAAGGGGAAGGAGCAGGTTGGCTGTAGGGCAGCAGAGTTCAAACTGCTGACTACAGCAGCAGCATGGGAATTGTGGGACACTTTCCGGAGCCCATTAAAATCAAAACAAAAGGACGTGGTGTCTACACTTGCTGTTTGTCGACAATAAAGGGACGGGAAAAGACAAAAGTTTTTTGTTGTCAAAAGTCCCATTGCAGTGTGTACGCTCTCACTGTTTTGTTGCCAAAAGGTAGTTTTTGGTGACAAAACTTGCCAGTGTAGACAAACCCAAAAAGTCTTCCCCGTCCAGTCTCAAGCTGGGCACAGCACTTCTTCCTGAGGATCTGTCCTCCCTCCCCTCGGCTCCCACCCCAAGGATCTCTAGAGCAGTGGTTTTCAAACTGTTAAAAGTCCTATCAGCAGTGCTTCCTAGCTAAGGCAGGCCTGTCCCTACCTGTTATGACATCACGCTGTGCCCCAGAAGTGTCCAGCAGCAGGTCCGACTCCTAGGCAGGGGGTCCACGGGGGCTCTGTGCACTGCCCTCACCCCGAACACTGGCTCGGCACTCCCATTGACTGAGAGTGGCTGAGTCATGGGCATCAACAATTTTCTTCAACTGGGTCACCAGAAAAAAAGTTTGAAAACCACTGCTCTAGAGCCAGAGTCAGAGGCCTGATCTAGCCACATGACCTGCCTGCCATCATGTGAAGTTGCTAATTTTTTCCACCTGGGGAGGTGAGCTAAGGGTGTCTCACATGCTGGAACCATCTCCTCTTAAAGGGACAGAGGTTAATGTGGATCTAGCTGGAAAGATTTCTGTAGAGTGCTGTTACCCCTTCTTTCAGCACTGGTGTCTCATTGCCAAGATCAGCATTACCCCTTGGCCTAGAGGAGCAAAACCCTGGAGCTTTGCAGGTCCCCTTCCTTGTGGAGGAGAAATCAGTGACAAGGAGTCTGGGTATTCTCTATGGGTAACATCTTTTATTTGCACTGTGTGCACCAGTCCTGGGACAGAGCTTGTCATTGACAAAACCAACCCCACGGTATTTCTCCAAAGGCGGAAAATCTGCTCGCACATTACAAAAAGTAACCTGGAAGATTCTGTGTATATGGTTCCCAGCCAGATCTGTCTGGTGTTGTCACGGAGTCCCCGTGGCCATGGTCTGGACCTGCTCCTTCAGAAGCCAGTCAGGACTCTGGGGGGAAGCTTCTTCTCCGTAAACAGCCTGTCTCCAAGGCTAGGACATTCACAGGTTACAGCTTCCACCTTCCTGGGTCTGACCTCCAAGCATTCAGCACTTTCTGCCCCTCTGTGCGCTTCCCCCAGCGAGCCCGCCCAGGCGGAGTCCTGGGGGAGCCGTGGGCCTGCCCCTCAACTCCACAGTCAGACGTGACTCTCAGCCATCCAGTAAAACAGAGGATTATTAGATGACAGGTGATCTAAGACAGAGCTTGTAGGAAGAGCGAACATGATCCCTCCGCTGGATCCGTTTTGGGGGCCAGAGAGCCAGACCAGCCTGCGTGTAGCTCTCTGCCTCTTCCCAGCCAGACCCAGACTAACAATCACTCCCCAGCTCCTTTGTCTCCTTCTCAGGCACGAGGTCAGGTGACCTCTTCCCCCCACCTGGAGTCAAGTTACAGCTTCAGGTATGGACACCTTCACACCATAGTCAGAGGAGCCACTGAGAGCATTTCTATTCCCTCACAGGTGTCTCCCATCCTGATAGTTTATTTGTAAATGTCATGGGAAAGCCAGGGATGGGAGGTGGGTTGGATCCCAAGGACAAGCAGCCCTGGGCGCCTGCCTACCAGAGACCTGACCTGGGAGAGGGGCCACAAACAGACACTGAAATGACTATCCCCAGCCAGCGGCTTTTGGTTCGGCAGGCTTAGCGTGGGAGACAAGCTGCCAAGCACAGCGTTTTCTGATGCCCTGTCCCTTGTCTGTTCCAGCCGCCTGGTGCTGCGTCCCTTGGATGGGAACATGGACTTGAGCAGCCACCTGGAATCGACCCCACCAGGAGCTCAGGTGCGTAGTTCTGAGGTCTGTCCTCCTCAGAGGGCTGAGATGTGGCAGCCAAGAGACCCGTTGTGTGTCCCCCGTGATGCTGACACAGGCTCCCTCGCTGCTCCAAGTCTCGGAACGCTTGTAAACTCGGCTTTCCGGGCTGTGTCCATGGCTTCCCAGGGCCTCAGCCGGTCCGTGAGGAGCGTGAGCGCAGAGCCTGCTGGTGGTGTGGTGCTGCAGCCCCGGCACAGAGAGCTACGACTGGAACTGCAGCCTCCTCTAGGGGAAAGGCCCCATGGCTCATATCCCAAGAACTGACCAGTTGCCCTGCAACAGGGCTGGATTGGAACCAGGGCCCCGTATCCCAGCCAGCCAGCTCCACGCTCAGCAGCTGTGTACTGGGGAGATAATACTGGGCTGGGTGCCTGTGTCCTGGCCTCAGCCTGTGGCTCTGTCCTGATCTCAGCGGGATTCACGGGTCTGTCCCTCCCTCCCCTGACGTGAGAACCGTCTCTTCCCTCTCTTTCAGCCGCCTTTCTCCTCCGCTCCCCTGCCGCTCGTCTTCTCTCCCGGCTCCGAAGAGCAGCTGCAGAAGGAGGCTGCCGAGGCCTTGATGGTCCTGAGAAATTCCCCCCAGCTGGCCCCCTCTGCCGCCATGCCAGACTTCCTGCCCCTCACTGGTGCTGCACCCCCCTTGCTGGCCTTTCCTGCTTTCACCCCTCCCCCTGGAGACCCCGGTAACATGGGGGCATCTGCTCCCACCCAGCAGCAGGCCCAGGGGGACAAGGCTTTTCCAGCAGGGCTGGCTGGCGCTGGCGGGCCGCAGGGCTCGGGACGTGTGCTCCCCACTGAGCTGCACTGCAGCACGCTCCCTCTGCCGCGTAACAACTTCCGCCTGCTCTCGCCGGCACCACCCTGGGGGTCCCAGGCAGCCACGACCCTGATGGTTTCCAACATCCAGGTCTCCAAACCTAGTTCCAGCCTTCGGGGGATTCCCAGCCATGGTGCCCCTCATCCTGCCCCTTCTGACTCCCTGGGCTCCACTCCACAGCCCCTCTGCATGGCACAGGCTGCAGATCCCCATGGGATTCCAGAGACGGCTGCGTCCACCCTGGATCCAGCTCGCCCCGCCTCTGCTCTCGGCAGCCCTCACCCCCTGCCCTCGTGCGCCCCTCCCGCAGAAATGCCCATCTCCCCTCTGCCCACACAAAGCCCCCCAGGCATGATGGATGTGAGCACGCCCCCCAGGCTGTCCTTACTGACCCCCAGCCCAGGCCTCGTTACCCACCAGCCCCTCCCAGACACGGGGCTCGCCCCAAGGCACAAGGCACAGCGGGGCCCTGCGAGCCAGGGGAGCGGCAGTGACAGCAGGGGGCAGGCGGCAGAGGAGAGCAGCAGGAGGAGGGCACTGTGGACCTGGGGCCTGGCAGGTACAGTGCAAACCCGTCAGCTGCTCCCAGCACTGGGCACGTGTCAGATGACTGACCCTTCCCACAGGGCACAGAGACCTGGCACACTCGGGCCACGGAACGGCTGTCAGAGCAGAGCAGCGTCACTCTTGAGCCCACCAGGACAGCCCTGAAACTGGTGCCTGGCTAGTGGAATTGGTGTTTCCGAGCCATTTATAGCCCCCACCCCGCGCTGTAAGCCTGAGTTTTGGCTGCTGGTCCTGGGTTTCCTCACAGCCATGCTAACGCGTCCCTGCTGTGCCACACAGGCCTTCCGATACGGGTCTGCGGCTCGAGCTGCCCGTATTGCAAAATGGCCTGAGTCCCAGCGGGGCTCAGGATCCGATACACGCCCCCGCCCCTCAGCAGGGGCTGAGTGCTCCCCAACCCAAGGCAGGCTGATGTGTCGTGTGTGGACAGAAGGGGGCTTGGGCTCAAACCTGAATGAGAGTCCGAGTTTAGTGCGCAGTGTAGACACCCTCAGTCCTTGTACAAAACAGACCTGCCCACCTGCCAGGCAGCGAGTGGCCGTATTCAGGCCCCAAATCAGGGGGACTGTCTGTGGCTTGTCTTCTGTGCTGAGAGGTGCAGTCACTGAAACCCCAACAGCCGTGGGCCGTACCTCGTGCCTGGGCAGCGCCAGAGGAGAGTCACCACCAGCCTGTCCCGGGGGGTAGCGCGGCCTGCGGGGCCAGCCTGGGGTTTGAACAATGGAATGGGGAGAGTCCTGGAACCTAAGGCCAACTTGTGTGTTTCATTTAGATCCCGCCACAGCAGAGACAGGCTTCCTCGTTCCCAAGCAAACCTGCTCCTTCGTCCAGGGAGCCTTGCCCAGCCTCAGCTGCTCTTCCAGCCCAGCGCCTCTCCATCCGCCACACTGAGCACCGGCCAGCCGAGCTGCACCCGCTTCCCGGGCTCCTTGGGGACTGGAGCTGCAGCAGGCCCTGCCTTTAGGAGAACGGCACTGGGAGGAAGGCCGTGGGGACCAAGACGGGGAGTGGGAGGGAATTTCACCCTACCTCCCCACTGGTGTTTGTTTTTAAGGGGGTTGGGGGAAGGGCCCCGTGTTGGGTTTTAAACTCGCCTGTCCTGCTTTCCTTGTAGAAAAGTAAAAAGCCAGGCCAGGGCCGTGCTGAACCATACGGAGTGTGGTGTGCGGTGTGCAGTGTGCGGGGACTCTCCATGTGCATCGTCACTGGGAAGAGACGTGTGCCCTTAACACGAGCTAGCTAGACAAGGCACTCAGCTTGCAGTTTTCACACTGTAGTGGGTTGAGGTAAGAAGATGGCGGAGCCTACAGTCTGTCTTGTCTTGCTTAGGAGTTCACCTCATGTTCATTACAGTGCTAGCTAACGTGAGGCCTTGGTCCTAGTGGAGACACAGCACACGGCTGTTTGTCACGGGAACGTTAAAGCAGTGTGTTTTTATGGTGTTAGGGATGTGGGGTTTTAACAATACCATATTGAGTAGTTTGAGTTCCTCCTGAAATCAATGGGGATTGAAATGAATTCCTGCTGGTTTGAAAGACCGGCATGTTTAAAAGCCACTTTCGAGCTGCAGTGAAGGATTTATCCCCCTTCGGGCAGGTCCAAGTTGCCAGGGAATTTGTGGTGTTTATTCTTTGGGAATGAGCGGACGTGAATATCACTCCATGAGTGGGTCCCGCTGTTTGTTGCCAATAAAACATTGTGAACCAGTTTGAAACATCACTCGTCATGAGTGTTATTCTCCGGGGATGGAGGGATTAGGCCAGATTTTTAAACACAGATGGCACTTTTGAAAATCGCATTAGGCTCCTGCTTGTATCGGGACAGGGCGGGGGGGGCTATTTCGGCGTCACTGGGGTGGGGGCGGGGTTTGGGTTCCCATCTGACCGGGACGTCAGCAGCTAAGCTGGACTTGATCACTAATGCCAAGGGACAGCTGGACGGTGGGAGGTGTACTCCCGTCACTGACCCCGCTGCCCCAGCCTGGCGCTGGGAGGTGTGATGCTGCCGGGAGTGGGGGATACTGGATGCCGGCCTTAATCCCAGGTGCTTCCTTTCGGGGGCCCTCCTGTACCTAATAATGGTCACTTACGCTTAGGAAGCAAGGCGTGCCACCCGCCCGTGGGGTGACTTGGCCTCTCCATACCCCGCGGTGGTTTGGGGGGCAGCGGGAGGCACTGCGACTGCAGACATTGGGCATTTGCAGCCTGCTTTGGGGACATGGGGGGCAGTGAGGGTTGTGAGGGGAGATGTCTCTGTGCAGGGAGAGCAGGGAGGTTACACTGCGGGGCACTCGGGGTACTTGGTGGGACGTCTCTGTGTCAAGAATAGCAGGGTACATGGGGGAACGTATTGAACGGGGAAATGGCCCCGACTGGCTGGCCAGTTGCTGGGGCGAGCCCTTAGGGAAGGGGTGTGGGCTGGGCAGGCTGGATCCAGATTAGGCTGGTCCAGACTGGGCAGAATGTGATCCCCAGGCATGACCCCTGGCCCCACGAGGCAGCGTGACCCCCAAACATGACTGTGACCCCTGCGCAGGGCTGTGACCCGCGTGGGGAGAACAGGACAGACCCATAGAGGACAGCGTGACCTAAGCAGGACTGACCCTCGGGGGGAGCATGACTCCTGAGCGGGGCCGACCCTGCAGCGTGAGCGTCCCAAGCAGGAGCCCTAGGCCAGGCCGATCCCCAGGGCAAAGGGTGAGCAGGAGATTCCACCTGAGCCAGCCTGCTGCCCCTAGGGGCAGGAGTGAGCCCCCAAGCTGGGCTAAGCTCTGTGGACAGGGGGCCAGGGTAAGACTCCTCCACCCCCGCCATGGGTCCAGTGGGGCAGGGCAGGACTCGGGAACCACAAGCGGCAGGGGACCTGGCTCCTCGGGGAGGGGGGCAGAACAATGGAGACGCTTTGCATGGATGGTTTTGACAGGCCCGGCTCTAGCTCCCAGAGGGATCCATGCAGGACACGCCGGCCTGTGTGACGCAGGAGGGCGGGCGAGACGCTCGGCGTCTCCTCCTGGCTGGCAGGGCAGCGTCTCCGCAGGCTGAGACTCATCGCCAGCCCCTGCTGCTGGGCTTTGGAGGTTTTCTTGGGGCTCTGTCGCGGAGATCTGGGAGACACAGGTTTCGCATTGCGCCTGCCACGCCATGGTAACATCAGAAACAGCTGCTCCCTCTCCCTGGGGGATCGCTCCAGCGACCCCGCAGACACAGCCCCACAGCGCCCCGCTCACAGCACCCGGCCACGGACAGTGCGAAGAGGCCAGCAGTGCACAGCGTCCCCTGGGCTGCGGTTCAGACACACAGGTGTGTGCCCTGCATGGGGCGGGAGGAGATGGAGCCAGCCAAGGGGGAGGGGAAAGTGAACAGAACAGCTGGGTTTTGGGGAGGGGGGAAGAACAGCCAGACTTAGGGGGAGAATGACTGGAAAACACAAAGTCCAGAAAGGGGGCGGTTAATGCAGCTGGATGGGGGGAGGGTGCTGGAAACAGCCAGGCTCCGGTGGGGAGGATAAAGGGAAGAGCCGGAACCAGGGGAGGGAGGTGCTGGACACAGCCAGGCTCCGGTGGGGAGGATAAAGGGAAGAGCCGGAACCAGGGGAGGGAGGTGCTGGAAACAGCCGGACTGGCGCATACCATCTCCGCGCGGCAGTGGGGGCGGCTGCACTTCCTCCCAGCCCTCCCCTGTCACATGGTTCCGCCCAGGCCGCCCGCTGCTCCCCAACGCTGAGTGAACGTGCGGGCGGCTGCGGCGGCTCCGGAACCTTTCGCTTCCCTCCCCCGCCAGCCTCTTAGGTGAGCCTCCCCCGGCCCAGGGGAATGGTACCGCCCGCATGCATGGGGTGGGGGCTCAGCGTGGATCTAACCATTGTACCCACGGGAGGGGAAGGGGAACCAGCCCCCTGTCTCTCCGTCTCCCCGAGGGGTGGACCAAACCATTGTCCATATGGGGAAATCCCCTTCTGGGAAATGGACCCGCTCAATCTGCATGCCCGCCCCAGGGTCGGACTAAACCATTATCTTTCATGGGGGTGTTATGAGGGGCTCAGCCACCTTCCCCATACTCTATCCCGGCAACTGAGTTTGACCCCGCCCCTCACGGACCAGAGGAGTACGGATCAGTCAATATGGGAAAGAGGTTAATAGGATCAGTCCCCCTCCCAAAGAAATGGTATCTCCCACTCTGCATGGGTTCTGGGAGGATGGACCATTATCGCACCTAAGGGGGTATGATGTCGCTGAAACTTACCTGTTACCCGGCCTTGAAAATGGTACCTTCCATGGGTGGACTTAGTGGATTCAACCATTATTCTCGGGCATGGGTAGAATGGACCCAATCATAGGAGAAGGGCCACTGTCTCCCATTCCCCTATCTCAGGGAATGGTATTATCCACCCTACAAGGGACTTGAGGGTGCAGACCCAACCATTCTCCCACATGGGGGGAAATTATACAGGGTGCAACTTCCCACCCAGCCCCTGGCAATGGTACTTGCCCGAATTCCATGGGGGTCTGGGCAGAACCATTATCAAAGTGGGGGGGGGTGCTTCCCCTGACTTGCTGACTTTGCCTCCTAGGAGCTTCCAGGACCATGAGTGACGGGGACAAGAACCCGGCCAGCACCCCGACACCGCTGGCTGACGTGCAGGGGGACGGGCGCTGGCTGGCGCTGGTGAGGGATGGACCGGGGCTGTGGGGACACCCCCGTCCTGGCCTGTGAGGGGCACTGCAGGGAACCCCCCCCCCCCCCCCCGGGGCCCTGCCCCAACACCCCCCGCCCCCCCCCCCGGGGACCTGCACTGACCCCCCCGCCCTGGCCTGCAGGGGACTCTGCGGGGACCCCCCCCCACCCCCCAGGGACCCTGCACCAACACCCCCCTGCCCTGCTCTGCGGAGGACCCTGCACTGACACCCTCTGCCCCACCCCATGGGGACCCTGCACCGATACCTCGCCCTGCCCCACAGAGACCCTGCACAGACACTCCCACCCCACGGGGGCTGCATTGGTGGTGGGTGAGGGGTCCCCGTGCAGCTGGCCCCCTGCGTCCCCCACCCCATAGGGGCCATGTCGCAGTTCTAGGCCTGCCCCCTGCCTGACCCAATCTCCCCCCAGCACCATCGCTTCATCGCGGACAGCAAGGACAAGGAGCCCGAAGTCGTGTTCATCGGGGATGCCCTGGTGCAGCTGCTCCATCAATTTGAGGTGAGCCCCCCCCCCTGCCCCATACAGGGTCCACGGCCCCTCCCGGGCCCCAGCTCTGACTCTCTCTCCCCCCAGATCTGGCGCGAGCTCTTCTCCCCGCTGCACGCGCTCAACTTCGGCATTGGGGGCGACGGGACGCACCATGTGCTCTGGCGGCTGCAGCAGGGTGAGCTGCAGCACATCCGGCCCAAGGTGCGGGACCGGGGCCAAGGGTTGAATCAGGCACGGGTGAAGGGGTGGGGGGCACTGACGAGGTGGGAGGGGAATGGGATGGGCAGGGGCACTGACATGGGGCAAGTAAATGGGATGTGGGGGACAGGGTGGCGGGCAGTTGGCAGGTGAAGGGGATGTGGGGGCAGGGGGCACTGACTGGAGAAGCCCCGGGGACTAGGAGTCCAGCCCCGGGGACTCCCTGGCCAGCCCCCCTCATGCCCGGCCTCCCCTAGATCGTGGTCGTCTGGGTTGGCACCAATAACCACGGGCACTCGGCCGAGCAGGTGGCCGGCGGCATCGAGGCCATCGTCCGCCTCCTGCAGCAGCAGCAGCCCCAGGCACGCGTGGTGGTGCTGGTGAGTAGGGGGCACTGGGGTGGGGGTGGCAAAGGCCCCTCCCCCAGGCCTGATGGCACCACGTCTCCCCCCAGGGCCTGCTGCCCCGCGGCCAGGGCCCCAACCCGCTGCGGGAGAGGAACCGGCGGGTGAACGAGCTGCTGGAGGCCCGGCTGCCGCAGCTGCCCAACACCTGCTTCCTGGACGCCGACCCCGGCTTCGTGCACTCGGACGGCGCCATCAGCCACCACGACATGTACGACTACCTGCACCTGAGCCGGGCCGGCTACGCCCGCCTGTGCCCGCGGCTCCACGCGCTGCTGCTGCGTCTGCTGGGGGAGTGCCGCGGCGCGGGGGGGCCCTGAGCCGCCATCCCACTCCCTCCCCCCCCACGTAGGGCTGAGAGCCACCAGCCCCTCCCCCCCATACTGCACCCACACCCGCATGGGCATTAAACATGGATTTGCCTTCTGCTGCCTGGAGCCGCCTGCTTGCCTGGCCCCCAGGGGCTGGGGATAAACGCAGGAGGGGGAAGGGCATGGGAGTAAGTGCCATGGACCCGAGTCATGGGGGCACAGGCAGGACTGGGGGTCTGGGGTCACAGGCGGCCATCACCAGGGCCCCGGGGGAGGGGCAGACTGGTGGGGTCAGGGGCACAGAGGGACAGGCCCGAGAAAAGAGATTGGGGGGAGCAATGCAGGAAGCAGGTGCTGGGGTGACGTGGGGAGCAGGTGTCCAGGGGAGGTCGACGCAAGGAGCAGGTCCCAGGGGTACTGGGTACATGGGGACCTCTCTAGGGCAGGGGCTGGGTACATGGGGATCCCTCACCAGGGGGTATGGTGCAGAGATCCGGCCCCCAGGGGAGGTAGAGACAGGGAACATATCCTGGGGGTACATGGGGTGCAAGGTGGGAAGCTGGCCCCCAGGTATGTGGGGTGCAGCTCAGGATCCAGCCCCCAGGGGCCCCAGAGATATGTGGGGTGCGCTGCAGAGAGCTGGCCCCAGGGAGGGGGTGACAGACCCAGCTTTGCTGGGACAGATCCATGCTGGGGGGGGGGACCCCAGCTGAACCATGTGTGGCTGCCGGGGCCGGGCACATGCGGCCGGGAATCCAGCCCCCAGGGGGTGGCCCGAGCCCTGTGCTGCCCCAGCTGTGTCAGAGGCCGGCTCCTCAGGAACAGAGCCACCAGCTGGGCCAAGCTAGAGCCACGGGAGGGGGCTGGGGAGAAGAGGAGCTTGGATTTATTCTTGGACCCCCAGGCAGCTGGAGGGTCAGGGGCGGAAACCTGGTCTGGCTGGGGGCGGAGCCCGGCATGGCTGGGGGGGTTGAGGGGCGGAGCCCGGCATGGCTGGGGGGGTTGAGGGGCGGAGCCTGGCCCGGTCCCCACCCCCTGGGGCAGACACGAGCCAGGAGCAGGTCAGGTCTCAAAATATTTAACATTATTAAAAGTGTCACTTTCCAGCTGTCCATGTCCCCCCCAGTCCCCACAGCAACAGGGGCGGGGTCAAGAGCCTGCAATGGGCGGGGCTAGGTGCAACAGCAGGGATGGGGGAGCCACTGGCAGAGCAGACCATCCCTGCCGGGGGAGGCAGGTGCTGGTGCCCATGGCAGAGCAAACCATCCCAACTGGGGGGAAACGGGGATGCTGGCATCTGGCGGAGCAGACCATCCCAGCCGGGGGGGCGAGGGGGAGGCAGCCCTCCCTCCTGGGGCAGAGCCGACCATCCCGCCTGGGAGGGGGGCGGGCGCTGGTGCCCGTGTTGGAGCAGACCATCCTTGCAGGGGGGCGTTGCAGTCCATGGCAGAGCGGACTATCCCGGGGAGCAAGGAAACTTCTTTGCTGGGGCGTAGAAGGAAGGAGGGCGAAGCTCCCAGAATGCTTTGCTTCAAGCCGTGCCACTCAAGGCCCTTCATCTGCTGCTGCCTGCGGCGCCCCCCGGGGGAGACGTCTGGCTATTGTCCCAGCTGGTGCTGCCACCAGCCTCTGCCCCCGGGTCTGAGTCCTGGGGGGGCGCGGGCTCCAGGGGCTGCCCCTCCGCGGCGCCGCCACCGCCCGGGCCCCCTGGCTCGGGCGTGCTGGGCGCCTGCTCTGTGGGGGTGGCCGCCTGCATGATCTTCTGCCGCACCTCGCGGATCTTGAGCTGCAGACAGACCTTGGTGGGGAAGATGTCGGAGTAACGGGCCTGGAACGCCGCCGTGGCCTGGGCTGGGGGAAACGGGAGACGGGGTCAGCGACGGGGCCGGTTCCATGGGGACCCCTCACGGGGGGGACGCAGCAACTCGGGCAGGGGCTGGGTACATGGGGACCCCTCGCCGGGTGGGTGGGGGGGGACGTGACCACTCTGGGGCAGGGGCCAGTACCACGGAGACTCCTTGCCCAGCTCTGGGACACGGCCCCTCTGGGGCGGGGCGGGGGACTAGTTAAACGGACCCCTCGCCCGGCACGGGGATGCAGCCCCCTTGGGGCGGGGCAAATGGGGACTCCTCACCCGGCACAGGGCACACGGGGACCCCCCTGGGGTGGGGGGCCCGGCCGTTTGGGGCAGGAGCCGAAAGAGACGCCGAGGTTCCCCTGACGTTGGGCTAGTAAATCATGGGGCTGGGACTAGGCAGGGCCCAGGGTCCTGCCCCCCAACTGGAGTCAACACGCCAGGGAGCCCATCCCTGCCCCTACATTACACCAGGAGAGACCTCCTACCCCATGGCACCCCCCATGCAGCCCCTCGGCCCGCTCCCTGCCCCACGGCACCGCCTACTGAACCCCTCGTCCCACGCCCTGCCCCACGGCGCCCCCTACTGAACCCCTCGTCCCACGCCCTGACCCACGGTGCCCCCTACTGAACCCCTCATCCCACGCCCTGACCCACGGCGCCCCCTACTGACACCCACCTCGCCCCGCTCCACGGTGCCCCCTACTGACCCCCTTACCCCACTCCCTGCCCCACGGCGCCCCCTGACGCCCCTCGCCTCGCCCCGCTCCCTGCCTCATGGCACCCCCTACTGAAACCCTCATCCCACTCCCTGCCCCACGGTGCCCCCTACTGACCCCTTTACCCCACTCCCTGCCCCACGGTGCCCCCTACTGACACCCCTCACCTCGCCCCGCTCCCTGCCCCATGGTGCCCCCTACTGAACCCTTCATCCCACTCCCTGCCCCACGGTGCCCCCTACTGACACCCCTCACCTCGCCCCGCTCCCTGCCCCACGGTGCCCCCAGTTCACTCCCTCGTCCGTTCCCTGCCCCACTCCCGTAGCACAACACCCCCTAGCAGCAGCACCGACCTGAGGGGAAAAAGCCGTGGTCCTGGAAGAGCTGCATGACCAGCGCCCGCCTCTGGTCCAGGGTCCGGCGCAGCGACGAATACGGGACCTTCTCGTACTCCAGCTCCCCCAGCACGTCCTCCGCCTCCGCACCTGGGGGGGAGAGGCTGAGACTCCACCCCTCTGCCAGGAGAGCCACGCCCCTTCCGGCAGGCCCCGCCCCAGGTGAGCCCCGCCCCTTCCGGTGGGCCCTGCCCCAGGTGAGCCCCGCCCCTTCCGGCAGGCCCCGCCCCTGCCCCTTCCCCATCCCATCCTTCCAGCCCCGCCCCAGGCTCACCCGTCTTGTCGAAGGTGAAGATGTCGCCCTCGCACTTGGCGCTCTTGGGCGTGTTGGGCTCCGAGCTGCAGCTCGAGCGGCGCCGCATCTTCCGCTTGGGGGAGACGGGGTCCTCGGTGGAGGAGTCCAGGTCTGGGGAGGCCGAAGTGTTAGCGACCCCCCATCTCCTCCTATCTGGGGCCACTGCCCCCTGAGCTTGCTGGAGCCCCCATTCCCAACCCGCAGCCCCCAATTCCACCGGTGCCCCCCACTCCCAACCCGCAGCCCCCCGCTCCCCAGTGCCCCCCACTCCCGACCCACAGCCCCCGCGCACCGGTGGAGTTCTTGCGCTTCTTGCGGTAACTGCCCAGGATGGCGCGGGGTGACGTGGCCAGGGACTGCAGCGTGGGCGAGGGCAGAACTTCCTCCGGCTTGAACTCGGGCAGCTCGGCGAACCGCTCCTCGAAATCCACCTCCGACAGAACCCTGCTGGGGGAGGGGCGGGGCGCGTCATGCACCAGCTCTCGCGGATGCCAGGGTTCTCCCGGACGCCAGGGTCCCCTCCTCACCCCCGAGCCTGACCTCTGGGAGCGAGGGTCCCCTGAGAGGGGGCGCCAGGCGTGTGCCCCTTCCCAAGCTCCTAATGAGCCTTGACCCCAAGGCCACGTGAGCCCTGCCCCTGAGTGACCCTGACCCCTCCCGTGACCCCTGACCCCTCCACCGTCCCCCCCATCACTCACTTGTCCACCGAGTCGAAGGTTTTCTTCAGCGGGGGAGGCCGGACCTTCACCTTCTTGCCGCCTCCCCCCTCCTTGCGCTCTGGGCCCTCGGGCGCCCCAGAGGTAGGACCTGCCCCCCGGGACCCCTCCCCAGAGCCAGCAGGGGAGGGGCTGAGCGCAGAGGAGGACGAGGGGCCGGCAAGGGGGGCTGGGGCTTCAGAGCGGCTCTCGGGACCCGGGACCCTCCAGTCAGGAGAGACGGGCACCCGGGAGGCCTGTGGGGGAGAGAAATGTTAGCACCGGGGGCAGGAAAGGGGGGATTCGGGGCAGGGGGGAGCCCAGGGAGTGATGGGACAGGATGGAACAATGAGGGGTCTCACATCACCTCGGGACCTTTGTCCCCTGGGGGCAGTGGGTGGGGTGGGAGAGGGGATGGTGGGGGGTCACACTCAGTCTCTGGGCCCTTGTCCCCTGGGGGGCACTGGGGTGGGGGACGAGGGGATGATGGGGGGTCACTCACCATCTCGGGCCCTTTGCCCCCCAGGGTGGCTCCGGGGGCGCTCGCCGGCTCTCGGGGCGTCCGTTCCTCGTTGGCCCCCGGAGTGGCCCCCGCCTGGTTCCACTCCTCCCCCTTCTCGGTCTCAGGCGCTGGGTGCTGGAGGGGCGTGGGCGAGGGGGGGCGCCCATCCCAGCCCTCCGGCTCCGGAGCTGGGCCCGGCCTGGGTGGCTGGGGCGGGGGGGAGGGGGCAGGAGGCTCTGGAGGCTCCCTGGGGCTCCCCACCTCCCGGGCGAGGCGGGGGGCCCCCCCCGGGCTCCATCTGCTGCCCCCCTGGGGGCCGGGCAGGACCAGGGGACGGGGCCGACTCGTAGGAGCCCACGGGGATGCTGGCGATGGCGGCCTTCACCTTCTGGGGGGGCTTTGGCGTGGGGCGTGGGGGCCGGGCGGGCGCCGGGGGGAAGGCGAGGGGGCCTGTGGGGGGGAGAAAGACAGTCATGTGGACCGGGGTGGGGGTCACAGGGACTCCCCCAGTTACACCCCCCAGGCCCACCCCCATCCCAAAGCTCCACCCTATGTTTAATACCCATGAGGGCATAGCCCCGCCCCTCCGTCCCATCACCCCGCCCCTCCAGCCCATCGCCCCGCCCCTCCGTCCCATCGCCTTGTGGCTGGGGACCTGCTGAACTCCGCCTCCTGTTCTATGGTCCCACCCTCATGTTGTGGCTGCTGCCCAGCCCCACCTCCTGGTCTACAACCCCGCCCCCATCAGTGGCCATGTGGGTGGGACCCAGGCCAGCCCCAGCCCACGCATACCCGTGGGTCCAGGCCCCACTGTGCCCTGGCTGCCAGCACTGCTCCCCTTGGGCAGGATGGGGGCGGGGGCGGGGCTGGCCACGCTGTAGACGAGACCGTGGGCGGGGCCGGCGCTTGGGGGGGCCGGGGTAGATGGCCGTGATCACTGGGCCACTGCAGGACGGGGGGCAGCTGGGGGCTGGGTAGCGGGGAAACCCCCACCTGCCCCGGGGCCAGCAGGGGGCTCTGCCCTGGGGAGAGAAATGCCAAGGGTGAGACGGACGGACGGACCCGCCCCGCCCCCACCCCAGCCCCTCCCTGACCCAGCCTCTGCCCCCATATGGCAACAGCCCCCATCCCCAACACAGCCCCCTCCCCCTACACAGAGAACTGCTCCCGACACAGCCCCCTGCCCCCCTCTGGCACCCCCCAGCCAGCCCCCCGCCGCTGTCCAGTGCCAGCCCTCTAGGGTTGCCAAGTTTCTGCTCTCACAGAACTAAACACCCTTGTCCAATCCCGCCCACGCACTTCTGCAAGGCCCCGCCCCCACTCACTCCATTCCCCCTCCCTCCGTCGCCGGGGTACGGGCTCCGAGGGGGAGCTGGGGAGGAGGGGTTTGGGGTGCAGGAGGGCGCTCCGGGCTGGGGCAGGGGCTGGCGTGTGGGAAGGGGTATGGGCTCTGCGCTGGGGGTGCGGGATCCAGGGAAGGGCTCGGATGAGGGGTCCGGAGGGCGGGCAGGGGGTTCGAGGCTGGGACCGAGGGGTCAGGAGGGTGAGAGGGGGTTCAGGGCTGGGACCGAGGAGTCGGGGGGCAGAAGGGGGTTCAGGGCTGGGGGACTGGGGAACCGGGGGAGGCTCAGGGGAGCAGTTTCCGGGCGGCACTTACCCCAAGCAGCTCCTGGAAGCAGTGGCAGGTCCCCTCCCTTCCGCTGCTACATGGAGGCACAGCCAGGCAGTTCTGCTGAGCACTGCCCTGTCCGCAGGCGCCGCCCCTGCAGCTCCCATTGGCTGAGGTTCCCAGCCAATGGGAGCTGCGGGGATGGCGCCTGGGATGAGGGCAGTGTGTGGAGCCACCTGGCTGCCCCTCCATGTAGGAGCTGGAGTGGGGGACCTGCTGCTGCGTGCGGAGGCCACACAGGGCCAGGACTGGTAGAGACCAGCCTGCCTTCGCTCCACTGCGCCGCCAACCCCTTTCTGGCACCAGTCCCCCAGCTCCAGCCCTGACCCAGTCTCCTGCCTGGCACCACCCCCACTGGGTCACCCAACCCAGCGCCAGCACCCCCCATACTCCACCCAGTCCCAGCCCGCTCCGTCCCCAGCTCTCTGCCCCTCCCCAGCACCGACACCCCAGGGCTCTGGACTGAGCCTATCAACCCCCCTTACCCGAGAGCAACGGCTGCACAATGGCCGGCCCACTGGCCCCGATGGCGGTGAAGCCCAGGGCCATAGGGGCCGGCCCCACGGGGGCCTGCACGTAGGTGGCAGTACCAGGCTGTGAGGAGGAGGCCGAGGTGCCCAGGGTCAGCTGGTGCCCGCCTGTGGACTGCACATAGGTGATCCTGGGAAGAGAGGGGGGAGCGTTACAGGCAGGTGGGGGGAGGACACAGACCCCTGCCCCCGCCCCACTGCCCCAGTCCCTACCTGGTGGTGGAGGGCAGCAGCACCTTCTGGGCCTGGCTGGGGGGTCCCACGAGGGCCGTGGCAGGACTCAGGGAGGGCGCCAGGGCGGCGCTGTTCGGAGCGGGGGTCAGCGGGGTCAGCTGGATGATCTGGGGGGCAGAGCAGGGGGGTTAGAGGGACCCCCAGGCCACCCCGCCCCCTGGGGCACAGACACACACTCACCTTGCTGGCGGGCTGGGCTCCGTTCTGCAGGGGCACCGGGAAGGGCGGCGCCACCTGGGCCATGGGGCCGGCCCCACCCCCAGGCCGCACAGTCACCTGGGGCGCCGCCACGGGCACCAGCACCTTGCCCTGCACCAGGTGGGCCGAGCTGCCGGGGCCCGGGGCCTGGACCGGGGACACCGACTGGGCTGGGGGGAGACAGGGCCGTATCAGAGCGGGGGGGGGGGGAGCCCCCGCGCTGCCCCATCCAGCCCCCCCACCCCATCCATTCTCCCACCCCAGCTAGCCCCCATCCCCTGCCCTGTCCCAGCCAGCCCCCCACCCCATCCCCCATTCCATCCCTCACCCCAAGCCAGCCCCCTATTCCATCTCCCATCCCCTCCCGCCCCCCATTCCGTCCCCCACCCCGAGCCAGACCCCCCTACCCCCCATTCCATCCCCCACCCCACCCTGCCCCTCATTCCATCCCCCACCCCGAGCCAGACCCCCCACCCCACCTCCCATTCTACCCCCTATCCCACCCCACCCATTTCACTCCACCCCACCCTGCCCCCCATCCCATCCCCCACCCCAAGCCAGCCAGTCCCCGGCCCTGGGGCCGGCGCCCCCTCACCTTTGGGCATGGTGGAGACGACGGTGACGGCAGTGCTGGCACTGCCCGGCCCGGTCTGGAGGATGGGCAGGCCGTGGGGGGTGGCGGCGAGCACTTTGCTGCTGGTGGGGGGCAGAGTGAAGTGGATGCTGGCGGCTCCGGCCCCGGCCCCCTTGCCCCCGGCCACTTGCAGCTGCTGGGGCAGGGTGGGCAGGATGTACTGCACCTGGGTGATGCCTCCGGCCTTGCCTGGCGCCCCCGACAGGAGACTCTGGGGCTGCAGGATGCCCAGGGGCACCGGCCCATTGGGCCCGGCCCCCGGGGGGTTCTGGGTAATGAACTGCACCGAGGGCTGCGGCGGTAGGACGGTCACCGGAGCCGGCCCGGCCCCCGTGCCCCCCGCCTGCCCCACCAGCAGGCTGGTCACCACGTTGCCTGGGGCCGCTGGGGCCTTGCCGAGCAGGGGCCCGGCCACCAGGTGGGGGGATGGGGCCTGGCTGGCAGGGGGCGGGGGCTTCTTGTCGGCGTAGAACAGTCCGATGCGCCCCACGGGCACGGCCTCCGGCTTGGCGCCCCCCAGCACGGCCAGGGGCAGCGGGGCCGGCTCCGGTGCCGGGGGGCTGAGCAGGGGCCCGCCCTCGCCCGCCCCCCGGGGGAAGGGCTTGCTAGCGATGGGCACTGGGGTGCTGCTGACTGGCTTGACCACGTTGGTGACCACAGTGGAGGCCGTGCGGGCCAGCCCCGGCGCCCCACCGTAGGCGCCGAGTGAGGGCGCCGGCACCAGCACCGTGCCCGCGGACAGGCGCCCCGGCTCCGGCAACACCAGAGCCTGCAGCATCCCCCCGGGGGACGAGATGACCGACGGCCCCCCCGCCTCGGCCCCCCCGGCACTGTCGGCCCGCTTCCGGCGGTAGGGGGGCGCCGGCTCAGGGCGCTTGACTGGCGCGGGGGCAGGGGGCCGGGCCCCCCGCGAGTCCTGGGCGTTGAAGGGGCTGTAGGGCTTGGCCAGGGGGGACTGGTTGGGGCCGTGGGGCAGGTCCAGCTCAGGCGGGGCTGGCGGGCGGCAGGGGGCAAAGGCGCCCGAGGAGGGGGGGCAGCGGTGGGGAGCGGATCACCGGGGAGAAGAGCTTCCGCCCAAAGCCCTGGGGACAGAGAGAGACACAGGGCAGAGGTTAGGTCCTGCCCCCCATTTGCCCCCATAGCTCCATCTGCCCCATCAACCCCCCACACAGCCTCCCCCTCCCTGCCCCCCATCGCCCCCCGCCCCTCATAGCTCCCCCAACTGTCCCTGCCCCCATCAGCTCCACACAGACCCCTGCCTTTCCCTGCCCATCGGCCCCACATAGCCCCTCCTGCCCCTGGCCCCCGGCCCCTCATCAGCCTCCCTACCCCCATCGGTCCCCCCAGCCTTCCCCTGCCCCCAGTCCCCACCTTGCCGTCGGGCTCCTCGCCCGAGGAGCTGTCGCTCTCGCTGTCCGTCACCCGCTCCTTGCACTTCAGGTCGATGTCCCGCGGGTTGAACCCGTCGTCCGCTGCGGGGCAGGAGGGGGCAGACTCAGTGATGGCCCTGAACCCCCCGACTCGCTGCCCGGATCCCCCCCCCTTCCCGGCAGCGCGGGGGGAGGAGCAGGCCCGTACAGCAGGGCCACGGGGGAGATGGAGGGAGCAGCGGGGAATCCAGGGGCTCTGAGGGGGCCGGGAGGTCTAGGGGGTTCGGGGGGGCCCTCACCGATGACGTCATCGTCCCCCTCCTCCTCGCAGATGACCATGCGCTCCTCGTCACTCGTCATGTCCTCGCTGGCCACGCGCTGGGAGCGGGCGGCGCGGGGGGCGGGCGGCAGCAAGGGGGGGCGGGGGCCCTCACCTGGAGCCGCAAATGGGGAGCCCGAGGGGCCCGGCCCCACATACTGCCCCTTTCCGGCAGGGTAGGGCGATGGGGCGGAACACATCTGCAACAGAGTGGGGAGCGATTGGGGGCTGGGACCCCTGCACCACCCCCAGCAGGGCCCCCCAGCTCAGACCCCATTCCCCCCGGAGCAGGTCCCCCAATCCACACCCCAGTCCCTCTCCCGCTGCAGCACTCCCCAATTCAGATACAGCCTCCCACAGGAGACCCAATACATCCCCTCACCCCACCCCGACCCCAGTCCACCGTGAACCCCCAGCCCCCCCGTACCTGCGTGAGCTCCTGCAATGCCTGGCTGTCCCGCTCCCCGGCGTCCAGCCCGTGCACCCCGCTGTGGGAGAAGGCCCGGGGCCGCTGCGCCCCAGCCCCCGGCACGTGGATCAGCCGCTCCCCAGGAGCGTGCCCCGCGCCCCCTGCCTTGCCCTCTGGCCCTGCCAACGCCGGGATCTCCGAGGAGGCTATGGGGGAGAAGAGAGGGGCTGAGCCGGCCGTGGGGGGAGCCCCATGGAGCGTGGAAGGGTATGGGGGGGGTCTCACCTCCTGGCACGGCGGCCGTGCCCGTCTCCGACATGCTGCGTTCCCGCGCCTCCTTGGGACCCCCTCCGGGCCCCGGCGCCGAGGGCTTGGCGTCCGAGCTCGACTTCTTCCGGTCCTTATTACACCACTTCCAGTCGGGGTGTGCCTTGAAGTGAGCCTCCTTCACCTGCGCACGCACCGGGTTAGGGGGTGCCCCACTGCGCCCACCTGCACAACAGCTACCCAGGCTGGCCTCCGCCCCTCCACCCAGCCCCCGCCCCCCTGACCACCCCCCAGACCCCGCCCCCAGCCCCCAGCCCCCGCACCTGGAAAGCCAGGTCATGGTACTTCTGCTTCTCCTTGGGCCCCAGCGCGTACCACCACTCGCCCAGGATCTTGCTCACGGTGCGGTTGTCCTGGTTCGGGTGCCGCTGGTGCACCAGGGCCCGGTGCCGCTTGCTGAAGATCATGAAGGCGTTCATGGGCCGCCGGATATGGTCCTTCTCCCGCTGAGAGGGGAGGGGTCGGTATGCAAATGAGCAACGCACCCATAGCCAATCACATCCCTCCCACAGGGAGACTGGAGGGGTCGTGGGGAGAGGGAAGGGATCAGTATGCAAACAAGCAGCACACCCCGGCCAATCACATCCCTCCTACAGGGAGGCTGGGGGAGGGTCCATATGCAAACAAGCAATACACCCACAGCCAATCACATCCCTCCTACAGGGAGACTGCAAGGGATATTGGGAAAAGAGAGAGGTCAGTATGCAAAAATGCAACGCACACGCAGCCAATCATACTCCTCTCCTAGCAAGGGGGGGGCTCAGGCGGGGGTCCTCATGGAGTGTTCCATGTATGAAATAAAGGGGGAGTGGTGAGTTCTCATGGCACATTCCATGTGGGGGTTTAAGAGGGCTGGTGAGTTCTCGTGGAGCATTCCAAGTGGGGGGATGGAGGGGGAGTGACTATGGAGCGTTCCAGATGGGAGATAAAGGAGGGGTGTGAGATGTCGTGGCAGGTTCCATGTGGGAATTAAAGGGGGGGTGAATTGTGCTACATTCCATGTAGCGGATAATGCACTTGTCCTTAAGGAGATGCAAGTCTCTCTGGACTGTTCCATGCACACAGCCTGGACGGGGGTGGGGGCGGAATAACACGTTTGTCTCTGTGCCATTCCATGCAAGGGGATGCGGGGGAGCTGGCCTCTTCGGACTGTTCCATGCACACAGTATGGGGGTGGGAGAACACGACACGCTTGTCTCTGTGCCATTCCATGCACCAGGACTGAGGGGGAGCTGGTCTCTCTGGCCTGTTCCACGCGCTTGGTGTCTGGGCGGTTCCAATTCCATGCAGGGGGTGTGGGGACGGGCTGTCTCTGGACCGGGGGCAGGGGGAGATGGATCTGGACTGTTCCATGCACACGGAGTGGGGGGACACTCTCTCACCTTGTTGGGGCTGCGCCCATCCTTCTCGGACGAGGAGTCCCGCTCCTTGGGCAGGGCGCTCAGCGACTGCGTCCGGCGCTTCCCAGGCTGCAGCGGGAGCTGGATCTCGGGGGACACGATGGACAGGAACCTGCGCAGGGGGCGGGGTCCCTCTTGAACCCGCTGCCCCTCGATCCCGCCACGGCAATGATCCCCCCCCAACCTCCCCAGGCCTGGTCCCTGCCCCCGACCCTTCCAACACCCGCTGCACTGCCCCGCCTCCACCCCACAAGTCCCAGTCCCCCAGCCCATGTCCCCACGTCTCCCTGTCGGCCCTGACACGGGCCCGCAAACGAGCCTCCCTGCCCCACGTCTTCCCCAACTCCCGCACCAGCCCCACGTCCC
>ML677475.1:52932-65608 GCA_007922305.1 Dermatemys mawii | reverse complement strand
CGGGTGGAGCGCGCGCGTCGGAGGGGGGGCGCGCGCGCGGGGAGTAGAGGGCGGGTGGCGCGCGCGGCGGGGGCGCGCTGAGCGGGTGAGGCGCGCGCGCGCGCAGCGGGGGGGGGTGTTTCTCCGCCTGTCGCCGTTGCCCGGCACCCGCCGCCTGTCGCCGCCCGTCCCGCCCCGCCCCCCCCTGGGAACAGGGGCGGCCCCCCGACCCCCCCCCCACGCGCCCCGCGTCACTCAGGCCCCATCGCCCCCCGCCGCCCCATTGGCTGCCGCCGCCCCGGGTCATTCCCATGCAAATGAGCGGCGCTCACACACGCCGCGCGCCCATTGGCCGCCGCCACGACGTCACCGCTATGCAAATAAACGGCTCGGCTCCCCATTGGCGGGGGCGGCGGCGCCAGCCATTGGTTGCTCCCCTTCTCCCCCCCCCCCGCCAGCACTGCGAGGGGGGGCCGCTCAGCCCGGCTCCTGCAGCGCCGCGCCCCTCACCCCGGCCTCGGGGCACGGCAGGACACGGGGTCACGTGGGCAGGGCGGGGCACGCTCCTGTGCACGTCGGACACGCTCCCTCCCGCACCCACTCGTGTGCACTTAACACACCTGCACCACACACTCCTGTGCACATCTGACACACTCGCTCACAAGTGTGTGCACGTGTAACATTCCCGTGCCCCGCACCCCTGCAGTCGACACACTCACAGTAGAGTGTGCTCCCCCCAGCCACGCTCACGTGTGCTCCTTTCACACTCCCGGTATCCCCCTCAGCTGCCCCCACAGCATGAAATTCACACCCTGCCAGGCACTACCGCCTGCACAGGGACTAGCCTGTTTTCACACACAGCTGTGCACAGGACCACACTCCTCTCACACACCTGGGCATGTTGACACTGACACACACAGGCAGTCACTCCCCCAGCTGGGCACGCTGACAGGCACCCCCCCTCTACGCTCTCACACCCAGGCACTGCTGCACCTGGCTCTGCTGACACACACCCACTCTCTACCGCACACACACACAGTGACACACACACACACACGCCCGGGGCGCTGGCTCCATGCTGGCTGCCCGCCGGCGGCTCGCTGAGGGCCCAGCTGCATTCTTGGGATAACCTCCCCCACACACACCCGGGGGGGGGGGGAGCCAGTCCTGCCGGGAGGCCCCTACCCCCACATCCTGGGGTCCTGCCAACCCGGGGCCCGTGCCGACTCCCCACATATACCAGGCCCAACAGCCTGAGTCAACAGGGCCTCTGCCCACGCCGGCCGTTCCCTCTGCCCCCCCCACATCAATGGAGTAGGGGGCGGAGAAAACCCAGCAACCCACCACCTCCCCCGATCCCTGAGCTGAGAGTTCATGGGGGGACACAAACACACACACATGAGAAATACAAACACACCCCGTGAGAGACATGCACAATCCACAAAACCCCTCCCAAACACCCCTCCCGAAGCGCACACAGGAGACACACCCACACAGAGAGAGACACGAATGTACCCGTAGCACACGCACTTACACCCCACAAGAGAGACAAGAGACACTGAGAGGGATGCACACCCGCCAATGCACAGTAACACCACACGCAAAGTATAAGAACACGCACCACACAGTCAACAAGAGACAGCCCACAACACACACTGAACCGCCCACAATGTACAGCGTAACACGCAGCAAGAGATGAACTGTACACACACAGCCCAGGGCCCCTCCCCTCCAGTAGGGGGGCAGGGACACACACACACACACACAGCCCAGGGCCCCTCCCCTCCAGTAGGGGGGCAGGGACACACACACACACACACACAGCCCAGGGCCCATCCCCTCCAGCGGGGGCAGGCAGGGACACAATAGGCTTGAGGTCCCCCACCCACAGTTCTGGGGAATGGCCCGTGGGATGTCCCAGTGGCCACAAGGGATGCATCTCAGTCAGGGGCCCCCTAAGAACACTGGGAGGGGAGGGACCATAAGAGCATGAAAGGAACTAGGGTCAACCTGTCCCCTCCCCCACCCTGGGGCACCCCTGCCCCACACAGGTAGGATATCGTCTCCATGGCACCTGTTGCCAAGGCCTCCGTGGGGTCTCCAGAGCGACCCAGAGCCCAAGTACCTACTCAGCAATGCCAGCGTGAGCATGCAAAACACCCCCCGGGGGAGGCAAGTGTGCAAAGCAGATGACAGCGCATGGAGGAGGAACAGAGTGAATGCCAAGGGGTGCGAGATGGCAGGTGAGCGTGCGATGCAGGCGTGCCACAAAACCACTGGCTGTGAAGTTGCCTGTGCACAGCTGCGCCAGACACACACCGGTGTGCGAGCCGCTGTTCCGGCCTGGCGAGCACCGTGCTGCAGCTGAGGGCTGCTGTGAGCCTGGGCCCCATCTCCTGCCCCAGGGCCAAATTTCTGGGTGAATCCCCAGCCCCACTTCTGTGGGACCCAGGTGTAGCTAACACACCAGAGCATCTGGGCGCTGTGCCCACACCCAGCATCTGTGTACATTCTGTGCACGTTGGACAGCCCGGAGCTGCCAGGACAGGTATGCAGAAGTGGGCAGGAGCAGCGGGTGAGGTGTGAACACAGTGTTTGTGCCAAGACTGGGATGTGTTAGGTGTGCCAGAGTCACGTGTTCACCACAGGCTGGTGCAGGGGTCTGTGAAACATGCTGTCCATGCAAATGACACGTGAACTGGGCAAAACACACTTGTTTGTGAGTGTGCCCCATGTAAGTATGGCATGTGTGCACATCTGTGCCAGCCACACACGCTGTGGGAGAGCTTGTGCACACACATTATCTGTGGGGGGGAGGCTGGCTTTGTCATGTCGCCTGCACTCGTGCAACCCCATCGCACACCCACCCCTCTCGCTCCAATATAAATAGAGATGGGGCTGGGAGCACAGGGAGATGGTCGCTCTGGTTACCGGTTGCCGGGAGACGGCAAACTACATCCCCCATACTGCAGGGATGGGGAAGGGAGGCGAGCGAGTGAGCTGCCCGTTCACACCCACACCCCTGGGGCAGGGAGTTGGGCCCCATTCCCCAGGGATTCCCCAGCCAGCTCCCCAACAGCCCCGGGATGGGGGCCTCTGACCAGAGCCCTGGCTCGGTGCAACAGCAAGCGTGCGAACCTTGCACTGGGAACTCCAGACCTGTGCAAGAATGAACATATGAGAGGACTAGTGTGTGAGGCCCTGGTGCAAACGCTGCCCCGAAAGCCCCTGGATGTGCAAAACTGAGCACGTGAGTCCCACGTGCAAGCCCTGCACCAGATATCCAGGCCTGGATAAGGACAAGCATGCAAGAGCAAAAGCCCCATGTAGAATCGCCGGGGCAAGTGTGCGGGGCCAGCACCGGACAATGGGGCAGGCACCAGCAGGGTTTGGTGACACAGCCACATGGGGAACTGGAGCCCCCAGGCCAGGGAGTGTGAGACACACGCACACACAAGCGTTGACACGCACACAGCAGCCCTTTCAGGGCACTGGCGTCTCTCGCACACGCACCTGGGGCGGTGCACACTCAGCATCACACGCCGCCACCCGCTGACCCCAGCTGGCGTTGGGGAGGGAGGTTTTGCCTTTTGGGCTGAACTAGGCCAGAGATCGATCTTAAGAGCTGAGCTGAGCCCACTGACCAGTATTCCAACAAAACCTGGCACTGAGATGCGGCCACCTCTGGGGTGAGGCACAGTGGGGCTGTTTATATAGGGACCCTTCGCCCGGGGCAGTTCAAGAGCAACATATGCTAGAGACGAGAGCACCTCCTGCCCCCCGCCCCCTCCCGGAGGTCCCTTACCTGTGCCAGGACGGCCCATGATGATCTCTTTCTTGGGGGCTGGCGGGCCGGGGTAGTCGTTGGGCACGATGACGGGCAGCAGGGCAGCCGGGGAGGGGTGAAAGGCGACCGGCTGGAAGGGCGAGGAGACGCTGAAGACGGGGGGCGCCTGCTCCGGGGCCAGGACGGCGCTGGGCTGGCTGCAGGGCAGTGCCCGTCCCACATTGATGGGCACCGGTACCTGCAGCTGTTCTTTGGCGCCCACCTTGCCCAGCCGGGGGCTGCCTGCCCGCCCCTCCCGCGGCTTCTCCGTGAACTTGGAGGGCAGCGGCACGTCGGGGTTGCGGACGATGACAGGCGAGTCCCGCTGCACGGCCGGCACCCGGCGCACCGTCGGGCTGGGGTCGGAGGTCAGCCCCGCGGGCGGGGAGAGCAGCAGCAGCGGCGAGGCCTGCTGGGAGCGGGAGGAGAAGGGCCCAGGGCCGGGGGGAGAGACGGCCCGGAAGCCGGCGGGCGTGGAGGGGGTGGGGGTGTGGGAGACCGACTCCACCCCCGAGTCCAGGCTGTCGCTCTTCTGGAAGTCAGCGCCCGCTCCCGGCCCGCCCTGGGGCGCCTCCGCCTTGCGCTTGCTGGGGCTCATGGGCACGGTGAAGGTCAGGTTGGTCTGGAAGGTGGGCACGATGCCCGAGGAGTGCCGCTCACGGTGCGGGGCATGGTGCAGCATCTCGGGGCTCAGCACGCCGCCCCCCGCCCCCTTGGGCGTGCTGGCGCTGACGTGGCGGCTGCGGGCGGCCGCCCGCTGGATGACGGGCGAGGCGTTGATGGGGCTGAAGTTGGCGGGCCGGAAGCCGAAGAGGGGCGAGGGGGATGGCGAGGGGGCGGGCGAGAAGGGCGACTGGGTGGAGACGGGCGAGAAGGAGGGGGTGCCGGAGCGCGAGCTGCCCAGCGACACCAGCATGACGGCCGCCTCGCACTCGTCGAACTCGAAGCGGGACAGGTCGGCCGGCGCCACCAGGCGGGGGCGGGAGTCGCCGCGGGCGCTGCTGGCCTCGCTGTCGCGGGACGTCTCATCCCAGTCGAACTCGGCGCTGCCCTCCCGCAGCCCGCTGGCCCGGCCCTCCGACAGGCTCTCCAGCTCCTTGGTGCGCATGGAGAGGTGGCGGGAGCAGTAGCCGCGCCGCTGCGACTCCTTCATGCAGCCCTCGCGGGAGCAGAGCCGACGCCACTGCTTGCCGTTGAACTTCTTGCGGATGCCGTTGGGGGTGCACACCACGTCCCCCTTCTTGTACTTCTGCTGGGCGGCCGTCAGGGGGGTGCGGGAGCGCACCGAGCCGGGCGTGCTGCACTTCTCCACCGACACCACGCTGCTGCTGCGGCTGCCCCCCGCCTCGGGGCTCAGCAGCGGGGAGGCCTGCTCCGGCAGGCGGGCGAAGGCCGGGGACTTGGGGGGCGACAGCAGCTGCGGCGGGGCGGCCGGGGGCTTCTCCTCCCCGGCCCCCCGCACGCCGGCGCTGATCTTGGAGACCTCGGCGTCCTCTGGCTGCTTGGGCTCAGGGCCGGGGGGGCTCCGCCTCCTCTGGCTTTGGGGGCGCGGCTGGCGCCGGGCTCCAGGGCGGACGCAGCAGGCGCAGGCCGGAGCGCGGCACCCACGCCACGTCCTTGCGGGGAGCCGGGCCGGAGCTGGCAAAATGCACCTTGTAGGAGGCCGGCTTCAGGCTCACCTCCAGCACGGTGCCCTCATAGTAGGCGGTCTCCTCGGGGGCTAGGCAGACGCAGACACGGGCCCCCACGGCCACGGCACCCGCGGGGGGGCATGGTGTCCAGGACCACGTCCGGGGCCCCCGAGCCCAGCGGCCCCTCATAGTAGGTGATGGCCCGGTCGCCGGCAAACTGAACTCCCAGCTCCTGACCACGCCGGACGTGCTTGACCACGGCTGGCTGGAAGACGCCCTGGCGCCGGGCCAGGACCCGCTGAGAGCGAAGCAGCCGCAGGTCGTAGTCGCTGGGGCCGGGGGCCAGACCCCACAGCTCCCCGCCGGCTCCCTTGGCATCCTCGTCAGCCGAGTGCTCGCTGGCCGTGTCGGTGCTGGAGGAGGGGCAGCGCCCAGCGCTCTCCTCGCCAGGCGCCCCAGAGCCCTCGGACCCACTCCACTCCTCCCCGGCCACCGGGTTCTTGCGAGGGGCTCGGGATTTAAAGGTGGCCGTCTTGCGGCTCAGAGGAGGCTCCCCTGGAGGGTCATCGCACCGCAGCTCCCCCTCGGGCGGCTCGTAGGGGTCACTCTGCCGCCCGGGCAACTCCCGCGACCTGGAGTCCATCTTCACTGGCATGAGATGGGGTCCTGGCAGGGGCTGGGTAGGGCTTTCATCCCCACCTCCGCCACCCCCCTCCTCCTCCTCTGCCGGCTTGGGCCCCCCCTCGGCCGTCCTGCGCTTCTGGGTCTTGGCCCGGGTGGATGGGGGAGAGCGGCTGCTGCTGCTGGACGAGGAGGAAGAGGAGGAGCTGGCAGCCTTCCTCGCGGGTTTCATCTTCCAGCCTCCAGGCCGGGTGGACACACAGGACCTGGGGGGAAGTGAGGGGGGAGATCAGGTCAAGGGGTGAGGTCTGGACAACCCAGAGCTTCCCCCTGCTCTTCCGAGGCCCCAAACCCCCACCCACAGCACCCTGCTAGCCCAGCCCTGCTCCTCCAGCTCTTCCGGGGCTCCTCACTCCCAACCTGCAGCCCTGCCCCCCCCATATCAGTTTGGGTGTATAGTCTGGGGGGTGTGGGGGAGTGCTGGGACCTCGTGGCTACCCACACATGGGGGGGGGTCTTGCAGAGGGTGCTAAGCCCCTGTGCGGGATGGGAACATCCCCTTATACACCCTGTTCTCGGCATGTCCTGAATCCTGGCCCGGCCCAGCCCAGCCTACCCCAGGCAGGGAGAGGTTAACCAATGGGGGGGGAGAGGGAATTTCTTTGCCCACGTGAAGATCTTACAGCCCCCCTCCCCTCAATGCGGGTGGGATGCCCCAGCTGCTGAGATGCCCCCGGATGATCCCTGCCCCCCAGTCTCAGGCAGAGACCCAGGAGTGGCTGGAACCTCACCCCCGCCCTTAGCGGGCCTGAGGGAGGGAGAGCAGCTGGGCCCTGCCTGGCTGCTCTGAAGTCCTGGGCCGCTTGGCCTAGCAAGGCCCCTCTGGGCCGAGATGGGGCCAGAACCGCCAACCCCCCACACCAGGGAACCCCAATGCCAACACCCCGCCCCGGCCAGCCCCCGCCCCTGCAATTCCAGCCTCACCTCCCCCAGCTCCAGCCTCTCCCCTGCCCCAGCACTGAGTGCCCAGCCCCCCAGGACACGCCCTGGTCCCCATTTCCCCTCAGCTGTCAGGCCCAGAGAATCCCCTTCACCCCCAGCCCCCCCCCACTCTCCACCCCATAATACTACCCCGGGGGTCCCTCGCACCCGGGAAACCCCATCCCATAATAGCAACACAACCCCCTTTGTCCACCCTGCCAAAAATGGTGCAGCCCTGTCCTGCCCCACTACTGAAGGTGGTACCGCCCGGGGGGGGGGACTCCCCCCAGTCTCAGAGGAGGGATGGGTTGGTATCGGCTGGGTGGGGAGCTCCCCATTTTTTAGAGGGGGTTGGTTGGTACCGCCCGGGGGACTTCCCCCATTCTCAGAGGGGGGGATGATACCGACTGGGGGCCTCCCCCCATTCTCGGAGGGTACCGTCCGGGGGGGTTCCCACCATTTTCAAGGGGGGGAAGGTGGTTGCTACCGCCCGGGGGACTCCCCCCATTTTCTGACGGGGGGGTTAGTACCGCCCCTGAGCCCCCTTACCTGTCCCCCCCCCCGTCAGAGGGGGAGCCTGGTACAGCCCTGTCCCCTATCCAGGGGGTTGGTACAGCCCGATACCCCCCCCGCACCACGGGATGGTCCAGCCCGAGCCCCTCTCGGCCCCTCCGATCCCCTTTTACTCCAGCAGACAAAATGGTGAATGAATCTGGACCAGCTGGAGCCGCCGGCCAATCATCGGGCACTACCCCCTGACTGGCAGCCGCGACGGCCAACGGACACGAAGCAAGGTAGAGCGCGGCCCTCCCACTACGACTGGCATTGGCAGTGACCAATCAGAGCCAATGGGGGGCGGGTACTATCACAGGCTTATCCTGCCCCTACCCTTCGAGTGACACTTACAGTAGTGAATGAGAGGCCGATAACGGGCAGAGGAGGCCGGGACAGGAGGTACAGTAGCCAATAGCAGAAAAGGGGCGGGGCGGGCCAGGCCCAGACTTGTTTACCTGGCGCTGGGAGAGGAGGAAGCGCGAGGCGCGCGGCGCGTCATGGGAGTTGTAGTCTGCATCTCGGCATGAGCCCCGGCGCCCCCTCCCCGCGGAACCGCTACGGCTCCCGGCATGCAGAGCGGCCGCTTCCCGCTCCGCGCGGGACCTGCCGGGAGTTGTAGTCCCCGCCGACGGCCTCCCCAGATTACATCTCCCAGCAGCCCCCGCGACCGACCTGCTCCAGGCCAGGTCCTCGGTGCGCGCTGGGCGATGTAGTCCCCGTCGTGGCCCGCCCCAGGGAGGCATCAAGGCGCCCCCAGCGGAAAGACTACAACTCCCATCACCCCCCGCGGCGGGTCCGCCGGTTCCCCCACCCGCCGCAGGGCCTGTTAGCGAAACTCCAAGGAGAGCGCGCACTAGCCCCCTCCGGACGCCATCCCGAGGAAGGATTATTTGCATGTGATTTGCATCTCATTAACATATTCATTAGCTCACCCGGCGGTCTCTCCCGGCCCGGTCCCGTCGCGCCTCGTCCGGGCCCCTCGCGCTTCCTCTCAGCAACAGCGGAGCCGCCACGGCCCGCACCGCGGCCAATCAGCGCCCGGACCGGGAACCCCCCCCCGCCCCCAACACACACACACGCGCCCCACGTGGGTGGTGGGGGGGCGGGGCTGACCACAGCCAATCCGCGCCCGAGGCGACCTAAGGATGAAGTCATCGCACACCGCTGCTATTGGCCCCGGGCGGCAGAGCCCTCGTCCAATCAGGAGCCGCCTCCGGCAGGCCAAGGAAGAAGGCGGGGCGGAGTGTGTGTGACACGCTGGAGCCTGGTATCCCGCCGCCGCGCGCCCTCAATGCATGAGATGCAACGTGCGTCCCCCGCGCGCACCGGTGCATGCAACGCAGCCCACCCACACACCGGTGCGTGCAATGCAAACCCCCGCGCACGCACCAGTACACACCTCGCAACCCCCCGCTCACACGCACGCACACCCCGGTCCCCAACATGCCAGCGAGGGGTTGCATGACACGCACCGGTGCGTGCAGCACGGGCGCTTTTATAAAAAATGCAACCGCGCATGTGCACCAATGCATGCTACGCAACCCCCACCCTGGGCCATGCACTGCATGGTACGGTGTTTGGGGGGGCAGGATTTTAGTACAATGGCTGCACACCATGGCCTCCTGGCAATGCAACCCCACCCCCACCCTCACTGCAATGCAATGCCCCCGAGCAGGCAGGGGGGCACCCAATGCAACACCCCCCTGCATACTGTTGCATGGAATGCGACACCACCTGGTACACAGTTGCATGTAATGCAACCCCCTCCTCACAGAGACACCTGGGGATGCAATAGAACCCTCCCCCAGCACAGACACTTGTGCATGGACTGCAGAGGAAACCCCCCCACAATGCAATTCTCCCCCTGCATGCACAGACATCGGCACATGCCGTGACGCTCCACCCTCCCCCGCTCCACAGAATCTGGTTCCTGGACCTCAGCTCCTCTCATCAGTCCATGTGCACGGCCCCCGTCCACCCCCGTGTTCATACACTGCAACCCCTCGATCCAGGAACACGGCTGCGCGGAGACAGGTGCCTGCACCATGTCCCCTGCACAGGCTCTGCGCATGGAATGCAGCTACTCCCACCAGAGTCTACACCCGCCACACAACTTCCACCCCAGCGCAGGTCATGCAAGTCTCCTACCGGCACACAACGTGCAACTCGCCGTCTGCAGAGAAACCGGGGCACGAATACAACTCCCGCCCGCCCCAGGGCAGAGAAACTCCCTGTCCACGCCCAGAGAAACTGTTACACCGCACGCGCACGCACACGCACTGCAGTGCAAACCGCAGCAGCGCATGCCATGCAACGCTGCATGCCGGCCGCAGGCTGCATGTGGCCCATCGGGGAATCGTTTTGCTGACGTCGCACAGGGGCTGCTTGCACTGCACCCTGCACACCCAGATCCCGAGGAACATGAGGCCGCACTGCTGCCCAGGGTAGATGACTGGCTGGGCCCCCTGTAACTCGCGTCCCCCCAGGCTCACACCCTGCCACCGCCCACATGCGGGTGCCCCAGGGGTCGCTGGCTGGCAGCCTCCACCCCAACCCCTGCTTTGTCTCCAGTATTTCCAGTGTGATCCATGGAGACCAGGGGTTTCGAATGCAGAAGGTGGGTGGCGCGCAGAGGCTGGCTTCATGGAAGGGGTCCCCGCTGAGCCCCACTGACTCCAGACCCCCTCCCTTCGTCACTTGCTCGCCCGCACCCTCACTCACTTTCACTGGGCTGGGTCCACGGTTGGGGGGTGGGAGGGGTGAGGCCTCCGGCTGGGGGTGCGGGCTCTGGGGTGGGGCAGGGGATGAGGGGTTTGGGGTGCAGGAGGGGGCTCCAGGCCAGGGGGTGGGGCCGAGCGGGGCTCAGGGCTGGGGCAGGAGTTTGGGGTGCGAGTGGGGAAAGGGAGGTGCAGGGAGGAAGTTAGGGTGCGTGAGGGTGCTCACAGCTGGGGGTGGGGTGAGGGTTCCAGGAGGGAGTTGGGGTGCAGGGGGGGCTCAGGGTTGGGTGTGGGGTGTGGGAAGGGGTTCAGACCTGGGGCAGGAGTTCGGGGTACAGGCTCCAGATGGGCAGCCCTTACCTCGGGTGGTTCCCAGTCAGCGACACAGTAGGGCTAAGCCAGGCTCCCCGCTCCCCCACCCCCCCCGCTCCGCGCTGCTCCCGGAAGCAGCCGCCATGTCCAGCCCCGAGGCAGAGGCCTGGCCAGGCGGCTCTACACGGTGTGTGCTGCCCGAGATGCAGGCGCCGCCCCCCCCAGCTCCCACTGGCCTCTGTTCCCAGCCAATGGGATTGTGGCACTGGAGGTGGGGGCAGCACACAGAGCTTCCCTGACCACCCCTGCGCCTAGGGGCCAGCCACACGGAGCCAGGGCAGGTGGGGAGCCTGGCTTAGCCCCACTGTGCCGCCGACCGGCCCAGTCCAGGGTGCTGACTGGAGCCACCAGGGTCCCTTTTCAACCGGGCACCTGGGAACACGAATCCCGACCTCCCTGGGGTCCTTTCCCCCTCCTCGACTGTATCTCTGCTCCCTCCACCCCCTCCAGCCACCCTTCCATCACTGCCTCACACCTCTCCTCTCTCTGCAGACCAAGCAGGAGACCTAGTGCTGCGAGCTTCCCCACGACAGTGCCCCCAGCCAGAGTCACCCTCAGTGCTGCGAACTTCCCCTCAGCACTACTGCTGCCAGGAACACTGCCACTGTGAACTTCCCTGCAGCAGTGCCCCAGCTGGGAACCCCGATGCAGCAAGCTTCCCCCCAAACGGTGCCCCAGGGAGTGACCAAGATTCTGCTTATGTGAGCCTGGCTGTAGGTGAACGAGTGTGTATGTGCAAATGTACAAGAGGATGCCTGTGTTCATGTCTGCTTGTTCAAATGAGAGTGTGGAAGAATAACTGCTTGATTGTGTCAGTGAGTGTGCAACATAACCATGTGAGACGCCTGCTTGGGCAAGCATGTGTGCGAGAGGACACCGGTGCACATCCAGGAGCCAGGCTAGCCTTGTGCCCGTGCGAGCCCCTGCAGGCCCGTGCCTCTCCCCTGTGCGTGAGAAGGCTGGTGCGAGCCCGTGCGAGGACTCTGCCGTGCCCACAGCGTGGCAGCCAGGGCAGGGCAGGGCAGGGCTGGGCCGGGGCCCTGCCAGCTGGCGGCCGCCCAGGGCTGGGGACGGGCCCAGACTTCACAGCGGCTGTTTTTAGCCCCTGCTAATTCAGCGGCAGGAACGAACTTTTCCTTTTGCCTCCCGCGGCTATTTCTGCTGCCAGCTCCCACCCGGCATCGCCAGCCGCATCCTCCTGGCCTCCGGCGCCCCCCACCCGGCCTCCCCCTCCCTCGGACCCCCCCTGCACTGACCCAGGCGCTGTTCCTCCCCAGGGGGTGGGGGGCATCGGAAAACGATCACACACACACACACACACACACGCCACCCGCTCACGCCTGCCACGTCCATCCTCTGCCTCGCTCGCTTGCTCTGTAAGTGACCTGGAGCTATTGGGTATTTGGGGGCACGGAGAGCCAGGACTCCTGGGTTCTCTCCCTAGTTCAGGAAGGGAGTCCAGGGTGGTGGGGCAGAGTGAGGGTGGGGCTGGAAGCCAGGACTCCTGGGTTCTCTCCCTGGCTCTGGGGAGGGGAGTGGATCTGGAGGGTTAGAGGAGCGACGCTGGGATCCAGGACTCCTGGGTTCTCTCCCTCGCTGTGGGGACTCATAGCTGGAGGAAGGAAGGGACTGGGAGCCAGGACTCCTGGGTTCTTTTATATCGACTCAGTGACAGAGATACGGCAAGTCCTTTTCCCAGTCAATGCCTCAGTTCCCCCCCATCACTGGGGGTCCAGACACGGTCTTTCCTCAGGCAGTGAAATGCCCCAGGCGGCCAGAGAGGGAGGGGCAGCAATAATTAGCAATGATGGTTCTTATTAAATCACATGACAGCTAATCTTAGAGTGAAAAATGGAGCTGGCACCATAAGCTGCTGCCTGCCAATGCCCAGCCGGGCACCCAGCGCTGCAAGCTTCCCCTCAGCAGTGCCCAGCCGGGCACCCAGCACTGCGAGCTTCCCCTCAGCAGTGCCCAGCCGGGCACCCAGCGCTGCG
>ML677475.1:0-15558 GCA_007922305.1 Dermatemys mawii | reverse complement strand
GCCCAGTGACTCCAGTGGGGTGACTCCTGATTTACATGGGGAATGGGTCTATAGAGGGGTGATTTTACCCTTCTCCTAAAATAAAAGGAATAAAAGAGCCCTGGAGTGGGCTGTTGCTGGGAGAAAGCAGCAAAGTCAGGCTGTCTGGAATTAAACCCAGCCTGGCTGGAATTGCAGCCCAGTGGTGGCTGGGTCAATTAGGGCCCCGCTGGCCCCAGTAAAGGGCAGGGGGTTTGGTGCTCAAAGTCTCTCTTCAGTCTTGGAGGAAGTAGGGCCTGACCGCCTGCAGGAAGGGGAGAGGGAGTGAGACAGGGCTGGGGAAAGGCCAGAGGAGCAGGGGAGCTCCAGGCTGGCAACTCCCCAGGCTGCAGGGCCTGGTCCTAGGCCCATAGAGGTACTGGGTGGCAGAGAAAGGCAGCTGGTCCAAACCCCCCTTGCTGGTGATGACTGGCTGTTACACCATGGCCTGCCCCAGGGAGCGGGGGCTTGATGATGACTGGCAGTAGCCCAGACTGAGGCAAGGTGGGGATTAGAGGGCTTGAGGTTCCCTGGAGAGGGGAGACCCAGGCAGAGTGAGGGGGAATGGCCAGGGGGCAGCACCCCAGGGAAGGGGGCACCGGGGTCCGGGAGGGACATGGGGCCAGCGGGACATCAGCCTGCAGAGGGCTCTCTGGGAACTGGCAAGCTACTTCCCTGGATGACCAGCAGGAGGTGCTGCTGGGGTGTCTCATTGGGCTATTACAGGGACTATGAAGCATACGGGGGGATGGTTTCCGTCCACTGAATCCTGCTGTGGTGCTGCCCTAGGGGAGCTCACGTCTCTTCTCCCCCTAGTGTCCCCTGAACGATACACGTACGGCCCGTCTGTGACAGCTTCCGACCGGCAGATGGACAGTTGCCTCGGCTCAGCCTCTGCAGAGACCCAGCCCGATCAGTGGGAGACAGGTACCCCGTGGGCAGCTACACTGGGGGTTGGGGGGGGGTGTATAGCCCTCTGCCGGTACTCATCCCTTCCCCTTCTGCAGAGCCGAGTTCATGACCGTTGGCCACTGGCCTCTTTGCAGGCCTGTCCTCAGCTCCCTGGGGAATGAGCACGGCATGAGGCCGTGAGAATTCTGCTTGTAAATGGAGCAGTGCCCACCCCCTGGAAGTGTGGGGAGCTGATGGCAAGGGCTGTGTGGGAGGTGGGTCCTAAATCCCTCTCCTCTCCCAGTGCCAGGGATAGAATCCAGGAGTCCTGGCTACCAGTGCCACTGATCTAGCCACTAGACTCCTTTGCCCTTGTGGAGCTCTGCTCTGAGCCCTTGCCTCTTCCAGGTTCCCTTTACTCAGACCTTCTTCCCATTTTCCAGGCTCCAACTCCAGCAAGAGGAAGCGGCTGAGCAGATGCAGGGCACGGGCTAGTGCCCTCGGCAGGCGGCGGGGGGCCAAGACCATCCCTGCCATCAAGCAGGAGCCCCCATCCTCCACCAAAGTGACCTGTGGTAGGTATCTGGCGTATGCTCAGGGTCCCCCCACCTTTGGACCAGGCCAGGGAAAGGCTCTGGTTCCCAGTGGGGATAGACTGGAGCCGCTTGCTCTCCCACCCCAGCTGGGGTGGGGCAGGGACACTGGTCAGAGTCTCTAACCAAAGTGCAGGCCCCTTCCGTGTCAGTGACTTCGGGGGCTGCGGAAATCCAGTGGGGTGCCTCACCCCAGCCCTGTGGGCCCTCTCTGGGGTCAGGGAGCCCTGGCCCACTCCTGTGAGCCTGTGGTCCCGTCCCCCCGGCCATCCCGCTCTTTCTTCTCTTGTGGCTCAAACTGTCCGAGTGGCTGCGCCTTGCGAAGGGCGGGAGGAAACGCCGGAGATCAGGTGCCCGACGCTGGCCTGGGCAGGGCCTGACTTCCACCCTGTGTTATATGCTGGTCTGGGTGTTGAGCCAGGGCCAGTGCAGACTAGGAGGAAGAAGCAGAGGATTTAACGGAAGCAAATAACTAGGCGAGCGCTGGTTCCGCTGCGGGAAATTCTAATCGCAAACCAGACTCCAGCTCCGTGTCTTACAGCCCCGGGCGCGGGAGAGCCTGGGGCAGGACTGAGGTGCTTGTGCACTACTGCGGAGCAGAGCGCTCAGATTATCGGTGCTTATTCCTTTAAATCCTGCCTCTCTGGTTTGTCCCCACTCGGGGTGGCTCCCTCCGTCTGCCTCGCCAGGAACTCGTTCCTCAGACGCTGCCTTTAGACTAGCAAGGGCCAACGCGGCTGGCTGCTGCAGTGGTTGGTTGTGCAAAGTGCCAGTCCCTGAGTCCCAGCTGGGGGATTTGGGGCAAGTCGCGTTGCCTTTCTGTGGCTGGTTCCCCATCTGTAACACAGAGATGATGAGCCTGACCACTTGGGAAAGTGCTTTGAGATCCATCGGTGGAAAGCACCAGTGGAGCCGGGTTTACCATTGTCCGGCTCCGAGAGCTCACAGACTTGTGACTAGAAGGTCAGATCCTGAGCTCCTCCTGCTTAGGAGTGTCCCCAGCCCAGGGGATTCTGCGGGGGTGCTTCTAGCATTAGGGAAGCCGTTTGGTGCCAGGCCTGCCCCAAGGGCAGACTAGGTAGTGGAGTGATCACGTCTGACCTTAACTTCTAGGAATCTAGCCTGGCTCATGGCCATTCCCAAATAGCCACCTTGCTCCGTTAGACCCCAGATGCAGCCCTTCGGGGAGGTAGCCGGCTCAGTTCCAAGGCGGTGGCCTGGATTTCTGTCTCCGAGACCAGCATATAACCCCTGCGCCCCGTTCGGCCAGCCGGGTGCCGAGCACCTGCGTCATCACCACTCTGTGTCCTGTTGTCTGTGTCAGTGAGATGAGAATGACCGGAAAAGCAAATTGCACAAAAATGCTCTCTTCCCGTTTGACCAATTTGCAGGCCATGGGTTCTAACGAAGAAGGTTCAAAAATAATTCAATGAGTGTCAATACTGCAACTTCACGGTGCAGCTAAGCCACCCGGCGGGTAGGTGCACGGATCGGACCGTAAGCTCCCTTCCACAGTAGATTGTTGCCTGTCTGTTTGATAATGTTATCTCGCTTCTTTGGGGGCGCAAATCCCAGGACCGCTGGCAAGGTCCAGACAGCAGCTCTGCATTCGTAACTCTCCTGAGCCGCGGGAGGCTGTCTCCTCCCTCTCTGCCAGGCTAGGGCCTGGGGACCGTTCTCGTTTTCCTTGGTATCACGATTTTTTGTTGCTGCTGCTGCTGCTACTTGATTTCTGCCAATTCTCTCTCAATCCACCATTTAAATTCCAGGTTACTAAGCAAAAGTTGATGCTAAAGAGACCCTGTGTCTCTAATCAAGCTACTCAGAACTGTCTCGCAAAGGTAACTGACTCCAGCGCACCCAACCTCGCCTGCCGTTGTCGGTGAAACCCATCCTGTTTTGAATGTGCCCTGAACCCCCGCTGCAGGGCTCCGGCAGGGCTCCCCCCACATGCATGCTGATCCAGAGAGACCTCAGCAGTGCTGAGCCCACCCCCCTTGGGACAGCTCCTCTGTCCCCACCAAGAGGGTCCGGCCGCTCTGGGAGGACACGGCGGGGAGTCTGTGCCACAGACCCCCAGCAGGGTCTGATGGGAGCAGCTGCTGCATGCCAGCTCGCATGCTGGGGTGCCAGTGGGGATGGGGGATGGACTGAGGAGCCCCCAATCCCCAGCATGCCGGATTCCTGCTGACTCCATCCAGGAGCAGGCAGCCGGTGGTTCGTGTCTCGGACGGTTCCCAACCTGTGCCCCTGGGCACTGCTGAGCCATTAGAACCGGCTTAGAACCTGGTCCCTAGCCACTCTTCTGCATAGCCTGGTTAACAGCCACCAGCTCCCCGCACTCCTGCCAAGCAAGGGTGAGCTCCTGATGCGCTGGGGGGTGCCTAAACCCCCCGGCCTGGTGTCTGTCCAGCCACCCGCAGCTGAGGCTCTTTGCCGTATTGATGCCCAGAGTGATGTCTTGCTGTTACCATGTGCTAAAAACGTTGAACCCTGTTTCTCTCGGTCCACAGTTGAGATCAACCCCTCGGAAAGTATAAGTATCGGCCCATGCAAGCGGGCCGAGAACCAGGCTCTGGTAAAACCCCCAACTCCCTTCAGAGCAGAGCCCCCGTGCTGCCCCTGTGCCTGTTAGCTGGGCTGGGAGGGCCCGGTCCGGGTATGTCATGGGCTCTGCACAGACCTGGCAGCAGAGCCTGCCAGTCCCAGCTCACCCACCCCAAGGGTGGGGAATCAGGGCTGCTAGTCTGCTCACCCCGACCCTCTCGTGATGGCCTGGGGGGCCATCAGAGCAGCAGCCCCCGCCCCGCGGTTCTTGGTGGTTTACAGTGTTGAGCGGCTTTCTTTGTGCTACCCCTGGCTTTCCCCAGCCGCTGGCAACAGCGTTTCCCCTCGGGCTGGGCATGCCTTGTCCACGTCCCGTTCCTTCAGGGGGTCACTGGTCTGGGAGAGGGCAGCAGTCTAACCTCACCAGCTGCTCAGGGCCCCAGCTATAGGGGGTCGGAGGTGTCCCCAGTCCTGCCCTGCCAGCCCCTCCGAGGAGGGAGCGGGATCCTGGACGGCTGCCCCCTGCTGTTTCTGGACTCGGGGATCCCTTGAGCCAAGCCTGTAGGGCCAGTGGGTGTTGCTATGCCCTAGCTGGGTGTGGTGTCAGTCAAGCGGAAGGGAGCTCAGCATGTCGCTGGCATCTGGAGGAGCAGGCTCGGGCAGGGATCTGAGCAGGAGGCTTAGGGTTGGGATTGCCTGACTCCCGTGTGCTCTGAACCCTGGAGAGGCAGGGACTCCAATCACAGGCAGACCGCGGCCCTAGGGTGCCAGTCCCGATCACGTGGCCAAAATGGGCATCTTGTCTTGGCACACCCCGGCCAGCCCTGTGCCTATTGGAGCTCCTCACCACCACCACCACCTTGCCCCTCTGGCAGCCTGCACTGGGCCTGAGGCTAGTAGCGCCCCCTCTCTGGAAGGTGGGGGGTGTCTTGTGGTGTGAGCAGAACAGTGTGGTTTTGGGGGGCATGGGCTCCGGGCGGGGTGCCCTGGCAGCGGAGGCCGGGGCTGTGACTGCACTCTGAGTTAATGCTTCTACAGGTGAGGACCACAAGAGAGAGCCATTAAAGCAGACGGCCTTGTAGAGCGTATGTAACACCACCTGCCTCTCGGGTTCTTTATTTGACCGTATCTTGCTCTGTAGCCGTTTGCCGCCCCCTTTCCATTTCGGCCTGACAGGCGGCTGATCCAAAACTCCCCCCTTCCTCTCCATGGCTACAGCCAAACCCTGCCAAACCCGGGGGAGGGAGGCCGGAACAGCAGCTCTTGTAACCAGCTGAGCGGGGCTAGGGCAGGAAGGGCCAGCTGTGGAGATTGTTAGCCACTCTCAGTCCCCCCACCCCCCAGCAATGGGGTGCTCACTCCTCCCTGTGGGGCGCTGATTTCACACAGTGGGCACAGTCCCAGGATGGGCTACATCTTAGCGAGGGGGGATCTAAGGGGAGAACAGGGCAGAAGCTGGCTGGGGCAGAGCTGCCCTGCTGGATCAGTGGGGAGGGAGGCTGGCTGAGGGGGTCTGCTGGCTTCAACTGGGGCAGGGGAAGGCCGGGCTACGTGGGCCTACAGAGCTGCTCCAGAGGGTCTTGGCTAGCTGGGGCTGGTGGGTCTGAGCCGTCAGGGGTACGAGGTGGACGTTTGGCAAGGTTTGGCCGTAGCCCTGTGTTGAGAGGATGCTCTAGGGAGGGAATCCGGAGCCCTTGGGGGCCGGCCCCTCAGCCCGTTCGGAGCTGCCCTCCCCACAGCGTCACACTGCATGAGCGCGCGGTCTCTGTGTGCCGCTGGCCTGTGCCCCCGGCTCTAACGCCCCGTGTCTCTCCTCCCCCCCGTTCCTCTTCCCCCAGACATCCGGCTGCGGGTGCGGGCCGAGTTCTGCCAGCACGAGCCGGTCCTGCGGCAGAACGTGCTGTCCAACAAGCAGCACCCGCTGGAGCGGCAGTTCGACATCTTCGGCCAGTCCAGCACCATCCTCAAGTCCCGCGACCTGGGCTCCATCATCTGCGACATCAAGTTCTCGGAGCTCTCTTACCTGGACGCCTTCTGGAGCGACTACATGAACGGCTCGCTGCTGGAGGCCCTCAAGGGCGTCTTCCTCACCCAGTCCCTCAGGGATGCCGTGGGGCAGGAGGCCATCCGGCTGCTGGTCAATGTGGATGAGGACGACTACGAGGAGGGGCGCCGGCTGCTGCTGGAGAGCCTCAGCCCCCAGTGACGGCCCCCGGCCACTGGGGAGCTCGCTCCGGGTAGGTCGCTTTCCCTGCCCTCGCTGGGCGTTAGCCGGCCTCTCCCACCTGGGGTAGCTGAACACTGTGTGCCGGTCCCCTCCCCCAGCGCTAGCCACCATTACCACCAGCCCTGTATGGCCTGGGTCCCTGTGCGCTAGCCACCATTGCCCCTGTCCCCTCCCACCCCCATGTTAGCCACCAGCTCCATCTCACCCTGGGTCCCAGTGCCCTGCACGCTAGCCCCCATCACTCCATCCTCTCGCCACACACACACGCCCCCCAGTCCCTCCCATGCTAATCACCATCACCACCAGCCCTGTCTGACCCTGGGTCCCAGTGCCCTGCACGCTAGCCCCCATCACTCCATCCTCTCGCCACACACACGCCCCCCCAGTCCCTCCCATGCTAATCACCATCACCACCAGCCCTGTCTGACCCTGGGTCCCAGTGCCCTGCACGCTAGCTCCCATCACTCCCTGTCCCTGCCCCTACACACACACACATGCTAGCCACCGTCACTCTGGGTGCTAGCCACTCCTGCCCCGGATGCTTCTGGGAGCTAGCAGAGGAATCTGCCCGTGGTGGGGTAGGGAGGAGGTCCCTGTGCCATTGCCCTGAGCCCTCCCCCTGCGATGGGGGCCACGGCAGTGCCTGCCCTGCCCTGGCACTTACCCCTCCCTCTCTTCTCCCCCAGGTCTCGCGCTCTCCCTCTTTCTGAGCACAGCCTGGCGCTGCCACGGGGTGAGCACTGGACTCTCCTGGAGTGTGCGGAGCCAGGACAGGCAGCTGCAGCCGCGCGGGGCGGGGCCAGCCCCCGAGGAGACTGGACCTTGTGTTTAGGCCACAAACCTCCTTTTCCTCCGGCTGCCGGCGGGGGCTGGGAATGGGGAGGGCGTGTTCCTGGCTCGGGCTGTTTGTACATATTGTAAATGTGGCCGGGGACACTCAGGCAGCGGCTGCAGGAATGTGGGGGCGGCCGGGGTCGTTATTTAAAAAGATGGTATTTTTTTAAGCAAAAGAGAAAAATGCAAAAAAAAAAAAAGAAAACCCGAAAGCCCCCAACCCCCCCAGCCGCTCGGCTCTTTTTGACAAAGGGTTTTTCAGCGTCTTGTACCCGGGGATGGAAAAATCAATAAAACAAAGAATTTGTAGAGGACACTCGTCTTGAACGGAAGCGCCTGTTCCCTCTCCACCTGCTGCTCTCCCCTGCTTCCCCCGTGGGGCCGGAGCCCGGGAGTCCTGGATCCCCCCCGCCCCCCCACGCGGGGCCGGGGCCCCGGGGGCCGGGCGGGCCCCCCCCCCCCACGGCGTCGGAGTCCTGGATCCCCGCCCGCGCGGGGCCGGAGCCTGGCGTTGTAGCTGTGGTAGCGGGTTTGGCTCTTCCCCAAGCAGGAAGTCGCCTTGACGGAGCCCGTGCACTGAGCTGCCCTTTTCCGTGTCCTGCGCTGGCCTTCGGGGAAGAGCGCTGGGCTGGTGCCAGCTCTTGGGCTGCGGGTGACTGGTTCTCCCACGGTGTGGTGTGTCCTGGCCCCTGCCCTTCCCCTCTCCTGGCTGAAAGCTGGTCTGGCTGGGGGATCCACAGCTCCCAGGCCAGGTTCCAAGGGGGGGCAGCTGCCCCCTGCGCCCAGAGGGAATGGCTATAATTGGATTGCCTAGGTGTGCCTCAGTTTCCCTTTGTCCTCTGTATTGCTACCCCGGGGCAGAAGGGTTCCAAAGCTGCTCTTGGAGCAGAGCAGGAGACAGGACAGCCCCCCGGGTCCGATGAACAGCTGGTTTTGCCCCAGGGCTCAACAGCGAGGGGTGCACCCAGTGCCTGGCAGGCGGGGCTTAGGGCCCCTACAGCTGGGGTGGGGTCTAGGGGCATAAATAGCGCTGAAAAATAGGAACCGGGTCACCTATTGAAATTCTGGCCCTTAGCCGTGGAGGAGTCCACAGCGGGGACTAGCACCTCATGTTTTATGTGAGGCTCCGCTGCCCTGCTGAGGCCACAGGGCCAGCTGTGGAGTTTAATCGTTAACCAAAACCACGAAGACTGATGCTTATTGGTTAACTGGTTAAAGTCGTACATCCCTGTTGGGTCCCTCATCCTCCTGGCTAATAGCCAGTGATGGGCCGATCCTCCAGGAGCTTCTCGGCTTCTTTCTGAACCCAGTTCCAGTCTTGGACTTCACAACATCCCCTGGCAGGGAGTTCCACAGGTTAACTGCTACATGGAGAAATACTTCCAGTTCTGTAACCCCTGGTTCCTGTTGCGGAGGGGTTGGCATGTCGGTCTGGATCTGTAAAAGCGACAGAGTCCTGTAGCATCTCATAGACCAACCGGTGGGCAGGAGCCTGAGCTTTCGTGGGCAAAAGTGGGGTCTAGGTGAAAGTGGGTCTTTGCCCACGAAACCTCACGCTCCAAATGAAGGTGCCCCAAGACTGTGGTGCCCTGGTTCCTGTCTCGCTTCCTCCACCCCGGTCATGACTGCAGGGACCTCAGTCCTCCCTGCTTCGCTGTTCTTCTCCAAGTTGGCCCGTCCAGTCGTGTTCATCTCTCCTCACCTGGCGGTGGTTCCCTCCCCCTCCTTGTGCCCTTCTCTGCCCCTTTCACGTCTAGTGGCTCTGTTGTGAGACGGGGTGCAGCGGGCACGGCATGTTCAAGGGGGGGACCCTGCCGGGGCTCGGACAGAGTTACTCCATTTTATCCTCTTCTCGTTCCCTTTTCTAACGGCTCCTAGCGCTCTGGCCCCTTTCTTGGCACCGTGGCCCGCAGAGCGACTGTTTCCAGAGAACGTCACAGTGATGCCAGGGTCTTTCTCGGGTGGTAACGGCCGCCTGAGACCCTCGTTGGGTGGGTGGGGCCGGGATTCTGTTCTCCACCGGCCGTGACTGCGCTTAGCACCATGAAATTTCATCGGCCCCGTCACCCAGGTGGGCGAGATCCTTAGTGGCCTTCGCTGTCGAGTCGTTTTGTGTCCTTGGTTACGTACCGGGGGAGCCGTTCTGCCGTTTCTCTTCCTGCTCAGCTCGGGTGGATCCCCGTGGAGCCGGGTGACTTGCGTTTGTTCAGTTCACCGGCGTGTTCCCACACCTCCGCGCCAACCACCGCCCGCTGGACCAGCTCCTCAGCCGTGTCCCCTCCAAAGAATCGCTCAGGTGGGAGAATCTTCCTGGGCTCCTCCGCAGCGAAACCCAGGGGCAGAATTTATCCCCCTTCTCCCTTCCCTGCTCTTCAGCACCTCACAGTGCCAGGGCCCCCAAAACCCAATTCCTGTAGTGTGGGCGCTTGCTGGTTCTTTACGGGCGAGCTGGGTGAGTGCTGGGGTCTACTCCAGTCTCCTGGCTGGGGGAGGAGGAATTGGCTGCTGGAGGCCTGGCTATGCCTGAGCCGGATCAAGGGAGGGTCTGCGAAGGTGGGGGCCCCTGGGGCTGAGCGATCGATGCTGACTTGGGGGGCTGTTCTCCCTGGGGCAGCGGCTTGGCTAGGTGGGATGCTCATTACCTGGCTCTGCGCTGCAGACGCGGCCCCACGGCCCTGCCAGGCCTGGGCAGAGCTCCCAGGGGCAGGCAGGAGGGCTGCAGCCCGGGGGCTAAGTCTGGGAAGTGGGGGGGCTGAGAGTCCCCAGGGCACTTGGCCCACTGCAGGGCCCCTGATGAGCTGTTGGGGAGCGGGGGGTGCAGGGCCTGGGGGTCCCTGGCACCCCCTTGGCCACATGGGGGTGTCTCCCAGACTCCATCCCGGGGTCGTCAGGGGGGGAGTTGGGGAGAGTGGGAGGGGCCCCTGGGGGCGACTCTGGTGACGTAGGCTGGGCAGTAAATAAAACCCCCGGCATTGCGGGCGGGAGCTGCTGACGCCGGTTTGGCCACGAGGGGGCAGCAGCGACTGTTCCAGATTCTGCTGTTCCGTTAACATCCGCCAGGTGGCTCCACCCCTCTATATATTTGTCCCCCTCCCTCTCCCCCGCCAGGGAGAGAACCCAGGAGTCCTGGCTCCAAGCTCCCCCTGCTCTAACCACCAGACCCCACTCCCCTCCCAGAGCCGGGGCGAGAACCCAGGAGTCCTGGCTCCCACCTCCCCCTCCTCTAACCACTAGACCCCACTCCTCTCCCAGAGAAGGGTGAGAACCCAGCAGCAGTGACCCAAACCTGGCTGTGCCATCCCCTGGAGATGCCCCTCCACCAGGGTGCCATGCAGTGTCCGAGTCGGGCCTAGGGCCAGGGCATCACCCCCCATCACTACCCAAAGCAGGGATTGGGCTCCCCCCTCTCTAGGAAACCATGTGGTGTCCCGTGAAGATACACTGCGGTGGGAGGAGCAGACAGAATTCTCCTCTGGGCTAATGAGACCAGGTCGTTAGGGAACCACTTGGGAATGTGCTGCACAATCGGAGTCAGGACTTCTGGGTCCCATCCTCAGCTCCAGGCCTGCAGTCTGGTGGCCAGAGGAGCAGGGGCTGGGAGCCAGGACTCCTGGGTTCTCGTCCTAGCTCTGTGGGAGGGGAGTAGGGTCTGGTGGGTTAGAGCAGGCGGGGCTGGAAGTCAGGACTCCTGGGTTCTCTCCCTGTCGCTAGGAGGGGAGTGGGGTCCAGTAGATTAGAGCGGGGGCTGGTGGTGCTGGGAGCCAGGACTCCTGGGTTCTCTCTTCGTTGCTAGGAGGGGAGTGAGGTCCAGGGGGTTAGAGCGTGGGGGGGCCGCTGGGAGCCAGGACTCCTGGGTTCTCTCCCCATCCCCAAAAGGGGCGGGGGCCCCCGCGGCTACAGCGGGGGGGGGCAGGCACTGGGAGCTAGGACTCCTGGGTTCTCTCCCCGTTGCTAGGAGGGGAGTGGGGTCCAGTGGGTTAGAGCGTGGGGGGGCCGCTGGGAGCCAGGACTCCTGGGTTCTCTCCCTGGCTCTGGGAGAGGAGTGGGTTCAGTGGGATGGGGGCTGGAAGTGTTTCCTCTTTCAGCTCTGCGTGGGTGGAAGGTAACGCACCAAACATTCAATCAAAGGTTTGCATGGCGACTGCAAAGACCTCGTCCACCCCCAGCCTCCACTGAGTTGGGGGGTGGGCAAAGGACCTGCTGGTGGGGGGTCAGTTCTTCGCAACTCCGAGTCGGATTTTTCCAGAGGCCGCTGTTAATTTCTAGGTTCCCTCTCCCACCTGCAAGGCAGCTGCAGGAGTGAGGTGTCTGCCTCCTTCCTAGCAGCGGACGTGACCTGCTGTCTGGTTTTTATTAGCCTGGACACAGGAGCTGCGGTCAGGCGCAGGGGCTGGAATGACACACAAAGCATTAGACATGTCAGCGGCAGGCAGGCCGGCCGTGTGAGGATGAATTAACAGTAAAGGAACATAGAGACCTTCGGCGCGGGAGCCGGCCTTTCTGCAAGGGGTGGTTTAGCTTCGGGTCCAAAATTCAGGCCGCTTTGGGGGGTGGTTTGTTTTCCCCCAGGACATGATGCTCTGATTCTTTCTGGCCTGTTTGCAGTCGGGGCGGGGTGCCGAGGGTCTGGGGCTGCTGGGGCGGCCGTTTCCTCAGGCTCTGTGTTAATTCTGGGTGCAAGTCGGCATTTTTCTGCCGCTTTCCCGGAGCGACACCAGCGGCAGACCTGGCCGCACGGTATAAACACCTCGCTGCGTAGCACACACCAGCTCTGGCCTTGCCATCGAATAATGAGCCTAATTCTGAACACTTTTACACAAGTGGGACACTCTAGCTAATTAACCCCAACACTTCCTAAGTGCTTTTGCTCTTTCTAAAACGCTGCACTGAATTCTAGTCTTAATTCTCAGTGGTACTGCTGGCAAGTCTTCTTTTCCAAGATGCATTTCATGCCATAATCTCAATTATTGCACAGAGCACGGAATCTATGTTGCATGCAGTGCTGATTCTGTACAACCGTTTTAATTATTGCACACAAATTGTACACAATCAAAATGCAGATGACACTTAATTTATGTTGCATATAATATGGCTTTAATGTAACGATCTCAAATTATCTCCAAACTTCACTTCCAATGAGAACAGAAAGATTAATTAATATTCCCAGCAATAGGACAACTTCACATCTGAGCCGGGTCCTTAACATATGTTGCATACACCCGTGTCAATTTTCAACATGCACAAATTTTCAATATCATGTTATATCAAATTAATTCTCTCTCCCAGAGCACTTGACATGAAATCGGCATTGTAACATATATTGTGCACTAGATCGCAAGTATCCCACCGAACCCTCCGTTTCCAGACACACTCGAGCCCAGTGTCTCTTCCACGCCATGATTACAAATACAGCAATTAATTTTCCAAATCCGGAGGAACCCTTCCCCTGATTTTAAGTATTTTGCAAAAATTTTAAACTCTGCTGTATTATATGCAATGCTCAGTTCTTGGGATGAAATGTTCTGAATTCTGCAATTGTTTATAATGCTCCCAATTATCTTTCAAAGAATACTGTAATTCTCGATCTCTCTAGACACAGCAAGCTCCGTTTATAAATGCCAGTTAGGCCAAAATTTCATAAGTTGGGTGGCCACAGTTAAACTGATAAAGTGAAATAAATTAAAAATGTATTTCATTGATGAAATTTGGCTTTCGGAGCACAACTGTAGCCACCCAGTTTTGCAAACGTTAGCCTTCATTTTTGAACATAGTACTTTAAATTCTAGCAATGCTCTGAATGTAATATATTTTATATTGTACTCTAAATGATTACTGATTTCTCCATACATGAAGTACTCTTTATTCTCAGTGTGCTAGAGCTAATAAGCTTCTTTCTCAATTTTGCCCAAAATGCTTTAAAATCTTGGCTCATACTCCTCTCTCTGTCTCCTATCTACTGCATGCAAAAAACAAAACAAAAAAAACTCAAACCCAATCTGAATGATTTCTGCGTAACATGCTCTTTATTTTCAGTGGAAAATACATCGAATGGTCTTTTGAAATTTCTTGTACATATTGCCGCACAATCCTTTTTATTGTTCCTCAGGTCTATGACACACGGATGCAGCAACTTCAAGTATTGTATATAAGGGTCTCAATTTCCAATATTCAGTCTGTAATTTTGCTCTGATTTTTGGCAAATTATTCCATTAACACCCAGCATTCACCGCATGTAAAAATTAATAATTTTTTCATACAATTATTTCCGTTCTTAACAATTCTCTGGGTTATTTTTCATATTCTTCTAACTCAAAATAATGCTCTTAGATTGTATAAAATATTCTTAATACTTCTGCATGTAATACCACTAATTCTTCATACATATTGCATGCAATACTTTCACATATTGCATATTATATCTTTCCTCATATTGTATCTAATATCTTTCTATCTTTTTAATATAAAATCACCCATATGTATGGTTAATTATTGTATATAATAATTTAAAATCTATATTCACAATGGTATTTTTGATTTCTGTGTTCTCTTAATTATTTAATATAATCATCTTAAGATCTCACTGTATTTATGCCCCAAATTTCATTTCTAAATTGAAGTTGCATACAACACTTTTAATTGCCAAATATATCCACTCTTATTCTCAAGATGCAAAGCATATAATTATTCTGTATAATTCTACTAATTTCCATATGCATCACACAAACACAATAATATTTTTCATATAAGCCTTTCATGCCAAATATATATTTATATATTGAATGCAGCTCTCAATAGTTATATTAACTGGATATAATACTCAACTATTGCTTTTTATACACTTAATTATACATATGCATTTCATGCAATTAATTATTTTGCATACAATATTGAATATTAATTGTATCCAGCGTTCTAACCCTTCCGTACACACCTGGTATGAAATTTCAGTTTATAGTGCATTACCTACAATATTATGTGGTTCTTTTTGCATAGAGTGTTTTGATTCTCAATATTGCATTGCACAAAACAATCTCTTAATTGTTTTTGCATATCAAACTCTTAATTTCCAAATAATCCTACATGTAATATTCACGAGCCTAGCATGCAATATTCTCCTTTCCAAATATATATATTGCAAACTATTGAATTTAGTTCTTTAAATGTTCAGTATGCTTTGCATAAAATGTTCTTAATTGTTTTGGCATAAAAGACACCTCATTTCCAAATTCTTGGGCATGCTCTGAAATTTTGCCACAGTGCTCTCCATTGCCAATCCATAGTGCAGGCAATATTTGGAATGATGGCCTAGAATATTCTTAATTCTAAATATGAATTTCATACAACAGTCTAATTATTTTGTTTCAAACATTCAATATCCACTTCAGGCAATACCCTTAAGTCTCACTATATATCTGGTTATATAGTTTTTATGCTGCATTGTATATAATCATCTCATTATTGTATGCAATATGTTTAAATCTGAATATGAGTTGCACAAAAATTTCATGATTATTGCAATGTAATGCTCTTAATTTCCAAAATCTGCACTGTGCGATATCGTAAAATATTGCACACAATGCTGTTTGCTCCCAGATATATATTGCCAATTACATTTGGAATTATTGCAATTAGTACTTCTAATGCTGAATAGGCATTGCATAAACATCTCTGCATTTTTGTCATATAAAACTAAATTTCCAAAATATCCTGTGTGTTGTATTCTGAAATACCGCTAATATGTTCTCCATTTCCAGTGAGCATTGCAAGAAGAGTTGGATCTATTGCATACAGTACTTTTAATTCTGATTGGGTATTGCATAAACATTTCTCTATTCTTTGGCATATAAAACTTAATTTTCAAAATATCCTGAACACGGTATTCTAAAATACTGCTCACATGCCTCCACGTCCAATCTATACTGCAAATAACCATTGATAGGACTGTATAGAGCCCTTTCCATTCTGAACATGTAGTGCATAAAAAGTTCTTGGTTATTGTTGGCATGTAAGAGTATTAGTTTCCAAGCATTCTGCATGCTCCATTCCCAAAGAGTGCACAGACGCGCTCCACTTCCAATGTATATTTCATATAACATGTGACATTATTGCATGAAGCTCTTTAAATTCTGAATATGCATCAATGTCTCTGGGTTATTGGGCATGTAGGATTCTTAATTCCCAAATCACCTCCTGCAGGCACTGCTCTGACACATTGCCTCTGGGCTCTCTGCCCTCAGTGCACTTTGCCCACAAGTGTGGCAGGGAAAACTTGGACTTCAGAGTGTCTCTATCACATGCAAACTCCTCATCACTGTGCAAATGATCCCCTCAATTTTCTCTCTCAAACTTTGAAGCTGAAAAACAAAGTGTGCGAGAGAGACGGAGTGAGGGGGGCAGCAGGAGAAAAGGTGTTGTGTTATACACACACACACACACACACACACACAC
>ML677473.1:63025-85845 GCA_007922305.1 Dermatemys mawii | reverse complement strand
CCCTAACCCTTAATAAAAGTCCATTACTACTTTTCTACCATTTTCCAAGCCTTCTTTTTACCTCAGCTGCAATAAAAGAAAACACAGTATGTCAAGAACAGGTTAAAATACGGATATATGTTATCTATATTAAAGTCAGAAATGAAATTCATCATAGGGCACTCAAGGAATTAGCTGAGGCAAACACATACCCATTAGCAATTATCTTTGAGAATGCCTGGAGAACTGTGAAGACTGGAGAAGGGCAAACATAGTACCTATCTTTTCAAAGGGGAACAAAGAGGACTGGGGAATAAAATCAAGCATTATTTAGATACCTGGAATGAACAAATGATTAAACAATAAATTTCTAAGCACGAGAGGACAGTAAGATGATAAGTTATAGCCAGCATAGATTTGCGAAAACAAATAATGCCAAGTCAATCTAATCTCCTGTTTTGACAGAGGTACTGGACACTGTAGACATGACATATCTAGATTTTAGTCAGGCTTTTGACACAAGCCACCATGACATTCTCATAGTGAACTAGGGAAATGTGGTGTACATGAAAGTGCTATTAAATGTGTGACAATGTTGTTGAAAGGCTGTACTCAGACAGTAATCACTGTCCAACAATGGGGTCCCCAGGGGCCAGTCCTGGATCTGATATATTCAATATTTTCACTAATTACTTGGCTAATGGACTGGAGAGCATACCGTTTAACTACACAGATAACAGCTGCTGTGAGGGGTTGCAAGCACGTTGGAGGACAGGATTAGAATTCAAGGCTGAATGAACAAGATGAAATTCAATAAAGACAAGTTCAAAGTACTAGACTTAGGGAATAAACCAAATGTACAACTCCAAAGTGGGGAATAGCTGGCAAGAGGGTAATACAACTGAATATGATCCGGGGTTAGAGTGAATCACAAATTGAATCAGAGTCCACTATGTGACTCAATTGTGAAAAAAACTAATTAAGCACTGGACTAGATTAGCAAGACAGGGGATGGAATCCCCATCAATGGAGGTTTTTAAGGACAGGATGGATAAACACCGCAGTGCTGGGGTCTGGACTAGACGCCCTCTCAAGGTTCATTTCAGTCCTACAGTTCTATGAGTTTATGCTGGGGAAATGTTTGGTCACTTCATTACCGCACTGATCGGCCCCCTCCCACTAGCACTAAACCACAGAGACATTTTGAAACCCTCCCAGTAACAAAGTCTGGGAACCAAATGGGAGAGAAGAGCAGAACAAAAGGAGTGACATTGGGGGATTCCCCCCGTCACTGTCCCCAGGGCAGCTCACTCCCACCGCAGGGGGAATAGGGACAATCAGGAACTGGCTTTTCCCCCCCCCTGCACTTCACTTTGTTCACAGGAAATGAATCTGCCCAGAGATGCGGCAATAATTGTGTGGGGGACCGGTCAGAAATCTGGTAATCTCTCTCCCCAGTTATTTCTCCCACTGCCCTTCTCAGTCTCTCTCTCCTTTTTCTCCTTGTGTCTCCCTTCCCTTGTCTCTCCCGCTCTGGTTGACAGCCAGTCCTGGGTGTTCGTTCTCCTGTGGCTGGATCAGTTCCTGCAATTGCTAAGGGGAGAAGAGAGATGGGGTGAGGAAGGGCTGGTTGTGCAGAGTCACTCTCATGCCCATTCCCTGAGGTCTCTATGAATCACCTGGCGTCTCTGACTCGGATGTTGGTGGGGGCAGAGCCTTGGGTTGACCTATGGGTCTAATGACAGCTGGAGAAAATCGTCCCCTTGGCTGGGCACAGAGGAAGCTTCGCTCCCGGTCACTCCTCAGCCCCGATCCCGCTCAGGGACCAGCAGCTGCTCCCCCGGGGCTCCCACATCACAATGGGAGCAGCAGCCTCTGAGCCAGGAAGCTGAACCCCAATATCCTGAGGCAGAGACGGAAATAAACTGAGCAACTTTCCCCCCTTTAGCAGCAACTGAAACCCCATCCCCACAGGGACGCATCCTGATCCTATCCGCCCCTACGTTAATTCGGAGTCACTCCCTGTTATGCCTTACAGTGACTCCGGATTAACAGGCATCTCAGAGGTAGGGACCAGAAACATGGCTCAGGAAGGAGGAGGCCGGACTTCTTTTAAACAGATCATTGCAACCCGGAGGGAGCCAAACCTCCTTCCGTCCATCCCCCCCCCCCCATCCGAGAAGGGATCCGAGGCACGGCCTTCATCCCCCCCCCCCCGGCCCCCCGCCGCTTCCGGGGTCTCTCCGGCGATCAGCGGGGGGGGGGGGGGGGTTGCCGCCCTCACGCGCCCCTCTAACCGACTCCGCCCGTCTGTTGGGCCAATGTCATTTCCGGCCTGCCCAGGGACGCTGCCGAACCGTTGGGCCCAGCCCGTACAGACCCCCCACTCCCTGCCCCCCGCGTACCTGGCCCGTCAGACGCGGTGACACCGGGTCAGACCCCATACACGGGTTCATCGGCGCTAAACCCGCGGGCGCGCGCTGCCTTGCCTAGAACTGCGCGTGCGCAGTATAACCCACTGAAGCCGCCGCGCCCTCACTCTGCCCTTACTTGGCCCAAAACTCAGCCCACGCCGCCGAGCGCCGGGGGCTTAAAGGCCCAGGGAGCCCAGCTGACCACCGGGGTCACTGCCCCCCCGTGTGTGGAGGGGGGAATAACGGGGGGGTCACTGCCCCACTTAGCCACGGGGGGGGTAACTGCCCCCTCCCCTCCCCCGTGTGAGGGGGGGAACAAGGGAGCCAGCTCTGTCTCAGTGTGAGCTTCCTGTCACACCCCCCCAGGGACCTTTGTGAACTCTGTGGCACCTGATTTGGGGCAAGAACTTTTATCTTCTGATCAAACAGATTGGTGAGCCTAAGACCCAGTACTACAAATAACGTTAATAAATTATTAATATTGATAAAATAAATCAGACACGTTATTAAAAAATGTTAAAAATAATTAGTCTGAACCGGAGCCCTTTGTTCTGACAGGCGGGTGGCCCCAGTTCACGTCCAAATGGCTCCCGGGTCCCTGCACGCTGCAGCGGGAGTGACAGGAGAAACCCCCAGCTCTGCCCTTAGCTCCAGGCTGACTTATTCGGGGTGGGGGGAATTGATTTCTTTGCTGCTGAAAAGGGTGCCAGGCCAGTTCTCTGGGAACCAGCGTTCCCCACCTGAGCCAGGCACTGTGCCTGGCCCCTGGGGCCTACAGGCTCAGACTGGTCCGGCGGATACCCTGGTGCTCACTGAGCCACTGAGCCAGCTCAACCAGGCTGGTACCGGGGCACGTGCCCGGCGGCCAACACCCACAGACTTTCCTAAAGCAGCAACTCCTCCTTCTCCTGTCTGGCACTTGAATGCAGCTGGAAATCCCAGTTCCTTGAAGTCAGAGACAACTGCTGCCTCCCGCTCCTGGGGGGACATGAGCTAAAGGGGAGGACACGTGATCTCCCCACCAGTCTTCTCCCTAGTCCGTGGTGCCCACTCTCTCCTCACCCCACATTACCTGGGGGTTGGGGAGAGGCCCTGTGCTCATGCTGCACTGGCTCCCCCAGCACATTTGGCAGCTCTCCCAGTGGCTACGCAATGCAGGGTAGCCAGCTGCCTGGGGAGAAGGGGAAGTGGCAGCCCGTTCTCGGCTTCTGGGGACAGGGGTGCACTCGGAGCACGCCAGGGAAGAAGGGGGGACTCATGCTTGTTTACCCGCTGTCCCCAGAAGCTGAGCCTGGGTGGGAGGCAGCTCACCGCTGCTTCAGCCAGGTGCTTGACCAGGCAGCTGCTGAGTTGCACCAGTGGCCAGAGGGGGTCTGGCCTCACTCTTTCCACTCCCCACCTGGGCCGGCCGCAGGAGGAGCATTTGACCCTGCATCACCCCTGACATCTAGCCAGCTTTCTATCCATCTTATAGTCCATTCATCCAGCCCATACTTCTTTAGCTTGCTGGCAAGAATACTGTGGGAGACCGAATCAAAAGCTTTGCTAAAGTCAAGGAATAACACATCCACTGCTTTCCCCTTATCCATAGAGCCAGTTATCTTGTCATAGCAGGCAATTAGGTTAGTCAGACATGACTTGCCTTTGGTGAATCCATGCTGACTGTTCCCGATCTCCTTCCTCTCCTCTAAGTGCTTCAGAATTGATTCCTTGAGGACCTGCTCCATGATTTTTCCAGGAACTGAGGTGAGGCTGACCGGTCTGCAGTTCCCGGATCCTCCTCCTTCCCTTTTTTAAAGATGGGCACTACATTAGCCTTTTTCCAGTCATCTGGCACCTCCCCCGATCGTCATGAGTTTTCAAAGATAATGGCCAATGGCTCTGCAATCACCTCTGCCAGCTCCTTTAGCACCCTCGGATGCAGCGCATCTGGCCCCATGGACTTGTGCTCATCCAGCTTTTCTAAATAGTCCTGAACCACTTCTTTCTCCACAGAGTGCTGGTCACCTCCTCCCCATGCTGTGCTGCTTAGTGCAGTAGTCTCTGAGCTGACCTTGTTCATGAAGACAGAGGGTTTGGGAGACTCAAGCCAGGCCCCCTGAAGCTAGTCCCCTGGGGACAGAGTTTCATGATCTATTTACCTTGGCGGGAGCTGCATTTTAATTTAATTTTAATGAAGCTTAAGCATTTAAAAACCTTATTTATTTTATGTACAATAGTTTAGTTATAAATTGTAGACTTATAGAACGAGACCTTCTAAAAACATTAAAATGTATTACGGGCACGCGAAACCTTCAATTACAGTGAATAAATGAAGACTCAGCACACCACTTCTGAAATGTTGCCAACCCCTAGGGCTTCCTGGGTTTTTCAAACTCGTGCTTTGAAAATGGATTCTCCATAGATCTTGGCACTAGCCCTGTGAAGGAATTGGAGGAGATCAGCAGGGGAAAGACAGATGGAGTATGGACGGACAGACTCATGGGAAGGGCCCATCTTCCTGGACAGTGCTCTCTTGGATACTGAGGCAAGTTGAAGGGGAAATAAATAACCTTTGCTCATCAGATCCAAAGCACACAGTCTCTAGAGGGAATAGAACTAGGATCTGTTACAAGGAGAAATTCAGACAAATGGGGAGCTGTTCAATATAAAGCAAAGGAAAACGTGAAGAACAGGGTTTGTTCTCTATGGCTTGGGAGGTGGAAGAAATCTGCTAACTTCTTTCAGATAATTCAGTTCACTTAGTTAACAGAGTTAAGATTGCCTGGTAGGATGTTGTCCCCTGCAGAACCTCAGCTTTGGCACAGCTCAAACTTCGGAAAACAAGAAAACACAGAGTTAAGGTTGCCCACACACCCTTATCGCTATCCTCTTAGCAATGGCCCAATTTGCCCCTTTAACACACATATATTTACTTTGCCAGCAACATGTCCATTTCCAACCCTGAGGACCAGGCCCCCAACCTCATCCAGTGCTGACCAGGCACAACCCCAGGGCAAGCCAGGGGGTGTGTGAAGGATGGGCCTTCTCATGGTAGCAAATAGCAGAGCAAGTCTCTCTGCTCCTACGCAGAAATACCCCCACTTTACTGACACCTCCTCACTCAGCCACATTGACCTCCATTCCCTGCTCCCTTACACCTAGGGGGCAGCTCATTTTCAATGCCCCCCCTCAGCTGCTCTCCTGTGAGAGCCAAAGGGTTAATGGACAGATTACTGATTCAGCTTCGAGGTGGGCCACCTTATCTCTACCCAGATTCTCTGCAGTTCCAGCCTATGTTGCTTATTGACAGAAATGTGACTCAACATCCCTTTGAGACATTTTATTATAACGAACAAAGAAAATCAAGAACATACGTCAAAAAGGCTAAATTACGATAAATATAACTCAACTTATGGGTTGAACACAGTTAACACATTCAAGTTGAACCAGTAAATCAAGGAATCAACAATGATATTGCTTTAGAATCAAGTCATCAGTTCAATCTAATCAGATTAATACAACAGATAAACAACTCATCTATTTTAGAAGAGTAATCCAGTGAGAAGGCTGTCCATTTAGTCATAAACCCAGTCAGAGAACTTCACCCGGGCAGCTCAAGCCACACTGAAACCAATGAACATTTCCATACTGAAATCAAATGATTGTTCACATAAGCTACAACCTCAAAGCCAATTAAAGCTTCCTCCTCAGATTTCACTGTTGTGTGACTGAATCCTTCTCCTTCCCACTCCAACACAGATATAGCCTTTATCAAGGCTGTGGTCAGCAGAAATTTAACAACTGCCACACAAAAGATTCGGGGAGCTATTCTTTCTGGCATCTTCCCAGTGTGGATTTTATTGATCAACATGGAAGTATTCATTGAACCACCCTGTCACCCGCTAAGATGATAGAAAGGCAGGGCATACCCCAGATTATACAAATGAATGAAATAAAAAAGGAACAATAAACTACTAAACTAACAAGGAGTTGGAGCGCTCCAGCTCTCTTATGCTGTCGACTCATGTATAGTAGGAGCTATAGCTGCAACAAGGAATCAGGCAATTGCATAGCTTGTCCAGCACTCCTTGCTCACAGACTTTCCCAGTTATAGGGAGACTGATGTTGGCACAGCCTGTCATTGATGTCATTTCAACCCCCCAGAGGGGATCAGTCTCTCTCAGGTATCTCGTTGACCTGAAAGTTGAAGGACTTCAGCCTTTATCTTGGTCTTTATGGTTGATGATTCTCGCTTACCCTGCTTTACTGTGCCTCCCCAAGATCTCAGGGCGAATCAGGTATGAAGTATGCCTCGGATGCCAACACTGTGAATAATCTGGTTGGAACGAGGCAGATCTTGGTCTAACATCAGTTTGGAAGAGTCTCCTTTAACCCAGCCTTTTTCCCAAGATATCTATTGTTGCAAACCACATTCAGTCTGGATGCACAAACCCCAAAGATATAAAAAATGAAAGATAATCAAGGCCAGTTTGAAAAGGTTTCCATAGACTGACCGCAGGGTTCAATGGGTCTCAGCAGCCGTAAAAACAGCTATTTGGAACAGTTTTTTTTAAAACAGCAAAGCTACTCATTACAACATGCATCCATCATCAAGCTTAAAAATAAATGTGGATCTCTCATGAGAGATGTCATCTCTTTCCTTTGCAAACAAGGGAAGTGGGGAACTCAGTGACCCTCACAATTTCACCGAGTAAAAGGTTAACGTAAAACTTAGCTCCTTAAGTAGTTTTCCTCTTAAACTGTAAAGTAAATTTCTGTTATCAGAATAAATTTAATTTGAAACAGAAATAACTGAAATCTATACCAGGTCTTTATTCTCATATACATCTCTCACATATTCCAACACCCCAATCTTTAGGGTGACATAATTCAGAACACTTTAGTCCAAAGAGGGTAAATTACATCAAATAAGTTTTTCAGTATTAACCACCATCTCCTATATTTCTAAAAATAAAAAAAAAAAATCTATAATTTCCAGTATAATTTGAATGGTCACATAATTAGTCTCTTACTCTAGTAATAAACTGAATGTTTGATTTCATTTTCATTGCTAACAACAACATATTCAAATATTACAAAACCCTATTATATGTCTTGCTTTTCTTTTCACCCCCCATTTCCATCCAGTGAATCCTTGAATAAAGCTGTGGTTCACCCCAACATTGGTGCCTCGAACATGTGTGAGTTCATTTACCTGGGGATCATCTGCCATAAGGATTGGTAGAAGATGTCTCACACTAGATGGGCAGATTTGCATCATAAGGAACACCTGTATTCTATTTTCACACTTTTTAATCTATCAGAGTAGCAGAAAATGGTGGAGAAGTGATGCAAATGTGTAAGAAACAAGAGCAAAACTGAGACAAAACCATAGAAACAGAACTCAAATTTGTGTATGCTGCAGTCTGAACTTGGAACCTGACAAAGTCATGCCTTCGGTGGTTATAATCACTCGCACAGCACAAAAGTCCTTGCAGCCCAATCAAGAAAAGAGACAGGGATCTACAGGAAAGGAGTGGTCTCTGAAAGTAACAACAGTTTTTCTTTTTAGCTTATGACACTTTGGATCCAAATGGTGAAGGGCAATAATTCTGAATTAAACCATTGCATCCTTAGGAACTGTAATCAGGTCAGAGAAGGAGCTACTGCCAGGTGTCAGCAGGGTGTTCTAAAAGCAATTTTACCTAGACCATAGTTCATCATAGCGTCCTTTTCAGGGGAGAAATCTAACCATCAGGTGCCTATTTCTACCTGAGTTCTTGCCAAATCCTTGGCCTTGTTTGGGGTAAATTTATACTTCTCTGGAGTAGAATTCCTCAGCAAACCATGCAATATTTCATCAGTATTAGCGAGGATGGCATCGCCAAACATGACAAATGTATTTCTTTAATCTGGTGGCAAGAGTCTAAATTAGATCAGAATCTCTGTAAACTATGAGAGGTAGGATTTCTATTAAAAAAAATAGATACTTTTCTACAACTATCTCGCATTCAAAACTGATTTACTATTATACACATTTACAGCACCTACAAAGGGGGAGTTTGAAAAAAAAAACACCACTTATTTCCTCTGTATCTGCATAGTTAGGGACAATATCTCCCATATTATTCGATAGTGCAGGAGATATCTCCATAAGAAACCTCCTGTAAGGCTGGGTCACAGCTGCTTTGGGGATCAAATACATGGGTATTTTGGCTAGTTTCAGGTCACTTACTGTGGAATTCTTACTCCAGATCATCTGAGATAATACCGATCTAAACTATTGAACTTTACTATGATCATATGCAGTTACTTCGGATAGTTGCATCCTTTACATAGTCTGACGTTATTCACCATTTCAGAGTGGAGATTTAAAAATGTGACTGTTTCTTTGTTAGCATGTCCACTAGTTGGCGTATGCTCTCCAGCTGACTGAACTGCATTGGAACTTTCCCTATATTGTCATGAAGGGTAGGGAAAAAGGAAAAATAAAGTGAGAATATAAGAACAGCCATACTGGGTCAAAACAAAACAGTATCCTGACTTCCAACAGTGGCCCATGCCAGGTGCTCCAGAGGGAAAGAACAGAACAGGGAATCATCAAGTGATCTGTTCCCTGTCTCCCATTCACAGCTTCTGGCAAACAGAGGCTAGGGACACAATCCCTGCCTATTTTAGCAAATCATAATTTATCTCAAAGTCCCCAGTAAATCTGAGCTACATTCTGTTAAACAAAATTAACGTCTAATTATGTGATCAAACAGACTCCAGAAAGAAAGAAAAACCCACCTCCCAGAGAGGCATACAACAAATTCAATTTTATACAAAGTGAAATTTCAGAGCAGGTTACATCTGATAACTCAGAATCAGGGACAAGAGGTTCTCCCATCCTGTTTTCCTCTGATCTGCTCAAACCTGCTTCACTCAGTGCTGTTTCATTATTATTAATCATGTTATTTACTAAAGGTTTAACATCATTGTAATAGGGAAAACAAGCCAAATATCCCCCTGCAAACAATCCTAACTCAGCAGAGAAACCTCAGGAGTGGCTGTGCCTATAGGTGGAAACTGGGATTTCAATGCTGACTGATCACACCGTGTTTGGAATCCATTCAGATTCCTCTCCCAGGTTGCTGACACTTTCATCTCCATCTCTAATGAGTCTGATTTAGAATCAAAGAAATCAAAGAACAATTTCCAATCACAAAGGGCTACTAGGATGATCGGAGGAATGGAGAACCTACCTTACAAATGCAGACTTAGGTCTGGTCTACACTACAGCCCTATATTAATATAACTACATTGATTGGGGTGTAAATCCACACCTCTGAGCGACATAGTAATAGTGACCTAACACCCTTCCTCCCCTGTGTAGGTAGTGCTATGTCAGTGGGAGGGCTACCACCTCTCAGGGAGATGGATTAACTAACTTGCCAGCAGTTATGGGCCTCTTACAGGAGAAGGTGGGTGGGTTTCTCTGGCCTGCAATGTGCAGGAGGTCAGACCGAATGATCATGATATTCCCTTCTGGCATTAAAGTTTGTGAAACTATGAAAGCTGAAGACACTGCATCACATGACACTTTGGGAGTGGAGGGCTAAAATGCAAAGAACATAAATGCTACATAGCTCCGACAGAAGGTAAGAATGCTGGAGTGATGAGGAAGCGTGGTATCCCTCCATCTTTTTCAGGTGTCCCAGAGTCTGAAATGACACTTCCCTTCCTCCTCCCGCACTCTTGCTCTTTGTTATAGTTTAATCTATTTTAGAGGAGAAAAAGGGCACAAAAAACATTCTTACTGAGCACACCCCAGAGCAATGTGTGGACAACTAGGAATGAGACAATCTATGCGCAAGGGTGAACTCAGAAGCTCTAGCAATCATTTTGCAATGGAAAGAAGAGTATAAATTTGATCCTTCCTCCAGGTTTGCTTAGACTAGGAAAAGAAGGTTAGGTCAGGACATGAAGACAACCTGGACACTATGCATGGGTTATGTCCTTACTGCAAGACTAGTAAGCCATCATGATATGAAAACCTAACTCAAGCGAGCCAACTCCATGGAAAATCCTAGTGGAGATGAAACCAAATAGATTTTATCTTGATACAGTGAGATGATGTCACCTGTATATCTCCCTGACCTGAAGGTGATGAACGTTCCTTGAAGGAGTCAGAAATTCCCATGGTCCATAGGACTATGGAGTTGACAGAAAGGACCATGAGATTCACCCTAAAAAATGGGGAGCTGCAGAAGGCAAAAACAGACGACTCACCTGGGGGAGTTGAGGTACCAGAGTGAAGGAAACGGTGCGAATAGCTTTAAAGTTCACTATGTGGGAATGAGCAAAAATATTAAAGATAAAAAAATCTTTTGTCAGCTCTAGACAAGGTTTTTAGGGTGTTCCTCTCCCTTGTGGATTCTCTGATGATAAAGAAGGGCTGAGCTCCGAGTGAAGCTTTTCCCACACTCACGGCATTCATAGGGTCTCTCCCCGCTGTGGATTCTCTGATGCGTAATAAGGGCTGAGCTCTGAGTGAAGCTTTTCCCACATTCACAGCACTCATACGGTCTCTCCCCGCTGTGGATTCTCTGATGCGTAATAAGGGTTGAGGTGTCAGTGAAACTTTTTCCACACTCATAGCATATGTAGGGTCTCTCGCCTATGTGAATTCTCTGATGGGTAATAAGGGTTGAGCGCTGAGTGAAGCTTTTCCCGCACTCACCACATTCATAGGGTCTCTCCCCAGTATGGATTCTTTGATGTGTAACAAGGGTTGTGCTGGCAGTGAAGCTTTTCCCACACTCATGGCATTCATAGGGTCTCTCTCCCGTGTGGATTCGCTGGTGTGTAACAAGGGTTGAGCTGTCTGTGAAGGTTTTCCCACACTCACAGCATTCATAGGGTCTTTCTCCTGTATGGATTCGCTGATGATAAATAAGGGCTGAGCAATTACTAAAGGTTTTCTGGCACTCACAGCATTCATAGGGTCTCTCTCCTGTGTGAAGTCTCTGATGTGTAATAAGGGTTGAGCGCTGAGTGAAGTTTTTTCCACACTCACAGCATTTATAGGGTCGCTCCCCCGTGTGGATTCTCTGATGTTGAATCAGGGCTGAGCTATCAGTGAAACTTTTCCCACATTCACTGCATTTATAGGGTCTCTCTCCTGTATGGATTCTTTGATGCTGAATAAGGCTTGATCTGTCAGAGAAGTTTTTCCCACATTCACAGCATTCATAGGGTCTGTCCCCTGTATGGATTCGCTGATGCCTAGTAAGGGCTGAACTCTGAGTGAATGTTTTCCCACACTGACTACATTCATAGGGTCTCTCTCCTGTGTGGATTCTCTCATGATTAATAAGGTCTGCACGTCTACGGAAGTTTTTCCCACACTCAGTGCATGTGTTTTTTCTCTCTCCTGTGAGGATTCTGTGCTTGAGGTCCTTGTGAGTTCCCTGACTATTAATGGATTCACCCATTTGCTCTTCTGGCCTGTGCTGACTCTCACAACGTTTTCGCTGCTCATGACTCCTGGACACATTCCGTGTGGATCTTCGCAACAATACCCCGGGCAGTTCCGTGTGCTCATCTGCCTTCTGCTGGGGATTCTGTTCCTCATTCTCACTCACCCTCCCAACACCTGCTGGGATAGAGAGAGAAAAACCTCAGATGTAGAAATGGGAAAAAGGAGAGAAAATAAAAATAAATGCTGGAGAAATGGAGGGAAAAAAATCAGGAAGTGATTCCCCCAAACTCTTCCCCATAAGGGAAATGGGGGGGATCAATTCTGTTTCCACATCCTATCCAAACTCTCAGGATGAAGGAAGGTCAGGGAAGGAGCTACTGCCACGTGTCAGCCAGAATAGGCAGGAAGTCATGAGTGATCTCTTCCCTGAGGATATTACCCCCGCTGGACTGAGAGCATTCACAAGGCCCTTGTAGGGAGTTCCAGCTCTTTCCTTCAGGCACTGACAGTTTTAAGTAGGTTTAATGATTCTTCACCTGGGCAGGCCCCTCTCAGGGTCTCTTGTCCCTCTGAGACCTGGAGGTCTGGGATCCATGGCTCATCCCCTTGTTCCAGCTGGGAGATCCCTTCAGGTTTGGAAACTGGAAACCCTGCTCAGGGGAAGAAAACAAGGGACATCAGGTGAATTCTTGGGACAATTGTCACAATTTTTTTTTTTATTATTATTATTTTAAACTCAGCCCATTTTAAGGCAGTAAAAAACCAGGGCCATGTCCCCAGAGGAGCTGGAGTCTCTGCTTCTGAGGGACATAACTAACCCCATCTCTGCTGGGAACATACACAGCCAGTCATCATCAAAGGGGCTCCTAAAACCCAGGGAAGGTAACTCCATGTCCCAGATAGTGAAGCCTCCAGAAAGAGGAAATCCCCCTAGAAAGGCTTCTTACTGGCGGAGAGAGAATCAGAGACAATGGAAGTCCCAGGAAGCTGGAACTGGTGAGCATGGGTTTGTGGGGTTCAGCACAGTAAGGAACAGCCGGGAGCAGGCATGTCCCAGAATGCACTATGTCAGGGGGATTATTAAGGCTAAGATTTTGTCACTGAGGTCACGGAATCCGTGACTTTCAGATACGTCCTTAACATTTTCTGCTTCATCCCTGGGGTGGCATGGCAGGAGCTGTCAGCCGGCAGAGGACCCCCGCAGCTCCCAGCCACCAGGGCGGCAAGGTGACCCCACAGCTTTCCAGCCATCACAAGTGGCAAGGGGGACCCCGGCATTCTCAGCCACCACTGGCAGGGGTGGGGAACAGACCACATGAGTCCCAACAGTGATGGGTGGTGAATGCTCCTTCCTATCTATTTTGTCACGGTTATTTTTAATAAAAGTCAGGGACAGGTCACAGGCATCTGTGAATTTCTGTTTATTGCCTGTGACCTGCCCAGGCCTGTTACTAAAAACAACCATGACAGAATCTTAGGCTTAGGTATTATAGGTCAGGAAAGCGCATTCTAAGGACGTAGGGACTCTAGCAAGTCAGGTGTCATGGAAGGGAGTATGAATATCTCCCAGAGTAGGGTTAGGGCTACAGAATTAGTTTCAATAATTCAGAAACAACAGATTCTACTTCCTCTGGAAAAGGAGAATGTGAAAACAATGAATCAGGCCATATAACTTTAGGAGGGGCTGATTCAAAGATCTAAGAAACCCACAGAGAAGACTGATTGTGGATACAGCAGATGAGTCCCCAGAAGTTGCACTCCCAACCAATGACATCATCAAGAAAGTGCCTGTTTGTGCTAGGGGCGGGTCATCTTACCGCTGTGAGGAACTTAAGATGTCAGAAGTGGTGGCTGGGTGCAGGGAAGAGATGTGTGTGTTGGGGGAAGGCAGTAAGTAGCAGAGAGAGGAGAAAAAAAATCTGATGAGGTTCAACAGGACAAGTGCAGAGTCCTGCACTTATGAAAGGAAGAATCCCATCCACCGCTACAGGTTGGGGACCAACAGGCTAAGCAGCAGCTCTGCAGAAAAGAACCTGGGGATTACAGTGGACAGGAAGATGGATATGAGTCAGCAGTGTGCCCTTGTTACCAAGAAGGCCAACAACAAATTGAGCTGTCTAAGTAAGAGCTTTGCCAGCAGATCGAGGGAAGTGGTGAGGCCGCATCTGGAGAATTGCGTCCGGTTCTGTTCCCTCCACTACAGAAGGGATGTGGACAAATTGGAGAGAGTCCAGCAGAGGGCAACAAAAATGATTAGGGGGCTGGGACACAAGACCTATGAGAGGCTGAGGGAACTCGGGTTATTTAGTCTGCAGAAGAGAAGAGTGAGGGGGGATTTGATAGCTGCTTTCAACTACCTGAAGGGGGGCTCCAAAGAGGAAGGACCTGGGCTGTTTTCAGTAGTGGCAGGTGACAGAACAAGGAGTAATGGTCTCAAGATGCAGAGCGGGAGATTTAGGTTGGATATTAGGAAACACTATTTCCCACGAGGGTGGTGAAGCACTGGAATGGGTTCCCCAGGGAGGTGGTGGAATTTCCATCCTTTGAGGTTTTTAAGGTCAGGCTTGACAAAGCCTTGGATGGGATAATTTAGCTGGGGATTGGTCCTGCTTTGAGCAAGGGACTGGATTAGATACCTCCTGAGGTCTCTTCCATCCTAATATTCTAGGATTCTGTGAAACAATAGGACAATGTTGGTCACTCGGGGACTAAATGTTGTAACATCATTGTTGGTGTCAAGAGAAGGAGGGTTGAGAAGGAAACGACTGAGGTAGTCTATGGATTAACTGGAGCAGTTTGGCAGAGCTGTGGGTGTGGTATGAAGAAAGGTGCAGGTGAACCCTGAGGGACCTAGTCTGCTCCATTTCAGTGCTGACGGTTGTAAGTTGTGTCAGGAAATGTACACAAAGGGGAGTTCTTGCCATGCGGATTTTCATCAGTCTGGTAGCAAACATGCTAGTGGTCTTCAGAGCTTAGTAAGGGGCAAGTGAAGGCAATGACTCAAATCCCCAGGTTGAGAGTAAGGGGTGCTAACATTTTGCAGTCTGAGATGGTTTACGTGGGATAGGCTCAGTGCAGACCAGGCAGCTTCTCTTCACTACATCAGACCTAAACCCAGGTTCTGCCTTAGCAAAGAGAAGACGTCAGACTGTGTTGTACTCATCCTATGCTCTGTTCCCAAAGTGTTCTGTAGCAGGGGAGGGCAGAGTGCTAGTGTGTGTGTCACTGGCATGTTGGAGTGATGCTGAAATAGCATAGAGTTGAGTTTGCATTGTGGGGTGACATAGGGTGACCAGATGTCCCATTTTTAAAGGGACAGTCCAATTTTTTAGGACTTTTTTTATATAGGTGCCTATGACCCAGCACCTCCTGTCTTGTTTTTTTCACAGTTGCTATCTGGTCACCCTAGAGTCACATGAAACTTAACTCTTCATTTCCCATTACAATAAGCTAGGGGACAGGAATCCTTACCCAGCGAGGTCACGTTCTCGTAGTTCTCCTGCATGACGTCTCTGTAGAGGGCTCTCTGAGCGGGGTCCAGCAGAACCCACTCTTCCCGGGTGAAATATACAGCCACCTCCTCGAAGGTTACCGGCCCCTGAAAGAGCAAGAGCCCCACACTCGGTACCTGCTGCCCCACTCACAGCCCCACTGTTCACAGGGCAGCAGGGACAATCAAACGGAAGCTCTGCAAGGCTTACAATCAACAGAGTCCCACCCTCACACAGAGCAGCCAACAGGCATCAAGGTGGGGGAAGAAAGAGAGAGCCCCACGTATCCCCTAAGACGACATAGGGCAGGAGTCTTCACATTCATCACACACCTACTAGCCAGAGGCTGGTACAGAAGATGGAGCCCCCAGTGGGGCCCAGGGACAATTCCCTGGTGGGAATACCAACCCCCTCCTCATTGCCAGCAACTGGATGTAAAGAGACAGGACGTCACACAAACCTTCTTGAGCGTCCCCCTCAAATGTCATTGCAGCCTCTCCTTAAGGTTCCAGCTCGGGAGGTCTGGTAAGTTTTCTCAACCAGTCCAGAGATTTATTTCCTGTGCCACAAACCAGGGAATGTCCACCCCAGCCGTATGAGGTCTGTTCCCAGAGTCTAGGCCCCAGGTTAAACAAGTCCCAATAGGTTTGTCACACCCTGTCTCTCTCCTTTCCATACCATAAGCACCTCCTTCTCCATCCCATCTCCAGACCACATTCCCCAGAAGCTCCCACCGGCGATATGTTTATTGTTCCTCTCCCTGCACCAACTACCATATAATTCCTCCCTGAACTGGTTTGCCGACTGCCATTTCCATCTGTTGTCTCCTGGGAGGGTTTGGACTAAAATATGGATATATTCATTATTATTATTATTATTATTCTGTACTCTTTCATATCAAGAAGGGCAACTGGAGAGATTTCAGAGCAGGCTTCATTTAATTTCACATCCAAATTGCCTAGGGTGACCAGACAGCAAGTATGAAAAATCAGGACAGGGGGTTGAAGGTATTAGGAGCCTATATAAGAAAAAGACCAAAAAATCAGGACTCTCCCTATAAAATCAGGACATGTGGTCACCCTAAAATTGCCCCAGGCTCTTTCCTTGCAGAGAGACACTCGAGATTCTGCCATGCTGGGAAAACACTCGGTCACTTTATTATAGTGCAGAGCTGGCCCCTCCCATCAGGACTAAACTCACCACAGACGTTTTTCAATCCTCCCAGGAACTAACTTTCTGACCCAAATGGCAGAACAGAGCCAAAGGAGTCACTTTGGGGGATTCCCCCAGACGTGGTCCCCAGGGCAGCACACTCCCCAGCAGGAGGAACAGGGAAAATCAGGAACTTTTTCACAGGAAAGGGAATCTGTCCCAGCATGCTGCAATAAATGTGTCTGGGCAGGTCAGAGATCTACAAACCTCTCTCCTCACTTACTTCTCCCACTGCCCCTTTCAGTCTCTCTCCTTTCCCCTCTCCCTGCCCCTCCAATTTGGACAATCCCATTCCTGGGTCATTTTCTTCCCCATGGCTGGATCAGCTCCTGCAATTACTAATTACTTTCCTGGTGGTCTTGGGCTCAGGAGCTGATGTTGGCAGAGCATAAGGCTGCCTTAGAGGGCTTATTCCAACTAGAGAAATTCCTCATCCTGGCTCAGCATGGAAGAAATTTTAAATAAAGTCACTCTCCAGCACAGACCCCACTGGGACAAAGGAGCAGCTCAACTTGGGCTTCCAGATAACAGTGGAGGAAACAACAGCATCTCAGCCAGGAAGCTCAGTCCAAGTCTCCTCAGTAGAGAGAGAGAATTTGGCTTTTAAAGAAGACTTTAAATAAAATCAGAACAGTAAAAAAATCAAGAAAAAAATCATAAAACAACTGCCCATCCCTAAAATTATTAAGTGCATTTCCAGTAGCCCACTACTGAATAATGTGATCCAAATTATGTATGAGTAGAATATCTAAATTCCAAATGAAGGCAGAAATCCACTCAAAAATATATTAAAAAATGAAGCCTATTAGCCATGCCAGTACCAGATACTTTACATTGTCCGTTTTTGAAAATAGCTGTCTTTGCTTGACTCCAAGTGACATTCACAAGGCATATTACAGAGCTATTTGTGAACCCATCCTTAACAGTAAAAGGAAATACACACTGAGAAAAATCAAGGCACTATAACCAAAAGATACCCTGAAGGACAACAAATAACGGGTGTAACCTGGAACAAGTAAGAAACCGATGAAAAAAGTCTCCCGATGTCACAGGGCACACATGGATACATTCAGAGTCAAATGATGCACACGTTTGGGGCCATACCCCTGTGAAGAATTCTCCATTAGACATCAGCAATATGCTTTGCAACCAGAGGATTGTCTACAGATCACCAGGCTGGAGTCTGCTGCCAGAAGCTGTCTTCTCCACACTGAACCAGGATAATCAATAAGGATAACCAGGATAATCAATAACAATAAACCTGGCCCGGGTGCCTTCGTACCTTACTAGAGTCTGTGGTCTTTGGGGGTTCTCTTGGGTCTGCTGTGTCAGCGATCTGCAGAGCTGAGACAGCACACAAAGGGAACACGCACGCAGCCGACTGATACCATCATCGAACAAGAGCAGAGCACCACACCGGTAGCTACTGACAACATTGGTGACCCCGACCGCTGATCTGGTGAGTAAGCGAGCTGTCCGCTGTAGGAATCGCAATCTAACATGACAGAAAACCGCGAGCTAGGGAACCCCCTTTTCCCCTCCCTTCAAATCCCCACAGAGTTTGATAACTCCTGGACCCGCTGGATTGCCAGTAAGTGGGGTCCATATGAATTTACAAAAGAAAGTGGGGAAACATGGACTGGCATATTACAGAAATAGTAGAAACAGAAGCTCTAAAGAATAGTATAATAACAAAGAAAGAGCTAAAAGAATCAAAAGAAGCTCTGGAATGCTTCCACCCCCCTTGCAGGGTGGCAAGCAGCGCAGAGACAACCAGCACAGAAACAGAATAAAACATTGGAAACAGCAGCAAGGAACCTACCAAAAATATGTGTGCCGTCCCCTGTTATAACTATTAGTGGTAAACAGCAGGTTTCAGGTAGCTCTCCTGTGCCTGACTGGGGACAGAAATGGAAAAACTTGGCCCTAGGAAAACTAAAAGATGAAATGGGGTCCACAGCAGTGCAACCACTATCTTATGATAAAAGCCAGGTTCTGGTAAAGCCTAAACTGGAACCTAGTCTGGTGCCTGTCAGAACGGGACTAGTAAGTGCACAGATGGGAAAAGTAGCACCCAATACTTTCACTGAATTGATAAATCAAATGAAGGAAAAAATGGAACAGTTCACAGAGCACATTAGGAAACAGGAGCTGCGACTCGATAGAAGGGGAATGAATAAAAAGAAATTTCAAAGTCAAAAACTAAAATTGAGCAGGTTAACACCTAAAATTGATGCATTAACCCATGGAGTTGTCCAAAAACAACTAACTGTAGCAAAAAAGGGCACTCCTCACATCCATTCAGCATGCAAACAAAAACAACAGACACTGGGGGAACAAATTCAAATTTTACAAGAGCAGATAATTACCCCCACTCTCATCTCAGAGCCAGGATGAAGAACAGGGGCGCGGTTTCCAACTGTGCAAGTTCCCAATTGCTTTGACCCATGGAACCACACTCCACGTTCATATCTGAAAATACAACCTTCTTTCTCAAATATTTTTACATATCGGTTGAAGTTTTTCCTTTATATGCCTTCTCAGTTTGCTGAACTTGTTGCTGCTAACTGTACTTCCAAAGACCTTGATAGAGTTAATCTCTCTTGCCTCGGGTCTCGCTCCCTTCCTAGGTTGTTCTTTACCACCCAGTTCCCCCACCTTTCCTCACTTTGGTTTTCTCTCTTTATTTTAAAAGTTAAGTTATAGTTTTTTCAGGAACCTCAAAAAGATAGAGCAATTGAAAACAGAATCAAACAAGAAACAAAAAGAAAACAAGGTAAAAACTTAAGTAAATTAATTATTTTAACCTTTCAGGAATGCAACAGCTGGAATTATTCCTAACTTTCTTGAAGATATGGTTGCTAAGCAACAGAAATGCAGGCTCTGCTTCTAATGCTAACCACTCACTAATATTTGAAACATGGGTTTTTTCTAATTTTCATAGAGCAAAGTTTTAAAATAATGTTAGACATATAATAATGCAAAAATCCTTGTTACCAAATTAATACAATACATTTGGCATATATTAATATATTTTTATCAATTTATATTAAAAGTTTTAAATAAGATAATAACTTGTTTATTCAAATGTTTAACCCTTTTTATTTTTGTTTGCCTTATTTTGTTTAGTTTTGAATAGAATTCTGGCGCCTTTTGTCTTTAATTGTAAGTTTGTCCTGTGTTGTATGTTGTGTGTCACGTGACTATTTTTTTATTTTTTTTATTTTGTTGCAACAAAAGTCAATTTTATACTATTTTAAAAATACACGTATATGTGGTACCACACTATTTTAAGATCATGATTGGGGTATAATCATAGTATTATTAGCACCAAATTTTTTGTATAAAGTTCAAAAAGGTTTCAGTTACAAATATATGTACATATATTTCTGCCTCAACAAATACTTAAATTGTAAACAAAAAGAATACTCTTTTATCAATCACAGTTTTGTTTTTGAAGTTTTTTTCTATTTGTTAATCAAGAAAAAAAAATAAGGGGAAACCTCAACATTAAGGTAAAGGTAATATTAACAAAATGTCAATTTCTTTTTTGGATTTTTTATAAACTTGTTTGGATTTTTAAATATAGTTATAAGAATGTGATAGCAAAAATGTTTAAGAACAACAATTTATGCATAAACCTAATCAAACAATTTCAACAGGTTTCCACCTTTGGCTCCCAAACATAACAAAGTATCATGAAAGCTATATACCCTCAAACTATTTGCATGAACCTGCATTTAAAATTTATTTTGGGTTTAATTTTGAAGTTGGTTTAATTTTATATGCTTTTCCCTTGCTATGTTATGTTAACGGGAAGCAGTGGTTAATGTTTGTGCTTCTAAACAGTTAACAAGAATGAAATTGGTATCTCAAACAAATTAACTCTGAAAAACCTGGTGAAAATTATGTTATTGACTCTTTTGCTAACATAGAATGTCCTCAAAAAATTATTTTATTTTAGCAGTTAAGCATTATATTTAGTATAAAATATTAGTAATTCACCTCAAATGAAAATGAATGTCTATACAACAATTGGAAAAAGTGTAGCCTGTGTTAATAAAATACTTGGTCCCTATTACATTGTCCCCATTACATTGTCAACAAACTAAGTTAAACTTTGTATTAAGTTAAGGTTACTGAAAACAAAAACAAAAAAGGAAAACAATAAAAAAAATGTACTATGTTAACTACCAAAAGTTGTTTAAGTTGCATCCCACAGATTAAAGACACTAGAAAATATCAAACCCTGAAGACACCAGAAAATATCAGTATACAGTAAAGAAACTCCAAGCATCAAGAAAAGAAAAATGAAGAGCTTTATATATAAGAGACTGGTCAAATACACCTCTATCTATCATATATGGACAATTAAATTAAAAACCAGCTAAAAATCACTAGCTGAACCAGAATAAATTGTCATTTAATTTCAACTTGGTTACTGTGTAAAAACAACTGTATTATCTGGGTTGTACTACTGTATTATCATTGTACTGTTGGATTACTGTTGTGTTATTGCTGTTTTCTATTATTGCTGTACAACATTTACTATGTGAATAACCTTGCTAAACTGTTTAACCAACATACAGGTAAAAATTCACAAATGAATGGCAGCGAACAAGATGAAGGCAAGGAAAAAAACAAATTGGTAAAGAAATACAGTAACTACAACTTGGGTAAACAAATTCCCTGTTAGTACCAGTCATAATTTGGGTTACTGACACTGCACCCTGACTAAGGCACATGTTATTCAAAACAATTTTATACAGTGTCTGGATTCCAGTATTACATCCTGACACAGCAATATCTGATAACCTACTGAATGGACAGTAATCAATTTATCTGGAAGACAGCATCTATAAGAAACAACTGAATCTATGTCAACTACTGGTATATCACAGAGAAGCTGCCCACTTCGGTTTCCTGCCCAGTGAAGCTTACCAGAGGGTGACAACCAGCAAAGGGTAATCTATAATATGGATGGACAGTACTGTTCATTAACTAATTACAATATATTTACATATAAAGGCCTCAGTGGTAGTGTCACTATTCCAAATTTCTGTTTTACTTCTCACATATATAGCACTGTGGGACACATTATCACAATCCCTATCTCAGTATTTCAAAACACTCAGACTACTATTAATAATAATATAGATGGTAACTGTAATTGCCCTAATAAAAGTGGGTTGCTATCTGCTTTATCACAAGGGCCAAACTACACCACTAGATTGGAAAAGAATTGGTATGCTTGCATATAAAGTGCTGTTATATTTACACATACAGACTATGCTACGTATTTATACACTACATACATATTCACTACAAATATATACACAATATCCATATTACTTATACATATTAATTATTTGGGAGTGCCTCTTAGACTCAATTATAAAACTACATTCCTCAGTTAAGGTCCCGGGCCTAACATTCCCAGGCCCACCATAAGGGACTAAAAATAATTGAATAATAAAATCTGTCTATCAGTCGTACGAGGGAATGTGCAGACTGAATGACAGATGGGGCATGAGTGTATGGATGGCAAAATAAGGTAACCACATAACAGTGTTTAGCCCACTGGGTTATCTTTTATCCATGCATTATGCTTTTCCGGGATGATGGGTAAACATCCTCCCCTTAAAAAGACAAAAAGTGGGGGAATGTAGTAAGATGAGGCCCTGAAACATAAACCCTTGTATCAGAGGCCCAGTATGAGGCCTAAGGCCTGAGCTAAAGTCATGGTCAAGACTTTGCTAACATAAAGCAAAGTTAAGATCTGAGCTAGAGGCAGGCTCTGCTCACAGAAGTTGGCAAGGAAAGGGCTGATGTTGCAAAAGGACACAGATCTAAGAGGTACCAAGACACTGGCACATTCCACACAGATAACAAGGAACAGACCGACCCATCCTAAAGACAGGGGCAAAAGGGTAACATGATGGATAGAGTTGTTTTGATCGAATCAACTTGTACAAGGTGAGAGGCGGCACCTTACTACGTAGAGGGGATGCACCTTCCTACATAAAGGGGATGCACCTCAATACGTCAGGAGTGATGTGTAACTTGTTTGTACCTGTGTATAAGAATACGACCCTGGGGTGGTGTCTTTGTCCAGCCTAGGGGGCAGTAGCGATCCTGCTACTGACTGTGCTGAGTCCATTGTACGACAAGCACTGACTCGTAGTAGGTCCCGTAGAGTCTACGGGAAACTGCACGGTGCTTCGGATGACAGTAAACCTGGCCCGGGTGCCTTCGTACCTTACTAGAGTCTGTGGTCTT